>CAJNDT010006186.1:5000-7500 GCA_905221615.1 Symbiodinium sp. CCMP2592 | reverse complement strand
ATTGCAGGAATACTCTCAGCAATCATTTCCAGCAGCGTCTCAAAGCAGAAAGTCTACGAAACTGCAGAGTCTACGCGGTCCAACATAGGCGAACCACACTCATGTCAAAGAGTCTACGCGTTCCAACCTAGGCAAACTGCACTCATGTCACAATTCTGCAGAGTCTACGCATTCCAACATCGGCGAACCGCACTCATGTCACGAAACTGCAGAATCTACGCAGAGTCTACGCATTCCAACATCAGCGAACCGCACTCATGTGTCACGAAACTGCAGAGTCTACGCATTCCAACATAGGCGAACAGCACTGATGACACGAAACTGAAGTATACGCATTCCAACATTGGCGAGCTGCACTCATGTCACGAAACTGCAGAGTCTACGCATTCCAACATATGCAAACCGCACTCATGTCACGAAGCTGCAGAGTCTACACATTCCAACATATGCAAACCGCACTCATGTCGCGAAACTGCAGTCTACAAGTCGCAAAAGCAAGCAAACACATGGACTGAACCGATCACTCCAGCCGTGCAGACCCCTGCTCGTTCGACTCAGATTTGTCTACCCTTTGAAACAGGGGTGGACACACACAAACCCTGCAAGCTGTTCATAAGACTCTTGCCCTTCCGGACTTATTGACAACAGCGTCTCAAAGCAGAAAGTCTACGAAACTGCAGAGTCTACGCATTCCAACATAGGCGAACCACACTCATGTCAGAGAGTCTACACATGGCAACATAGGCAAACCCGCACTCGTGTCACCAGTCTGCAGAGTCTACGCATTCCAACATCGGCAAACCGCACTCATGTCACGAAACTGCAGAAACTACATTCCAACATTGGCGAGCCGCACTCATGTCACGAAACTGCAGAGTCTACGCATTCCAACACATGCAAACCGCACTCATATCACGAAACTGCAGAGTCTACGCATTCCAACATATGCAAACCGCACTCATGTCGCGAAACTGCAGTCAACGAGTGGCAAAAGCAAGCAAACACATGGACTGAACCAAGCACTCCAGCCGTGCAGACCCTTGCTCGTTCGACTCAGATTTGCCTACTCTTTGAAACAGGGGACTTATTGACAGCAGCGTCTCAAAGTAGAAAGTCTACGAAACTGCAGAGTCTACGCATTCCAACATAGGCGAACCACACTCATGTCAGAGAGTCTACGCATTGCAACATAGGCAAACCCGCAACAATTGACTCTGCACAGCACAACCTCTCACAAACACATAGGACCTTGTACTGTTGCATGTCACTTGCACGTCCCTTGCACGTCACTTGCACCTTCAGAACTTCAGCCTCCGACCCCTGAAGCACAGCTCGCTCCACAAGCTTCACTCCTACACGACAAAACGCCGTGCTCTTGTCTACGTCACACTCAAGCACTGTTACGGTTTCATCAAAGCTTCGCACAAATGACATGGGTATCCAAGATTTGCTAACCACCGCACAAAGTTGTGAACAGCAATTTCAGCCTAACACGTTGGTCAAGTGTACTTGCGGATGAGAGAAACTCTCGACTTCGCTTCTGACACAAGCAAAAGCATGAACACACAACACTCGCACATCACTCATTGACTGCCTGCACATACCTTACAGATCACTTGCACTGCACTTGCACATCCCTTGTGCACGACGACACGCACTCAGTTGCACTGCTCGTCAAAGCATGTCACTTGCATAACTCTTGCACATCCCTTGCACGTCACTTGCTGGGCGCTTGCGCATCTCTCGCACAACCCTACTGCTTCAGAAACTTCCATTGCCCTTCTCTCGCACATCACTTGCATGTCCCTTGCTTGCACAAACCTCCGTCTGCACAGCACAACTTCTCGCAAACACATAGGACCTTGTACTGTTGCATGTCACTTGCACGGCACTTGCACCTCCCTTGCACATCACTTGCACGTCCCTTGCACGTCACTTGCACGTCACTTGCACCTACAGAACTTCAACCTCCGACCCCTGAGGCACAGCTCGCTCCAGAAGCTTCACTCCTACACGACAAAACGCCGTACTCTTGCACTTGCACAACACTTGCGATGCAGCAAAGCAGAGAGATGCGCACTCCGAACGCATGTAGGCATGCACGCATTCACCACAGACGAAAAACGTTTGCCAAACTTGCACTTGCACAGTACTCAAACCGCACTCATGTCGCGAAACTGCAGTCTACGAGTCGCACAAGCAAGCAAACACATGTACTGAGCCAATTACTCCAGCCGCACAGATCCCTGCTCGTTCGACTCAGATTTGCCTACCCTTTTACGAAACACCGGTTGACATACACACGCCCTTCCGGACTTATTGACAGCAGCGTCTCAGAGCAGAAAGTCTACGAAACTGCAGAGTCTACGCATTCCAACATAGGCGAACCACACTCATGTCAGAGAGTCTACACATTCCAACATAGGCAAACCGCACTCATGTCACAAATCTGCAGAGTCTACGCATTCCAACATCGGCGAACCGCACTCATGTCACGAAA
>CAJNDT010006185.1:0-364311 GCA_905221615.1 Symbiodinium sp. CCMP2592 | reverse complement strand
TAAAATCACTGCAACTGAATCATACCAAGAAAATCGAAAGCGCGCAGAACACGAACCAATTTAAACGACATTCAAAGGCCACCGCCATTGCCTTCGTCGCCGCGACTACCCTACTAATTAAGAAAAATCGCCGAAAACTTCCAAGCCCGCGTAGTTTACGAGATAATCAAAGAATTATATCGGTGCCGACTTTTACATCGGATTCAAAGAAAGATTGACGCTCCTCAACTGCGTTCCCTATCGGCAGATACAGCCATCCAGACGGAAGATAACCTCGCACCTATCTTGCCTCATATCACCTATTTAATCCAAATCTTACCGGACTTTCTAGATTTCTTTGATCGAAGAATTCAATTACTACAACGTAGTAATTCTTTATTTGTCCCCAGCTGAGGAAGTATAGAAGACTATGCGCACAACCGTGCAGAGAACGGATTCCAAGTACGAATTCCCTATACATATAACATCAACCAATAGATTCCAGACCCCGCTCATTTTCGCTACAATCCCCGCTTTACGATTCAGCAGGCCCTGACCCAAGGTCGTCAACATCAAGGCCCTGAGTTGAATAAACTACCAAGAACGAAAGAAAAACTATTTACGGCAGCTTTCGTAATATAGATCCGAATTTCGAAGATAATTAATCTTACTAAGAACCCAATCGATATTCCCAAAACATCCAATTCCCGCAACAAAAATCAAAAAGGAAAGCTTTCACTCCCTTCCTCGTTTTTTGGTTCATCAGATAACTATAATTCGTATATCGTTTCTCAAGATGGACCTATATTCATTCAATTACCATGAACTAATTTAAGCTATTCATAGGCAAAACAGTTTACAAACTGATATTCATATTTATTTCTATTGAATACGATAACGCAACTTCCGGCTTAGCATCATGCCTCAGCCTCATGTGGAGATTTAGCTGCGGTCACCGATAACTTGTTGACCCGATATCTCATTGTAGCCCCTAAGGGCTATTCAGCTCCAGGTGTCCCTCGGATCGACATCAACTGACGGTCACATTCTCACACCAGAAGAGACCCTGCAGTTGCGAAGGCCCCGAAACAACGGTTCTGTACTTCGCTTACTTTTCTCAACAAGCTCACGTTCGCGTGCGCCGGGCCAAAGTGCTGGAGATGGCACGACCTGGTTTCAGGGTTTAGGGGCTTTGGGTTTACGGGTGTTGGGGTTCAGGGGCGTAGGGTTTAGGGGTTTAGGGGCTTAGAGGTTCGGGGAGTTGCAGGTCATGCTACTTGTATCCTGAAGAACTAAAGGTTTGCTTTTTTGGGTTATATTCGCATTAGACTAAAAGCTAAAGATTACGTACTCTTTTTCTAGGTAACCCCTTCGATTGGGCTTTGGTTTCGGGTTTCGCGTACTCTTTTACTAAGCCACTCTTACGATCGGGCTGTTTCGGGTTTCGCGGGTTAGTTAGCTCTGAGCTCCTGTTTATGTCTGCCCAACCATCTGCCCAACCATCTGAGCTAACATGGGGTTTAGGTCTAAGAGTGTTTTGGGGGGATGTCCACGGTATCGTGATCAGTCTTTCGAAGCGCGCAATCAGGTCGTCAGCGGGGGATCCTAATGTGGGCACGGCAGGGTCGTTTTCCCCGCCTACGCCTGGCGGGCAAAAGGACGGCTGCCGACGCCTGGAAGTGCTTGGCCTGGCCCCGTGCACGTTACACCCGCAGAGCAGTGTCAGATGTCTTGTTATATTGGGTCTACAAGTTGAATGTATTTCCGCCGTGGACTAAAAATAAACAACTGTGCATGCAGGTAGAACCTTCTACATCCCTTTCAAGTTTACTTTTATGTGGTCAAATCTCGCAAAACCTCGATGGGAACAGCTGAAAACACTTTCGAGGCATTGGATCGAGGTGCTGAGAAACTCCAATCTTACCACTTAGGCTCGAACTTGCAGGGGGTCTGCCTTGATTTTGAAGCTTCCATTTCGAGGTTTGAAGATGAGGCTTGACAGTTCCTTCGCACAAATAACAAATAACTGGAGAGCTCGAGAATTCCTAAGGATGGGCGGTTGCCCGGGGGAGGATCCTTAAACAACCCGAAAGAAATTCAGAAAGCCTTGTAACGCCATTGAACACATCTCCCGCAAAGATGGTGTATGAGAACGACAAACACCTGGCAGGCAATTTAACAAGCAGGAAAGGAGTCATTATCTCCTCCGAAGCGATAGAACCTGCATAAACAAAACATGAGCCTTAATTAGCTGCAAGATTCAAGAATAAGTACAGCACTGGTAAATGGACCGGCCCCGGTCATCCGTCCGAATAGGACAATGATACTTGGTAGTGGTGTGGCGAAGAAACCGACTCACGGAGCTCGTGGTGAGACTGGCTTTGGTAGTGAGGGTTGTAATGAAAGTGACAGTGAATGAATGGTAATGAGAGTGTGGTAGTGAAAGCGGTTGTGAGACTGGTAGTGAAAGTGGTTGTGAGAATGGCAGAGTGCAAGTGGTAGTGAGAATGGCTGGACTGGTAATGAAGGAGGTAGTGGAACTGGTAATGAGAATGGCGCAGCGAGGCTGGTAGTGAGACTGGTTTTCAGAGTGGTACTGAAATGGTAGTGGAACGAACCGGTAATGAAAGCGAGAATGAAGCTGCTTGTGAGACGGTGGTTTTTGAAGTGGCACTGAGACTGGTAGTGACTTGGTGTTGTGACTTGGTGTTTTTTCGCCCACTCTTGGCCGTGACAAATCGTACTGCCGGGTCTTGGAGACTTTTTCTGGCTCATTCTTGGCCAATCGTACTGCAGAGTCTTGGTGGTTTTTTCTGGGCCACTCTTGGCCATCACAGACTGTACTCCGGATCTTGGTGGCTCTTTCTGGCCCACTCCTGGCCGTAACAAGTTGTACTGCATGGTTTTGGTGGCTTTTTCTGGCTCGCTTTTGGCCGTTGCAAATCGTACTCCTATGTTTTGGTTTTTCTGGCCCAGAAAAAGCCATCAAGACCCGGCAGTACGATTTGTTATTGCGAAGGGTGGCACATTCTTGGCCGTAACACATCGTACTTGGTCTTTGTCGCTTCTTCTGGCCCACCCTTGGCAACAAATCGTACTCTTCGGCGTCGAAGTTGCCCATAACAAACTTTACTTCAGGGTTTTGCTGGCTCTTTCTGGCCAACTCTTTGTTTCAACAAATCGTGCTGCGGGGTGTTGGTGGGCTGTACTCCCGAGTCTTGGTGGCAATTTCTGGCTCCGCTGTTGCCCATAACAAACTTTACTTCCGGGTGTTGCTGGGTCTTTCTGGCCAACTCTTGGCCGTAACAAATCGTTCTTTCTGGCCAATTCTTGGCCATCACAGACTGGACTTCCGAGTCTTGGTGGCTCTTTCTGGCCCACTTTTGGCCACTCTTGGCCGTACCAAATCGCACTCCCGGATCTTGGTGGACGAATGCCCTCCGCGGCCAACGCTTTAGCGTGGCGAGTCATCTCCTCATCATACTCCTCCGGCAGCCCATACAGCCGTTCTCGGGCCAGTTGATGAGCGTGATGGAGTTCACGCCGGGCCGGTCCTTCAGGGCGGCGATCTTCGCGACATCCTCCTGCACTTTGCGAAGCTCTTTGATTGGCCAGTCAAAGGCCTTTTGCGCCATCTCCGCTGTCTCTTTTCACCCAAGGCGACTGGTGGTGCCAACTGAAGGCCTTGTATATCCCCACTTGCCGCACACGTCGTTCCCCGTCCAGGAGATAAAAATGTCAAACCCTTCCGGGTGACGTGCACTATGCTTCCTTATGAGTGCCAGGATCCTCTCGTAAATGTCTCCGAGTCCCTGGCCCCACAGCATCGACACCTCAGACCCTGTGTTGCGGAGGTCATCCTTCAGGGCGGTCCGAAGCTCATCATTGAAAGTCCGCTTCGTAAGAATCCGGTTGCCCTGGGAGGTGACAAAAGCCAATGAGCTATCGCCAACAATGAGTGCAAACGACCTTTCGGACGGCGGGAGTGGGATCCTCTGCAAGGACGGCAAAAAGAGCCCGCCAGCAGATGCACACTTGACTTGAAAAGTGGATATCTTCCCAACCCATCCGTCAGGAGGGCGCAGCGATGGCATAGGTCATACATTCGTGACGAATCGAATGCTGACGCCGCCCTGGTGCTCCACCCAAGTGTCACCATGTCACGTAGGAAATCGATAAGAACATCAAGCCATCCCGCTAGGCGTCTTGCACCAACGCTCCAAGTCGCACTGCGATCGTCGGTGATTTTGACGCCTTTCTCGGCGTGCCACATCTCGTAGAGAGTGGTCCACCTGTCACGTGGAAACTCACACCTCATCTCCGGCCACTCATGAACGGGGATGCACCGGAGGAAGAGAGACTGGTGGTCGTCATCCTCCTTGGGCTCCCGAATGAATTTCGAGATGTCCTTCAGTGCCGCTGGCTTTGTCAAACCTGCCAACGCATCAGCGAGGCGATCAGGGTCCTGCAGTGCAAGACGGAATTCGTCCGCACGCTCCTGCTCGCTGATCATCTGGAAGTCTCCACTGGTAGTCATTGCGCTAGCAAGACGAGGGGGAGAGAGTGCTGAATGCTGGGATGCTTGGGATCTCACGGCTACCGTAGCAGTTGAATTGGCAACTTGCAGTGATTTTTCCATGCAATGCTCTCGGTAGCTTTCAATAAGCTTTTCGCTAACCTGCAAGCGGTAAGGACTGTCGGAGCTTCGACATTTCTTGTGATTGTCCCTGTCACTACATTGCAGCTTAGCAAAGGCACTTTTGATGTGCGTAACACAAGTACTCATTTTGATGGCAACCTCAGCCAATAATCCATCTGGGCCAGTAAAGTTAACTCCACAAGCATCGAATACGCGTTCATTCAATCGATGCGACCTAAGCCACTTTTGAACACGCTCGTTATTGTAGAAGGTGCAATTCTCATCGCAGCCATGATGACGTAGTCTGACTTAATTGCATCCAATCCTGTGGAAACGTCAACGAACGAAGCCCAAGCTTTGTTGAAGGTCTTCTTGTCAACCTGATCGCTAGACATCCCGTCCGCTAGGACAGCGGAGCAAGTGGGATTGGTGGCCGGCGAACACGGGATCCTCAACCAAACTAGACCAGGAGCCCCAGCCTTGTGGAATCTTCTAGCCGTGTTAAGCACATCCTTCCTCATAAGAGTAGAGTTGATTTCGCTAGAATGTTAAAGACCGGGCTTCACTACGGTTCCTAAACTGCAAAGCTGTCGGACACTTTTCCTATTGCGGTCGCTGTGTCCGGTGGGTCTCGAGCCTGTCCACCACGGGCGTGTGAACGGTCGTTCCTTTACATTTACACTACTGTACCTGCAGCCGTACTGTGAAGGGGAAATGTTTAACACCCCGCCTTCGAAGTTAGTGCCGGTAAGTTCCTTACCAAACTGGCTTCGACACTCTTTCCTACTATACAACAGTACTCGCGCTGCAGTTCCTTTCCACACTGAAAACAAAGTTGGTCCTCTCCGCAAACATTACTGTTCACTTGCAATCCTCTCCAAGGTTGCTAGACTGTACAAGAAAGTTCCTGAAAGGTCCTTGACCTACTTGGATCATCATCCTTTGGTGCAGAAACAAAAAGGGTCTTACTACCACGGTTCCTGCTACGATTACTTCCTCGGCTCTCTGGCCTCACGTGACGTTCCTTTGCTCACTGGTGCTTGAAGGTCACTTCACCGTCGTCGACGTAGTACGTCTCCGAGTCTTTCTTTGTTCCTTTGGTTCCTCCTTTACTTCCCTTTGGGTCCTGCTTCTTTCCTTTGCTTCCTGCGCCTTCTTCTTTTGCTTCCTGCTGCTGCTTCTTTCCTTTGCCTTCTGCTTTACGCTGTTCCTGCTGCCACATGCGGAACTGTCGTTCCTGGGCTTCGCACTTTTCCTGGCCCTTGGGGTCTCTGGTACCTTTCCTCCACTGGCGGTTCTCTTTGTCGTACCAGTACCAAAATTTCGTTCCTTTGTTCCACTTCCACTGGTACTGTTCCTGCTGGTAGCCGTAGATCGCGTAGAAGTCTTCCTCTCGGCCTGGTGTTCCTGACATGCCGATGTGGAAGTCCTTTGGTTCCTCTGGTCCTAGTCCTTTTAGGTTGGGATCCTCTTCCTCTTCCTTGTTCTTTCCTCTGCCTTTTCCTGTGGCTGCTGTTGGCTCTTCTTCTTCTGCTGCGGGTTCCTCTTCTGCTTCCGCTGAGCCTGCCGGCTCCTCCTCTGCTGTTGCTTGGCTTCCTTTGCTCCTGACTTCTTCTTCAAGTTCCTTGATCTTCTGCTTGTCTGCCTCTCTTTCCTTCAAAAGATCCTTCAGCATCTGCTCCATGTTGTCGAGTCTGCTCTTGCTGTCGTCGCTTCCTGACGACGCTGCTGTGTCTCTGTCCTGCTGTTCCTTTTCGGCTTGCTTCTTTGCCGGGTGCTTTGCTGCTACCTTCTGCTCTTGCTCTCTCCTTTTCTTGGCTTCCTTTTCTCTTTCCTTTCTCTCCTGTGCCTTGTGCTCTAGCGCTGCTGCTTCTGCTTCTGCCTGCTCCTGTTCTGCTTTGACTGCGTAGTGTGCCTCCTTCTTCTGCTTCAACTTTTCTGCTGCTGCCTTTGCTTCTTCCTTGTCTGTGCGTTCCTGTTCTGCTGCTGCTTCCTCAAGTACCTTCCTTGCTCTTTCCTTAGCCTCTTCTTCTTCCTTTCTCTTTGCTGCTTCCTCTTCACGCTTCCTTCTCTTCTCCTCTTCGAGCTTGTCCATGCGTTCCCAGTACTCTCTGTCTGCCTCGTCTCGTGGCTGAAAGGTGCTTGCCTTTGCCTGTTCCTTGGGCTTCTTTCCTTCTCCTTCCTTCTTTTCCTTTTCCTTCTCCTGTTCCTTTCTGGTGCTTGTACTTGTGGTCCTTGCCAAGACACACTTTCTCGTGCGTCACCCTATGTTCCTTGTAGGCATATCCATTTTCCACGTAGATTTTCCACTCGTCCGCGTAGTCGCAGGGGTACGGAAACTGTTCCTCTTCCTTTTCCCGCTCTCGGGCTCGTTCCTTGTTCCTTCTGTTGATCTCCTGAATTTTCCTTTTCCTTTCCTCTTCCTGCTCTTCCTCTGTGGGTCCTTCCTTCTTGGTTCCTTCTTCTTCCTTTTCTTCTCCTTCCTTTGGCTCCTCAGTCTCCTCGTGGACGTAGCTCTGCGTGTAGTACTCGTCGGGGTTCTCGGTGTAGTCCTCGTAGTCCTGTTCCTCTTGCGCCAACCTGTCGAAAAATGCTCTGTCCGAAAAGTTCCTGTACGGGTCTTCCTCTCCTTCTTTCCTGCTTTCGAACTTGTAGGTGAGGTAGTCCGCGACGTAGTTCCTCGAAGGTGGCCTTCACGACGTAGTTCTGCTTCTTCACGCTTTTCCTTTAGGTACTCTTCGCGTTCCTCTTCGTCTTTTCTCTTTTGCTCCTCTGTAGCTTCTTCTCCTCCTTCTGTGGCCTGGTAGAAGAGGTCCTCAGCCATCTCGTTGAACTTCTCCTGGAGTACCTGCACTTTCACAGAAAACTCTCCAAGTCTTTCCTCCACGACACTGCGGTTCCTTGCCGATGACTCTTCCATCTCCGTCATCTGCCACTTGAGTTCCTTGGACTCTTCAAGGATTTGTTGTACCTTCGCTGTTGTCTGCTTGTTGTAGTTCAGCAACTCCCGCAGCCGCATCATGTCCGTGCTCTCCGTCAACTTTTCCTTGACTGCGGCTAGTTCCCGCTTCTGGTCTTCTATTGTTCTCGCTGTGGACGCCGAGGCTTCCATGGCTAGCGGTGTTCCTGCCTGTTGTTCTACACCTTGTCTCGAAAAGAGACTGCTCAAAAGTTCCTTGAGCTGAGAAAACATCTCGGGTTCCTGCTTGCAACACATGACTGTTCCTACTTCTGTTCCTAACGCACATGCACTCGTGTCAGCGGTTCCTAATGCACATGCTCTCGTGTCAGCGCACATGCGGTCCTGCTCACATGCACTCGTGTTCCAAAAAGACTCTTCCAAAAGACACTGTTCCTTGAAACTCCAAAGACTCTGAAAAGACTCTTCCTGAAACTCTTTCAAACTCTGTTCCTGAACTTCCTGAAAACTCTCCAAAAGACTCTCTTCCTGAAGTTCCTGAAACACAAACCCTTCCGAAATCACTGAAAGTCCTGAAAACAAAAGTGCTGCTAGGGTAAGGTTTCCTTTAGGTCTTACTGCTCTCACAACTGCTTTGGCTTGTTCCTTGGATCTGTGTTCCTTGAGCTCTTCTTTACCTACAGGTTCATTCTCGCTGGTTTGGAATCCTCGCCAATGTAACAAAAGCTTGATCCGCTTGGCTGAAAGAGGCTTGGTTCCTATATCCGCTGTGTTTTCCTTGGTTCCTACAGGGTGCACGCTGATTGTTCCTTGCTTGTGTAGGTCCTGAAGAAAGAGGGTCCTGATTTGTAGGTGCTTCACTCTTCCTACACCTTGCCTTGTAATAATTCCTCTAGCTGCAGAACTATCCATGTGCAGGTTGACTTTACAGTTCCTTTGCGTCAAAAATGACACTGCTTCCTTTAGCAAAATGGAGTCTGACGCTGCAGACGCTCCAGCGTAATACTCTGCCTCACCACTGCTCAATGCTACACTCTTTTGGTTCCTTGAAAAACTATAGATAAGCTGGCCATCTAAGAACACTGTACCTGATGAGGTGCTTCTACGAGTATCCTTTCTACCTGCCCAGTCTGAGTCTGAGAAGACCTCCAAGAGGTGATGTTCCTTGGGCGCTGTTCCTGAAAAGTCGTAACTCCCGTTCCTAATCGATTCATGAAGATTGCTTGTTCCTCTAGCGGTTTTCCTATACACCAGATGATAGCCTTCTGTCCTTGTCATGTACTGTACCAGGTGCACAAGCTGTTTGTATCCTGCATGAGTTGGTTCCGACATCTTGGAGGCTAAACCTCTCACGCTGAATTGCATGTCGGGACGGTCCTGTCCTATATAGAGGAGTATTCCTACACACTTGCGAAACACTGCTGCTTGTTCCTGGTCCAACGGTTGTGTGTTGTCCTTTTCCTGTGACTCTTGGGTACTAGGTGTTGGTTTTGAGGCCTTGGTTTTGAGCTTGAGTTCCTCTCTCAGTTTAGCTAGATACTTTGGGTCTGAAGTTATGTGGAGTTCATGATTGTGGTAGCTGAATTTCCTCTTGAGGAATCTGATGGTTTGGTGTGAATCTCCTACTTCAAGTTCCTGCTCTGTCAAGAATGGGCCTTCTACCTTCAACTCATAGCTTTCCCTAAGCTTGGCTAGCTTCGGCTCTAAGCTGCTACTCTTTCCTGCTGCTTGAATGTCATCAACGTGTACAACAAGAATGCTGTTCCTGTCGTCACGAAACAGAGTGGGACATGCTATGCTTCTGTCAAAGTTTTGCTTCTTAAGAGTTCCTGCGAAATGGTCACTCCATAAGAGTGCTGCATCTCGTTGTCCTGGAAGAACTCTCAGAAACAACAGTCCTTCGGTTCTGCAGTTCTCATCATGATCTCCAAACATATCAAGATATTCCTTGGGAAAGTGACATGCGCATCTAGTCTTCTGCGGTACCTGAAGGAATGCATCCTTGACATCTACAGAGTACAAACTGTGATCCTGTTGAAGACCTAACACAGGGATTAACCTCACAAGTGACGCTGAGGTCGCAGGGCTGAAAGTGTCGTTCCTGACTTCTTGTCCTTTAAACTCACGAGCTACAAGCCTAGCTCTCCTAATCCATCTGCCGTTCCTGAATCTCCAATCAAACACAAACTTCGTGGTCAACCATTTGGTACCTTGACTTCTCTCCTCTCCGTCTTCTTCTGTCTCTTCTTCTCTCTCAAGTTCCTGAAGCGGTCTCCTTGAGACTGCCTACATCTCTGTGAGGCGCTTGATCTCTGTCAGCATCGCCTCGCGATCTAGTTCCTGAAGCTGTTCCTCAGTGACAGTTGGTGGTCCTGAGTCCTCGTTCCTGAACAAGTCCTCGTCGGAGTCGCCTAGATCCGAATACGAATCTTCCCAGAAAATGTCATCTGTTCCTTGATCAGGTTCAGGTAGTTCCTCGTCATTGTGCTCGTAGACTACTCTTCCTACGTTGAACGGAGGGTACCTTTTAGTTGGAGAATCGACTTTCGGGATTTTGCTGCTGGTTCCTACTTCCTCAAACTCTTTCTTGTTTCCTAAGATGTGGTGGTCCTCTAGCTGTCATGAGTTCTGAGGCCATTGCGGTGTCAGGAATGAGTTCCTCTTCTGATGCTGCATCCATTTCCTTTGCACTGCTTGAATTGTTTGAGCTACTTGAGGATGGTGGATCCGATGCTGCTTCGTCTTGGTTGTCTTCACTTCAGGATGTTCCTGAATAAGTTCTTCTTCAGCTTTTCGCTTTTGGGCTGTTTGTTCCTTTCTAGCTCTACCTTCTAGGTAGGTTGTCCTAGTTGGTCCTTGTCGAGCTGCAGGGTCCCCGCCTTGGATGACAACTGGTCCTGCTGGAGGCAAGTCCTGGACTGCTGTCTCCTGACCGGGTGCATCGTCTGAAGGTGGTGGTGCCACTGCAACTGGTCCTGGAAGGTTCTTCCTTGGAATTGCTCTTGTTGCTAAGGTTGTGTGCTTGACTTCCCAGGTGTGTATTCCTACACTGCTGATTCCTTTCACATCAAAGTGTGCTGTACACCTCTTAGCGCTCCTACTGGTCTTGAGTCCGTCCATGTGCCAGGTGATAAAGAGATTGTTCTCTGTTTTACCTAGAAACACTCCACGCTGCCAGATCGGGTCTCCTTTCTTAGCTTGTTTTGTTCCTTGGCGGTTCGTGAGTACCATGAGTGACTCACCAAACTCTGCGAGCTGGCCCTCGTAGGGGCGGCCCGCCATCCACTCGTATGGCGTCATACCGGTTCCTTTGTGGCGATGGTACCTGTTCAAGGTCCACGACGCGTGCCTGAATGCCCAACTGAAAACCGGGTGAGTGTGCGCTATTGCTGTTCCTGTACGCTCCTCTAAGTTCCTTATGAAGGTGGTTCCTTGTCTGCGAATCGTCTGAATCGCTCTCTCCGCCATTCCGTTGGTTTCCTTCTGGCCGCTGATGCTTTCCTGTAATACTGTTCCTAGGCCAAGTGCTGCTCGCTGCTTCTGGATGACCTGCTTCAACTTCAACATTGTTCCTTCGTTGTCTGCTTTCAGGTTTATTGTTCCATACTGCAGTTGAGTACTCAGGTAGGTGACTCCTTCGCAAAGGTGTTCCACAAGGTCCTTACCTTTGGTAGCTGTGGGAATGCAGACCATGTTCCTGCTCCAAGAATCAACACACACAAGACACACTGCTGCTGGTGCATCATCGTGACTCGTTCCTGTGAAACAAAAATCCATGCAGAATGTTGGTCTAGAAGATCGTTCCTTCTCAGGGTTCTCCCTGAGATGAGGTGACTCTTTTCCTTTACAAGCTACGCACACTGGACACCAAGAGGCGTAGGGTAAATGTGTCAAGTTGTGCACTGCAACTTCTTCAGGTTTGGGCTGTCGCTGTTCCTTAAGAGGTTGCGCTTCAGCAAACTCTTTATACTATATACTTCTGTTGAGAAGTGCTAAGTTCCATGTGTCTCTCGGCTTCAAGAATGCTCCTACTCAATCTTCGAAGAATCTCCTGCTTAAATCCATGCTTTGAGACTCCAAGTTCGCTACAAAGTTCCCTAAGGGTCTTGAGGCTGCTTTGCTGATTGTACTCATGACCTGCAAAGTTGAATGACAGTTCTCCTGCAAGTTCGTGTCTGTGTTCCGGTGCTTGGGCCTCTGAGTCTTCTTCTTGTTCCTGTTCTCCTTCTGGTTGTTCAGGGATAGTGTCTAGCTGATGTACCTTTGTTTTGGGCCTTCGTTCCTTTGGTTTCACGGGTTCTATGAGCTCGAACTTGGAATGTCCTGTCCACGACAAACCTCCTAGTGGTTCTGGGTCTCTGAGAGGCTCATCCAAAGTCCAAAACCGATCGTTCTCGAAGAAATCCTTGTTGATTGGTTCTTCTCCTTGGGTGTACCTGGTAGGTTTCAGGTTCTCAATGTCTACAGGAGTGTCTGCTGAATCTCGAGGATTGAACAAGGTCTTCCTCGGTGAGTTGTGGTACCTGACTAGCTCTTTGCCATCCATGCTGATCGACCAAGTGTCCTCAGTGTACTCTTCAAACAAACATCTATACTTGTCTTCCACAGGGGTTCCTATGAGGTTCAATGGAAACTCTTTGGTAGATACTAACGTCAGGGTCTCATACGCTTTGCTTCCATCAAAGATTGTGCCAAAAGGTTCTTCAAGTTCCTCAAACATGACACTGTGGTGCAACATGTACCATTGACCTTCATCCTTGATCAAGACTGCGCTGTAAAGAAACCTTCCTGGGGGAAACATCAAGTAGGTATCAACATGGTCAGACATACCTAGGCTATAATGTACCTGATACGGGTCTCTCCAAGAGGTCCATCCAATGCGTTGCTCCTCAATGAGTTCTCTGAGGTTCTCACAAAGATGAATGGGAATTGGTTTTCCTTCGGCTTCGTAGTTCACAGCTGTAACAAACGCTCTAGTGGTAAGAGAGTTGTTGTTGTAGTTCACTGCGATCTTGGTTGTTCCTTCAGTCAAAAATGTTCCTGTTGCTGTTCCATCTCTGAACTCCCAGCCTTTCTTCAACAACTTTCCTACTGCAAGCAATGGGTGCATAACCGAAGAAATCAAGAAAACCTCTTCGACCTTCACAATGTTCCCTTGAGTATCCTTGAACTCTATCTCAATAATCCTCTGATCCGAAACTCGAATCTGACGTCCTTGCGCATCGCGCAAGATGATTCTTGCTGTGCTGGGTGCTTTCCTACCAAAGTTCCTCATCCACATTGGTGCCAACGAAATGTCAGCTCCTGAGTCCAACACGACCTCAATCTCACGATTTCCTTGTTGTCTCGCTGCTCGAACAAAGTGGGTTTCTTCTTCTACTTCTGTTCTTGCTGGCGGTAACCTATCTATAGGGTTCCTTCTAGGTGGAAGATGGCATCCATACTCACACTCTCGCATTCTGGGTTGCCACTCCATATAACAGCCATTAGGACATTCGAAGACGTATCCTCGATCATGGTGATACCACATGCTCAGTTCATCACCTTGGTCCTGATACTCATCATCATCATCATCACCAATCCAGAACTCTTCGGGTTCCTGTACCTGTTCAGGGTTCTCACCTGTTTCTGTGGCTTGGGGTTCACACACTGTTCCTACAACCCTCAAGACTCTTCCGAAGTACTCAATCTCAACTTCCTCTGAATCTTCACTTAAGTCAAATTCCTCCGGAGACCATTCGAATCACCGGCTTTTGTGATCCTTGTGTTCCTGAGTTTTGGCTTGTGGTCCCGGTTCCTGAGGAAGGGGCTTGAGTTGAGGTTGCTGTTGTACTAGCTTGTTCACTCTGGCTTTCAAGGTCAACGTTCCTAGCTTGGTAACCCATGTCACGCTGCTTCTGTCTACATTGCGCTTCAAAGTGTCCATACTTGTGACAGTAGTGACAAACTCCTGTAGCTGCTTGGGCTTTACCTTTTCCTTTACCTTTAGAACTGCGGTAACCTTTTCCTCGACCTTTGCCTCTACCTTTGTAACCTCTGAAGCCTCTACCTCGACCTTTCCAATTTCCTCTGCCTCGACCTTTGCCAAAACCTCCTTTGCCTTTACCTTTGCCTTTACCTTTGCCTTCAGAGCTGAAACCTTTTCCGAAGTCCTTTCCACCTTTACCTTGTCCTTTACCCTTGCCTTTGCCTTTACCTAGACCTTTATGCCATTTTCCTTTGCCTTTGTACCATGCTTGACTTACATCCATCATGGCAAGACCTCCATGATCATCGCCTTTTTCAATCAGGTCTGTTGTGGTCCTTTGGCTGCTCTGGGACAAGGAATTGGTCCATCTCTCAGTAGACTCGTAGTTCACTAAGTACTGACTGAGACTAGTGTACTTAGTAGACTCATCGATGTTGAGCAACAGATGGCGCTTCACTTCAGGTTTCATTCCTTGGATTAAGGTAGACACTTTCAAGTTCTCTTGTACCTTTTCACCAGTCGCCTTCTCGTACTGCTCAATGCGTTCCTCGTATTCGAGGATGTTCTCGGCTATTCCTTTGTTATGTGCAAACTTGTAGTTGAGGATGTTGTGAAACAGTTCCAACGACCTTGCACGGTTTGTTGGCTGATATTCCTTCAACAACATGCGGTACACTTCCATACCGTTTTCCTCTGTCACATGTTTTACAACACGATAGGGTCTTCCTTTCGTGAATGAGCACAAAACACTGTACAGCCTTCTACTTGCTTCCTTTGCCTCAGTTCCCATATCTGACATCTTCACTACCTTGTCGTCCTTGAGATCACGCTCCACCAGGTCCATGGTCCTGACCATGGAGTTGTCGACTGCTCCACGCCAGACGCGCATCCTGGCTCGAAACTCTGTCCAGCCGCTCTTCTCCTCTTGCCAGTTTCCTGGGTTGAAAGCTTCAGGTGATTTAATGAGCTTGTGTAGTTCTACTTCTCCAGGCTTTCGATCCTTCACTGCCTTCTCCAGGGATGCTCCTATCTCCTCAAAGTTTGTTGCTGCGTTGCTGTGGGCACTCGCTAGTGCCTGCTGTGCTTCTGTGTTTTGCTTCTGTACTGCTGCAAGTGTTTCCTGGAATGACTGTGCTATTCCTGCTTCTCTTTGGCTGCCTGCTGCTGCACTGGTCCTGATCTCCTCTGCTAGTGTTTGTATTCCTTGTAAAGTCTGTGCATTGATCTCTGCAAGCTTCTTCTATGCATCCTCCATTCCTTTTGCTGTTTCCAGGTTGCTGTACACTAGCGCTGCTAAAAGTAGTGACTTGCACTGCCTTTTGCTCACTGCTTGTGCTCTCCTTTCTGTTCTTGTTTTCCTGCCTTCCTTCTTGCTTCTCGTGGCTCTTCTGAAAAACACACTAGAATAGTACGCGAGGATGATCCAAGTAATCAGTCCTACTGGGGTTCCTAAGAACACTGCTATGCGAATTCCTTGAAATACAACTCTGTTGGAAATCACACCATGCACGACGTCGTGAAACTTCTTTCCTACGATTGCTAGCTCTTCTCCGAAAATTTGAACATGTTCCTGTACAAGCTCTCTCAGTACTTTTCCTTGTTGTTTTACTAGGTAGCTAGGAGCGTAGCCGGGCTCAAGGCTCTCACTCTCCTGGTTCTCGGTGTTCTGGGTGCCGTTCCTGTTCGCTTCCTGGTAGTACTCGCCGTTCACGCCAAACGTGGTGCTAAACTCGTTCCACACATGGTTCACGGTCAGCATTGCGTATGGCAACATCACTTTGCCAATCTCCACGTAGTCCTTGATCGTGTACGCGTTCTTGTTCCTGATCGTGTTCACGTTGGTCTCGTCGGCGGTCACGGTGCACAAGTTGTAGTTCCTCTGGTAGTACTCGCCGTACACGCGGTAGTCGCGGTTCCTGTGCGTATTGGGCTTTCTTGACCTGCTCACCCAAGTTGCCATCAGCTCGGTTTCGTCACCGTCGTCTTGTTCCTTGTGTCTCCACTTGGCTTGTCTGGTCACTTCCTTGAAGGCTCGAACTTCTCCAAGGGCAAGTTCCTCCTCAGCTGCTTTGTTGACGTTCTCGCCGAGGGCCTGTCGCTGTTCACTTGTTCCTGGGATCATCATCATCCCGCAGAAAGCTGCGAGGCTTCCCAGAACTGCTCGACACAGCAGAGTCATGGACGCTGCCGTAAAGCGACATGTTCCTTTTCTGACCTTGATCTCCTTTGTCAAGTACTTCTCCGGGTAGCACAAGCCACACGGTCCATATGCTCTGGTGTCACTGTTTGCTGTAATGTGCGCACATGTTCGTCTATGATACTTCGTTCCTCTCTTCGGGGCGATCATCAGCTCCGGCAAGTGGTTGATACCTTGGACCTGCTCCACGACTTCTTCCTGTGTCCATAGAGTCCACAGGGCACGAGCTGCGCAAAGCACGAGGGCGGCCATGGTCACTGCTAGTAGTAGCATCATCGCTGCCAAGGAGGTTCCTGGAGGCAGCTCCGCTACCATGTTAAAGAACGGGCTTCACTACGGTTCCTAAACTGCAAAGCTGTCGGACACTTTTCCTATTGCGGTCGCTGTGTCCGGTGGGTCTCGAGCCTGTGAACGGTCGTTCCTTTACATTTACACTACTGTACCTGCAGGCGTACTGTGAAGGGGAAATGTTTAACATAGAACCACATAAGGTGACCCAGCTATTCGAAGGGTGCTTAGATTTATCCGCCGACTTCATGAAAGAAACGCCATCCAATGCAACCTCCACAATCAACATCATCTGGTCTTTAGCTTCGGGCCTCTTGAGCACGCCCGCCGGCGGCTGTGATGCAGCAGCAGCTTTGCTGGACTTCACTTTGTCAGGTCCAATGCGCATAAGCTCAAGAGCCCTAGACCATTTGTCAAGATTTGTAAACGGTTTGGTCAGGATGTCAGCGGCTTGTAAGATCATCTTGTAATGCCTACGACGGAATTGCTCAGCAATCCAACCTAAGTTGATCCGCTGTGTTTTGTCAGCGTGTCTGAAGGCAGGGGACTTACCGGACTCCAGAATTCGGATAGTTGCTTGGTTGTCTTCCAGGACGATGGGCTCAATTGCATGCGGCACACGAGCGATAAGTCCAATGTCCTTGGTGGTAGACTTCGGTGCGAGAGCTTCAATGTCAACGCCCCCCGAATTCCTGATACCGGCTAATTCCTTACGCATTTCTGCCTCAGCTTCCGCGACGCGACGATAATCCATAGCAGATCTTCTATAAATGCAGACAAGAACATCAGTTTGCACTGAATAAGACATGTTGTGCAATTCTTCCCAAGCGACGGCTTCTTCAATCCTGGTCCATTTACCCTTGTTTTGGATCCAAACATCCCTTGAAGGGTGACTGGTAAGATCAGTGGGCTCGGGTATCTGAGAAACGCCCGTATAGACCGAAAGCTTCCTGCCGTCAGGCTAGTGATGATGCCCTGTGGTTTTGATCTTGGAAACTTCATTGTCAGGAATTTTTGTGACATCGATGGCTTTGCCTGTCTTTAGAGAGGCGTGTTGCTGCTTGGTATCTCCCCCCGCGTTCAGGAGCACACTCCAAAGTGCGGATGAAGGAAGTCCTAAGGCACGCAGCGACGCGTTGGGGCAAACGACCTCGGCCTCAGTACTACTGAGCGCTGTACTTTTTATTTTCTTGCTGAAAGCGCGAAGTGGAAAGTAAGGGTTGGGACCAACTAAAGCCAGGAACCCCCCGGAAGTGCTACGGTTGTCATGCTCGCCGGCATGATCGGAATCAGCAAATAACCAGAGATTGCATTTATCCAAGGTATCGCCAACAAACCCAGACATCTTGTAGTGAAGGGTACTTTGCACATAGCACATAAGACGTTGAAGCGCCTTGTCGCAATCCGAGGACCATTTGGTAACCCGACTCACAAGTCCTTGGACGGCTCTCAACAAGTCAAAACGGGCCATTCGAGCTGCAAACAAAAGTTTAACACGGCTCGCAATGGGAGCGAGCTTGCCTTTGATTTCTGCCTCAGCTTCCACCGGGCGTGCAATCTTGTCATCATAGAACGGAGTCGCGGCCTTGTTGAGATTGCGGAATTCAGGCCCCGCTAGCTTTTTGTAGCGGTCTATTGCTTGTTGCACGAACGAACTCATATCATATGTGACTTGCTTCGTAGGGGCAGTCATGCAACCTTTGCCCTCGTCAAGCTGATTAACGTCATAAAAGGCTTGCTCTCTAGCAGCTTTCTTGGCTTTCGTCTTGTCCCGCACTTTCTTGACAGCAGCAAGTGCAGATGCGCGGGAATGTTCATTGGACATAAGATAAATACTTCCTATCCAGAGTTGCCCCCGCCTTCTAGATTGACCATGTTCGTCGCAAACCTCCTCAACTGGGAAGGAAAGAGACCTCACTTCCGTGAGTCGAGTGTTGCCAAGGTTCATCGCCTCAGCTTCTTCAGACTTAAGATGATACAACGATTTGCGGGGTTGTACATGATGCCTCGCAACGACACCTTCCTCCGGAAAGAATTCAGTGTAGTCCTGCGTGGCAGCGGCTGTGGCAGGCTTGGCGGACACATGTTCACAGCCCAGATACCGTCCTAGCCTGGAAGGCGTATCCATGTCGATCTTAAAGGCTATAAGCTCCCAACCCTTAGCCATATTCTGTTTCGGTCCTGCCGTTTTGAAATCGTCAACATAAACCGCAAGCAGAAGCTTGAGATCTGGACGGTAAAACACCGAAGGCCATGCAGCAGGAAAGATGAGGTGAAACCCGACCTCTTTAACATCTTTTCACAGTGTTGCTCCCAGAAGCCTCCGCTATCAGGGTGGCCATACGATGCCAGAACAAGTTTGACAACAGGATCCTTGTATTTACCATGCCACCCTTTCGGCCAGCGTTCCTTAGGCAATCTAACTTAAGCTTGGTGTAGGCTTGTTTTCCATCAGCCTGTTCACAAACGTTCCCGGGCATGTGCCCGTAAGCATCAAGAGTTTTGCCAGCTTCCATGGTAGCAGGACTAGAACCCAACTCGCTGAATAATGCGGTGTCGTTACTCTAGTCCTTAACGTTGTTCCCTTGGAAAACAGTCCTCCCTTTGAATTTCCGGAGAGGGTCTCCTTCTGGGAGTTCGCTTCCCTTCTCAACGCAGACCTCGAAAATCTTGCCAACGTGCACCTTACGCCCACTTTTCTGAGCTCTGCTAGAGTAAAACGCTTTACGGGTACGTTCCGGACCCTTTCACTTTACACAGATATTCGCACTTCACTTTTCCTCGGGCGCACGGCTGTCTTGGGTGCGTCCCTTGAGCCTAAACACCACAGTGGAACATTTGTTCCATGCTATACAAAATCATGTGGCAAACAGCTCAACTACAGGATTATAGGGCAACACACTCCTGAGCGAAATGTTTGTTACCCCCTCTTCGTGCATCCTCTTTTGCCTTTTTCCCTTTCTAGAGGTGCTACGAACCCAAAACAGTCGCTCACTCCTCTTTTTGAAACACTCGTTGTGCACTGCTTTTTGTCGTGGTGTGAGACGAGTGAAACAGAGCTACTCCTACTGGCCGCTCTCAAACTCGTTCACTTCTTTGGCTTTTCAGCCTCAAAAGAACTCGTGGTGGCCAAAGCCACAAAACTCTTCAAACTCTTTAAACTCTCCTCGTAGAGAAACTCTTCGGCTTCTCGTGGTGCAGCTGTCGTACAGCTTTCAGAAAACTCTTTCCTCGTTTGGGAACGAAGTTCCCCCTCTCGGCCTTACAGCCTTCAGATTCCCTTTTTCTTTATCGACCTCCGGTTGGTCTTCCTCTCTCTTCTTTTTCTCCTTTTCTCTTTTAGCTGCTCTTTTGCTGGGCCTTTTTGCCTTTGCCCTTTTCCGCATTGTCAGTGCGGTATTTCTTCTTATTCGTCTCCAACCTGTTGGCGTATGCCCTTCGGATTATCAACTCATTGCTCTTGTACCAGGACTGGAACTGCTCCTTGCTCATCTCTTCTCGTTGCATCTTTGGAGCATACTGCCCTGAGGCAGTATAGTTGTAGTCCGCATCCCAGCACGTTTCGGAACCATGTCCGAAACGCGAACATACTGCACATACCTGTGCCTGCGTTGAGGCATCAGGGTCTTCTTCCAACTTCACTTCTTCTTTTGCAGCTTGCAGCTCATCCTCCAGCACTTTGTTGTTCTTGCCTAGCTCTTTGATAGTTTCCTTCATCTTTTTGCGTTCCTCTTTCAGCTTCTCTACCTCTTCGCTTGGCTGGGCTGGCGCTGCTCCTGCACTGCTTTTTCTCTTTTTCGCTTTGCGCAGCTCTTCATTCAATTCTCCAATCTCCTTTTCTTTTGCTTCTTTGAGATCCGTGATCTCCTTTTCCTTTTTCTCCAACTCCTCTTTCATCTCTTTCTCTTTTGCCTCTATGATCTCCTTGATCTCTTTCGCTTTCTTTTTCTCCATTTCTTCGATCATCCTCTGATCGCTTTCACTCAAAAGCAATCATACCTCTGGCACTTTCAGCTCCTTTCTTTTACTCTTCAACTCTTCGAGGGCAGCATGGAGCTTAGGGCGGAGCCGGTCCATCTCTTTCATCAGTTCTGCTTCCTCATCCATGATGAGGGTGGCCTCCATTTCTTGTTGTTCCTCTTCTTTTCGCAACTTGTCGAGTTGCTTCTCTATGGCTTCCTTAGCCACGAAGGCTTCGTCAGCCACTCGTTTTAACTCTTCTTGAACTTCAATCTCTTTTGCAATGAGCCTTTCTCTTTCATCTTCTTTCAGCTTCTTTTGCTTCTGCTTGAACGTATACAGATCACCATAAATGGTGAATTTCTTTCTCTTTTCATCCACTTTCTCCTGCAGAACCCTCATTTGTGCAAGCAGGTCCTGCACTTTCTTCTCTTCATCCAGTACTGACTTCTTTGCCATCTTATTCATAATCTCCTTGTACTCATCGTCACTTGACTCAGAGTCCTTTTTCTTTCTCTTCTCGCCTTTCTCTTTCTCTTTCTCCTTGTCGGAGCTTTCTTCCTCTTCTTTCTCCGAGCTCTCTTTGTCCTCGCTCTCAGAGGCTTCCTGTTCCTCTTCTTCTTTCCCTTTCTTTTTCTCTTCCTCCTCTTTTGTTTCCTCTGCTTTGTCCGCAGTATCATCTGCTCTTTCTTTCTGGCCCTTTCGCCTCTCGGCAGCATCTACAGCCTTTTGTTTCAGCTCATTTATTCTTTCTTCCATAACTCTGCAGCCAATTCTTCGGCTGTCTTCTTGAACTCCTCAGGCACTTTAACCTCCGCCGTTGTAGCTTCTGGCGGGGCTTGCGCTTTGGGCGCAAACTGCTGGTCGAGGCGTTGCACCTCGGGCCACAGAGCTTCGAGGGTTAACCTCCGCTCGCGATCCCTTTTTAGCTCTCTTTCCCAGAGGGTGACTGCCTCTATACTCCGGCATTCATCTCTGATCATTGTCTTGAGGGCTTCGTCGTCTGCCATCTTTTTCTTCTTCCCTCTTTTCTCTTTTAATTCTCCTTTTTCTTTCACTTCTTCTTTCTTCACTTCCTCTTTCCTCACTTCTTTTCTTCTCACTTCCTTCCTTGAGTTGAAAACGGCAGCGGCGGAATAAAACATGCATTCAGCACTTTCAACCCAACTCTTCCACAGGCTACCGTTGCAAAGCATGACAACAACCATTGTCATCATCATCACCATCATCACCAAACCAAAGCTTCCACCTTCACTGCTTCTACTGCTTTGTTCTCTCAATCCATCACACTGCTGAACCATCATCATCATCACCAGTCTTCTCAGATACTTCGTAGGGATCTTGAAGTCACTTGCTATCCTGATCTCTTCACTCTCTTCTCCAGTTTTCACACCGAGTCTCTCCAAACACTTCACAACAGCGTTCCGTGACAAAGCTTTTGTCCCTACATCTGCAGGGTTCTCCTTTCCAGCTATCGCTTTCACTTGAAGACCTACAGAAGTAAGCCTTTGAACCCAAAGCAGTCCAGCATCAATGTGCCTCGTTCTTCCTAAACCTTTCTTCAGAAGAATAGACCTAGCACTGCTAGAATCCATCCGAATCACCATATCCGGCCTAATCCCCAGAACTCTGTGCAACAGGTTCTGTAGAAAAACTCCTTCACTCAAACCTCCAACAGCTGCCACCAGTTCGCTTTCGCAGCTGCTCAAAGCCGTCGCTTTTTGCTTTCTCGCGTGAAAGTAAACGATGTTACTGTTCACGAAAATCAATACGCAGCTCGTTGACTGCCTATTCTCACGATCGGTCGCCCAGTCGGCGTCGGTCACTACCTCGATCAAACTCTTTGCCGTTAAAACATCTTTGTAGGCATTCTCAGTTCTCTTATCACTTGGATCCAGAAAACTCTTTCCAGGATATGCCTCTTTGTGTTCTATCACGTAGTGGGCTGTCGCTTTCACGTACTTTGCCACGTGCCTAAGCACTGCTAAGTCTCCTCGCGTTGGCGCTGCCAACTTCCCTGACAACCACTTCGTAGCGAATCCCAAATCAGGTCTCTCCGGTGTCATATACAATAGGATTCCTACACAGGATCTGTACAGATGATGTTCATCTGCATCCAAGGGCGTGTCGTCCTTCAACGATCTTCCGTAATCCATTGGAAACGGCAACTTCTTTGGCAGGGCTTTTCCCAAACCTAAAATCTCTTCCAACTTCTCAAGATACTTGCCGTCCATCCTGATCTCAATTCCTTCTTTCGTTCCTAAGAACGTCTTTTTCAAGAAAGTACACTTTCCTTCTCCAACCTTCACTGGACCTTCCAGCTTTATCTTCAGCTTGTGCTTCAGCAGCAGATCCACTACTGCTTGATTCTCTTTTGGTTTTCCAAACACTTGAAAATCATCCACATGGGTGCTCATAAGCGTTCCACCTTCTCCTGGTGTCTCCGAAAACTTTTAGAAGAA
Organism: Symbiodinium sp. CCMP2592; assembly: GCA_905221615.1. NCBI lineage: Eukaryota > Dinophyceae > Suessiales > Symbiodiniaceae > Symbiodinium > Symbiodinium sp. CCMP2592. Next base: position 341,898 of record CAJNDT010006185.1, on the reverse strand, counting down.
ACTTGGTAATCCCACATCGGAAACCATCTTCTCTTTCTCCAGGATTTCACGTAGATGCTCAAACCAGTCACTGCTTCCTGTTCGTTGTCCCGGCAAGGTGTACTGCAGTTGGTACCACTTTCCTCCTAAACTCACAACCGTGTACTCCTTCTGTGGCACCTGAAGGTACGCGTCAGAAATGTCTATCGAGATCATCTCGTAGTCTCTTGAACTCGCACACAAAGCTGACAGCAGCTTGATGCTCGAACCAATGCTCGTTGGTGAGTATAACGCCGATAGATCGTAGTCGGTCAGCCACTTGTATTCCCGCGCCACTAGGCGGGCACGCCTCTTCCATTGGAGGTCCCTATGCCTCCAATCCAACACGTACTTTGTACTGAGTCTCTTTGGCTCTTCTCCATTCGGTCCTTTCTTCACCTCTCCATTCTCATCCAGCTCCACTTCTTTGAGAACTTTCATCTCCAACAGTCTCTCGATTTCTGTTTTCTCCGCTTTCAGGTCCACCTTCTCCAGATCTTCAGCTTCCAACTTTGGTGGCCCATCATCATACTCGTGAGACCAAGTAACCGTTAGGTCCTCTTCTGTCTCACACACTTTCTCGTTCCACTTGCTCTGGAACTCTCGACTTTCTTCAAGAAACAGCTGTGTCTCGTCGAGATCCACATACTCATCTCCATGCTCTTCGGGATCCTCGCTCTTGGCGAATCTCCGAATGTGGTATTCAACTCGCGCCGCACTTCCTCGTGCCTCATCTCCAAGTCTTGGCACTTTTTCAACTCTTTCTTCTACCTCTCCAGTTCCTTCGTCTACTCTTGGTCCTTTCTTTGGTGACCCTTCTCCTTCCTCTTCTGCATTTCTTTTTGCAACCTCTCTTTGAAACTCTTCTAGCGTCATCTCATCGGGCACCAATTCATCTTCCGCTTTTCTCTTAGTTCTCACTTCTCCTGGATCGTCGTCATCATCATCGCTTTCGTCGTCCATTGGTTCTCCTTCGGGCGTTGCTCCCGACAACGACGAACTCTTACTCGAAGAACTCGAACTTCCTTGGCGTTCGCTCGGCGGCGAAGGTTCGCTACCTTTTTCTTCTTCTACTCCTTTGTCTTCCTTAGCTGCTAACCTTGGAAATCCTGGCCCATCATCAATAGGCACAATTCTCTTCTTCTTAAACCACAAAGCCTTCAGCTGATGGTCCCAGGGAGCTCCAACAGAAAGTTGCAAAAGCTCAGGCTGATATGCTTCAGCACATCTTCTCATTGTTCTCGCTTTAATCACTCCTCGACCTGTTCCGATCAGGTTCAAATTGCTCGCATAGTCCTTTCCTAGAAAGACTCCCTTTTCCCAAGGTTCTCCTTTCTCCTTCGTCTTTGGCACTGCCTTTCCAAATACGGCTGACCCGAAAGGGGCCTGATTTCCTTTGTACGTTCTGTCCACCGTTGCTTCAAACGCCGTTCGACCATCTCTTCCCACATGAAACCTGTTATGCAGCCATGCTGCATGTCTGTACGCCTAGCTATAAAGCGGGACATCAGATCCGATGGCCGTTCCACTTCTTTGTTCTACTACCGTCGCCAGTAACGTCTTTGCAAGGTTCCTCAGTTTGGATATACCTTTCCACAGGCAACCCTTGATGCTCATCAGGTGTGGCATCTTGTAACTCCGTCTTCAAACCTTGTTTCGTTCTTGCCACTTGAACTCCTCTTCTGATCGCAATCATCACTGGCTCGGTGTCGGTTCTAAGAACTACTTCCGCGTAACCCAAAAGGGCTAACACTCTTACCACTTCACTCACTGCGTGGTTTATCACCGCATCTCCTCCTTTCGTTGGCACCGCAATAGCTATCAGGAATTTCGTGTCGTTGTCAACTCCAGCAAGCTGAATAGCAAGCGGATCTCCTTCCTTTTCATCTCCTTGTGTTCCTGTGAACATAAAGTCCAAGCTAAACACGGGCCGTTGCGCCTTCTCTTTTGTTTCTTCGAAGTCATCTTCTCTACTCTTTGCTGCCTGGCATGCTTCACACCAGGGCGCTCTTGGCAAATGCGTCAGCTCATGCGCTTCAATCTCTTCCGGGCTCGGCAGAGCCGGCAGAGCCTCTGGAATTGGCTCTCTCTCAAACTCCTTTCTAATGTCTTCAGAGATTTGGGCTTGCGCTTTCACTTTGCTCAACGCAACCTCTTTCTTTAATCTTTTCCACAAAATCTCCTTCGATCCATTCTTGGAGATATGCAGATACTTGCACGCCGCTTTCATCTCCTTCAACTCACTCTGGCGTGTCAACTTCATTGGTCCAATCACCATCACATCTTCCTCATCTTCGCCAATCACTGGAACTCCTCTCTTCGGTTCCTCTCGTTCGCTTCCTTCCTTCTCTTTCGAACTCGTGGAGGTTCCCGTGACCTCCATCGGCACTCCTTCTTGTGCCAGCTCTCTCTCTAACTCTTCCAAATTCGTGAGCAACCCATAGTCACTCGGTTCCTTCATCCCTTTTTCCAACAAGGTGACCATCACCTCAAACCTGTCTTGAGGACTAGCCCCAAGCTGAACTCTTTCGCGATCCTTCCAGATCTCCGTACACTCAAAGAAATCCATACTCTTCCAACCCACTTCATTCAACACTCTTTCTCCACTTCTTTTCAGCTTTCCTAGCAAGGTTGTTCGATAAGGAAAATAATCTCCTTCATCTCCTTCTCCTTCGTAGAGCCTGTTGGGGAACTGACCTGTTGGGTCAAACGTCTTCCCCATGTACCAATCAAACCTTGCAGGTGTGCCATCATTCAGCACAAACCATCCATCTTCATCTTCTTTGCTCTTCAGCTCGTTTTTCAATTCTCTTTCCAGCCTCACCGGCTGCACTTTCATTTCCTCTTCTTCAAGTCTTCTGATGCACATCCTCGCCATCGAGGAATTCCTCTTGAAGTATATCGGTATACGAACACTTCCTTTTCTCAACCACAACTTTCCATCCTCGTTCACCGTACCCCAACCTAACTTCCACATCTTTCCTACCGCAAACAAAGGTTGGGTGACATTGCCGCAAACAGCACTGTCGGTGATCTTCAACTTCTTTCCAGACTCCTTTGTGAAAACAAACGTCACGTTCTGCCTCACAGGCAGTGTTGGGATCACTTTCCCTTGCGCATCTTTAAGATGATACTCAAAAGTAGAAGCTTCTCCTACTTCTTCTGCCCAGTCCATAGGCAACACATGGCAGTCAGCTCCACTGTCGAGCACTACCTCACATGCATCCACTTCTCTTGTTGCTCTCTGAACTTCATTCTCCTGAGAGATCATTCTCAAACTTCTTTCAATCTCCGTTTCCAAGAACCACCACCCTTGGTACCACTCCATCAAACCATCTGTTGGTTCCTCCTCACTTTCTTCTTCCTCATCATTCGAAGAGATATCAAACTCCTCAACTCTTCTCAATTCTCCTTCCACTAGCTCTTCAAACTCCTGACACAATCTCACAAAGTTGAGCTCTTCATCCTCATCTTCTGTCATCTCTACTCGTCTTGCTTGTCGCGCCGCTTCTGCTGTGATCTGTCTAACTTGACCAGTCTCATTCTTTGTAGCAGGGGCGTTGCTAGAGGAACTCTTCTCGTGATCTCCTTGATGGGTTCCTTCCTCTTCTACCTGTCTGACTTTGCCTTTGCCTCCTTTTCCTTTTCCTTGGTTCTGCCAGCACTCAGACACTTTGTGTCCTATCTTTCCGCATATGTGGCACTCTCCTGTGAACTTCCCTTTCCCGTAGCCACCAGCGTCCACTACTCGCGCATTTCTATAACCACCTTTTCCTTTTCCTTTGTTGTCGTATCCTTTTCCTTTTCCTTTTCCTTTGTTGTTGTACCCTTTTCCTTTTCCTCCTTTTCCTTTGTTGTCGTATCCTTTTCCTTTTCCTCCTTTTCCTTTGTTGTCGTATCCTTTTCCTTTGTCCTTTCCTTTTCCTTTCACTCGATCAATGTCCACTGGTTGTGGCCCATTGTAGGGTGTATTCTTCGTTGCGCTTTCCATGTTGAAAGACTGCAAAATGTTCTCCGCATTCCACGATTGGGTACTTCTTTCATACTCAAGCAACTTCTTCCTGATGTCTGCGTACTTCGTCGTAGGGGTCAATCCTATCAGAATATGCTTCCTCAACTCATTTGGCAAACCTTTGAGTACTGTTCCGATTTTCAAATTCTCATCGTAGGGTTTTCCTTCGGACAGTTTTTCGTATTCCGCAACCAGTTTTTCGTAGGTAAGCAGATAGTCTAAGATAGAAGTCCCCTTCGTCATCTGGGAAAAGCTCACTAGAGCTTGAGCCATTGCCAGCCCTCTTGTCCGGCTTGACGGCTCCAACTCTTCAAACAGTCTCCTCCATACAGAATATCCATCTGGACTTCCTTCTGACTTCAATAACTTCAATGGCCTGTTCCGAAGATACGAGGCCAAGATCGCATACAGCTTTGTACTTCTTTCTCTTTCACCAACTGTATACTCTGCTGGCTTTGGTGGTGCCAGCTCCACTTTCTTCAACTCTTCTGCATAGGTGGGGTCAATGAAGCCCACAAACACTTTGAAGCTGAAACTCCAATCGGGCCACTGTGAAACTTCCTCCTCCAAACTCTTTGGAGCGAACACATCCGGACTCTTCACCAGCTTAGCTGCAGAGTCGTAACTCCTTGTACTTCCTGTACCTGCAGCACTAGCCAAAGCTTGCGCTGCTGCCGACAGGTTCCCTATCAGGGCCTGAAGGGATCCTCCTGCAACTCCTTCTGGTGCAGGCATCGCCATTGGCGTATCACTTGGTGTGTCTCCTCCTTGGCCACCGTGTCCAGGGGATACAGGCAAATCCGCGTCTCCAGCTGGACTTGGCGTGGCCATTCAACTTTTCTGTTCTTCACTTCTCGTGACACTGGGGCCCAAGGCTCTTTTCTCCTTGTATTGGGCTCTTCTTCAGCCGAAGGTCCTGGCCTTCAGCTCCGCTACCATAAAACGCTTTACAGGTACGTTCCGGACCCTTTCACTTTACACAGATATTCGCACTTCACTCTTCCTCGGGCGCACGGCTGTCTTGGGTGCGTCCCTTGAGCCTAAACACCACAGTGGAACATTTGTTCCATGCTATACAAAATCATGTGGCAAACAGCTCAACTACAGGATTATAGGGCAACACACTCCTGAGCGAAATGTTTGTTATAGAGACTGCATCCCACTCCTGGACTGAGTCCATGTCCCACACCTGCGTCTTCATTAATTTACTTTATCCCACTCGACGTCAAGCGAAGTCTGAGCCTTAGGGTTTTGCAGCAGCTCCTTCTTGCCCACTGGTCGGGCGACCATGGCCATAAGATCCATGATCTCTTCGTTGGAGGCTGGTGTTGAATTAGCAAGCTTCTCCCCGTGTTCGGACACAATGTCGGGAGCTACGGGCATAGCAGGAAACGTACCATCTCCGTTAAGAGTGGGAGCATGAGCAGGTTTGATGTTGAACACAGTTTGACCAATCCACTTAAAGCGAAGTTTCTTGTTCCTCCTTCGCACGTTACGCCAATCATCTTCATCATCCATGATGCTTTCACCACCATACGGAATGATCTTGGTGTAACGGGAACTGGCAATCCTACTCAGCTCAAATGAGTGAGATCTGGTGAGCTCAATTCATATCTTGGCTTGAAATGATACCGAATGAGCGTATCACCACAAATACCCCATACATCTTGCATCCGGGACGCCGCGCTAGCGGGCCGATCAGTGCTTGAACCTCGACCGTCGCTTTCGCCGCTTTCTTTGAGTGCGGCACGCATGTTGGCGTCATCAATGGCCCTTTTCTTCTGACTCTTTGACATGTTGACCCACAGATGAGAGGGAATATCATCAGGCTTGGTAGAACCTCTAGTCCCCCCGTATCTTCTCCCTAACGTCCCCCCGGAGTCGTAGTATCGGTCACCCTCTGGAAGAGGAACCATTTTGCCACTAACAGGGTCAATGACACTGGGTCGCTCCACCTTCCGGTCGGCGTCGTCGACTTCCTTCTTCTGATCGTCAGCCATCTCGGCATCTTAGTTTTCTAAAGGAGTGGTGTCAGGACCTTCAAGAACATCTGATGCGTGACCCAATCGAACCTTCTCATAGCGTTCTTTCGTAGGAAATACGAAATATCCTTCAGGAACACTAAATTGACTGGCAACGATGGGCTTCAAACACTCATGGAAGTCATTGCGATTCAAGTCCTTAATAGACAACACGAAAACCTCCTTCTTCCATTTCATACCGGGCTGAAAGTAAAATCCCAGGAATACACCAGGCTCAGAAGTTGGTTCGAATCTAGGGCGATCCTTCCTTTGAGACTTGGGACCAACCCAGTGGTCGACGCGACAACCAAAGGGCAAAACTTTGCCAGGAAAGGCCGTACCGAATCTGAGGTACCAAGGCCAATACTCAATCCCATTACTATGGGAAATGTTGAGTGCAGTACACGCATGCTCAAGAGCCGTGGCCAGTATACATGGGACGGCCCAGCTTGCAACAAGTTGCACCTCGTTCCTTCAGAGGTTGCTCTGACTGCCCTGCAAGACCAGCGAGTTGGATTGGTGGATGTACTTTTTACTCTTTTCGTGCCTCCACCCAAGAGACAACGCGCTCCTAACGAGCTCTTTGGCATTATCGCTGTAGAACACACCAACCTTATCCTTGCTCGACACAAAGTGTTGAAGCGCAGCTTTGCACTCCATTTCGTCCTTAAGGGCTGAAGGATACGCATACATGAAAGCAGTGGCAACATCTTTGATCACGAGAGCTAACCTAGCCTCTTCAATGATCTGATAATTGATAATTATCCCTGTAGATCACCACATGGTCGGCAGTGACATGGTCACCGAAGCTGGTGGCCTCGACGGATCGAAAGCCCTCGGTTTTGTAGCCTGGGGTCTTGTACATCTTGGCCTGATTGCATACCGAGCAATAGGGATTCTTAGGGAGATGAGTCATCCTCCTTGAGCTTTGCTCTGCCGCTTAGGACTTTGGGATCGGAGCTACCCTCCCCATCTGGGATCTTCGACTCCCCGCTAGGGGGTCGTGTCGGATCCGGTTTGGGCGGCTCCTCTCTTTCGACATCCGACCCAAATTCCTCGATCATACGAAGAACATGCTCATTGTCATCGGCTTCGGCGGCCTGATCTGCTGACGGCGCCCGCGTTTGCGGTATCTGTTCCGCGCCCGACTTCTCGAGTTCTTCTAGAATCTTGTCGAAGTCTTCTGCGGCTTCAGCAGCTTCAGTGGAGCTTGCTTTGGGCTTGTCGGACTTTGACTTCTTTTCATTCTTTTTATCAGGATCCCTGATCTTAACCTTAGGCTTTGTCCTAGGTTCGCTTGACCTAGTAGCCGGACTTCGAACTACGAGATCCTCAAGAACACGCTCATCCTCCGGATCAGGGACAGGAGCAGGGATAGCCGCACGCTTAGAGATGATGAACCCGTAACTCCGAAGCTTAGAAATCTCCTCACTCTGAAGCTTTGGGACGGCTCTGTTGACGTACGCAGTAAGGCTCCACCGGTCCCCCTTCCAGGGAACGACGCTGTGATGACTCTTTGGGTTGAACCTCACGAGCTTGTTACGGGTAGCATGTTTCTTCCCGTACAAAGTTTTCAAACCAACCTTGCGAGCCTCAACGTTGGGCTCACCCTTCCGGGCAGCGGGATCATGGATCCAAAGCTCACCGCCCTCGAAGTCTCCAAGGCTGATCGTGTGGTTCCCGCTTCTCGCATGTTGTGTGCGTCCTTGTGCACCTTGACCGATGATCCATGGTTAATGCATATTGACGAGCAGTCGCCCACCATGCCATGGTTTCGCATAGAAGCGTTCAGGTACTTCGTGGTCTCGGCATATTGTTTCGTACATTTGTTGTGCCTTGTACACCTCCGTGCGCGAACGCTCCATGTACTATGTACTCGACGTTCCCGTCGGTGTGCGAACCACTCTTGGTCACGGATTTCCTGTTGCTCTTTTCGATCGCAGCAGCTTAAGACACGACTTGCACCGAAAATCGAGATTCTCAAGTAGTTGTCTGGCAATTTTCTCAGACTCTTCAACACCCTTGCCAGGCCTTTCAGCCGGCGGAGCAGGAAGCGTAGGCTCTGCCTGGGAGCGCAACGTTTTCTTTCCATGACTTCAGGTAGGGAACGTTGTCCATGAACACCTTGTTCCCATTGTGATCCTTGAAGTATGGTCTGCAGTTGGCCCTCCAGATGAAGTCAAAACCTTCTTCCATGCACTTCTGACCTACCGATAGCACGGAGGGAGAATCGGGTAGCACGTATGGCTCAGCACTTGTGTTGATGGAAGGAACCCTAACCGGCATTGCTTGTCAGCGTAGCTGGAACCGTTAGCCGTGATCATATTGATAGGCTTCTCAGAACGATACTCCTTCACATCACCAAGTACGCTAGCCGAAATAAGGTCCTGTGCGCTCCCGGTGTCGGCGATCCATTCCATCTCAATCACAGGATCGTTCTTGCTACCGCTCGCGGGACACCCTACGGTTAACCCCGGTGCAATACAATGACTGCAACCAAATTCGGTCTTACAGCGAAACTTACATGCAGGGGCAGCTCCCTGGTTCATGCTGTCAATGGTTGATCTTAGCATCTTGGCTGTAGCCAGCGCGTCACGAATGTCCTGCCCATCCGATTTCGGCTTGTAGTTGATGGGGTATTCTTTGTCAAATACACGAGGCTGAATGTCAACCTCACGCCAATTGGAATCCCCTATGGAGTTGGAAAACCGCACACACGCCAAAGCAAGGTGCGCGGTGCTTGCACACGAGTCGTTAAGGAACGGCACTTCCTTCCGGAAGGCGCAAGCCTTGGCTTGGGGTGCCGAACTGCGACTAGTGCGCCTAAGAGGCAAACAGCTGCTGGAAGCGAAGCTTTCGGCTTCCGTCCGCCCGAGCCCTTGCTGTTCCCAGAGCCTTTGCTTCCTTTGGAACCACCACTGCTCTTAGAACTTTTGGAGCTGGATCGGGACTTCTTCCTATGCTTCTTCTCCTTTTTCTGCTTTTTGCTCTTCTTTTCACCGCTTGACTCTCTGCCGCTCCCAGTGGCCGGAGCAGAGGGTTGGCTCTTGTGAATGAAACGGCACTTGTCGCCCTTGTTGCGTTTGCCGTGCTTGAAAAAACTTGCAATCAACGTTAATGCGACCCGGATTCCGGAGGGCGATTTGCCACGGCCTTTGCCTTTGCCTCCACTCTGCGACCTACCACGTGGCTTCTCAGGAATCTGATGTTTGTAGGTACATTTGTCTCTGGTACACGAACCGTTGCGAACAAAGTCGACGCAGAAACCTTTGGGCACCCGCTTCAGCGGTGCGGGGGCACTTGGCATACCTGCGGCAAATTGCGATGTCGTGGGCTAACAACTTAGCTTTCTTGACTTGCCTTCGGAATAACGGCTGAAGCACGTCATCAGCTGGAGCCTTCTTCATGCCTGAGAGCACAGTGTCCCAGTTACGTACGAACTGAACTAGGTTCTCATTCAACATGACAACATTCAGCAAATCTTCCATGTCGTAAACGGATCCATGAAGCACGTTGGTAGATAGATAGGCATTGAGCTTGTGAAGAATCTGACGACCCCTCACAAGACGTCCCTCATGACCTTCTCTCTCCTTGAAAGCGTCGATCTGGCGAGCAAAAATCACCTTCCAGAATGTTCGTGATTGCGGAGAGGATCTTAACATCAAGGGTGGTGAACCCGCTAGGGTCACGGAGGGATTCCTCGGCAGTCCCTTCCTTCCAGACTTCGCCGAGCCACTCAAATGCCTCATCAGGACGGTCCGAAGCTCCAGTTCCTGTAATTCTCAGGCTGAGGAAACTTGGGAAACACAATCTTTTCGGCTTCCTTGACCTTGGACCTACCACGGGGTTTCGGACTCAGCTTCGTCATCCTTGTCTTTCTTGGACTTGGTGACTTTCTTAAGCATGTTCAGGAGATCCTTCTTGGACAGATTGATGGATGAAGATGAAGATGAAGAAGAATCAGATGAGTCTCTTTTCTTTTTATTATTCTTGTCTTTCTTTTTTTCTTCTTACGGGAATCGTCGTCGTCCTCATCGCCATCGCTTTCGGGAGGCGAGTCGTCTCCACCTCCACCTGGAGGCCCCCCACCGAGTGCATCAAGCCCAGGGGGCGTGTGAATCGGATGTTCGGCGGGAGAGTTCCCAGCGGGCACAGTTGGCGTATATGCCACAGCTTTCGCCACGAAGCTCTGCATTTGTTCTCTCGAGCTTGAATATCGTGTCATGTTGCTGGCGATGGGACTGCGCAAATGCACCCATGTCGGATCTAAGCTCATTGAGCTGTCCATTCATGCTATTGACCGTTAGCTGACTTGCCTTGGTACGATCAGCAAGCTCACGCTCGGCATTAGCGACGAGGTCGGCAGCAGTCACTTCAGCGTGATGAAGCTTCAACTGATAGTCTCTCGCCTCTCTCTGCATCTGTGTTACCTCGTCCCTGTGTTGATTAACCAGACTTTCGCCGGCTGAGCGCATCTGTTCTTCTTGACGTTGCAGACGATTCTCCGCCTGGGTAAACTCCAGTCGAAGCTGTGCTGCGCTTGCAAAGGCCTATGCTTGAAGCTGATAAACTTGCTCCCTATGTTGCGTATTAGCTTCAGTCATATCCAAATTGTGTCTAGCTTCAGCATGCGCGGCAACAGCAGGTCCGTTATCATTCTGTTGAACGACAGCCTGCTGGTTCAAAGTTGTCGCAAGCACATTACGTTGGTGGTAGTTGACAATGTTGTGAATCTCGCCCGGGGAATATTGGGCCGATACGTGGGTAGGCGATCCCGCTAAGGGTGCGTGATGACTGGGGCTCGTGACCTGAGCCCATTCAGAGACAGCGCCTCTAGCAGCTCTTCCGGGTTCATTGAGGCCCATAACGGCCAGGGCTTCTGCTGTGAGTGGAATGCCCTGACCTCCCTCTCGGGGGTCGACCATGACAGCTTCCGTGCCATCGTCTTGGACGGACATGGCAGGTAGTGATGTGATCTCATCCGTATCTGGGCGAGCCGCCGATATGTCTATGGCGGGGTGACCTCCAGGATTTACCGGAGCATCCACTACTACCACGACAAAGGTGAGACCTACGGCTGATAACCTATGTTTACAGGCAGAACAGCTAGAATAGCAAAGTGCTTTTTACTTGAGCCAACAACGACAGTAGGTGAACAGGCTATCTACCTCTTGTACAAAATACACTCACAGGAAACCCTGGACCAAAACTACGCGCAGAGCCTTTCCAGCAATTAATGCCTTAACATTCTCGACATGTCCTTGCTTGTTTAAAGCTTTTGGAATCTGTGCGGGCTTGGGGCTACTTTCTTTTCCTTTTGGGGGAGGTCTTGAGGTTTGGGGTATGGGTTCGGGAGTTTGGGCTTCCGGGCCTTGGTGGTTTAGTCTTTAGAGTAGGGCCCAGAGCTTGGGGTTTGGGGCCGAAAACCCGTATGCTGAGGTGACTAAGGATGTACGGTTTTCGGCTGTGTGTTTAAAGTTTAGGGCTGCCTCACTGACGGAAACCCCAAACACTTCAGCCCTAAACCCTAAGCCCTGCCTCTAAACACTAAACCCCTGAAGGCTGCATTACTGAGGGTGCAATGTGAAGCTTCGCCGGAGGAACCTCTTGATCTTCAGCCATGTCCCTCCAGTAATCCTAGCGTCGAGGGGTACTGGGGTGGTTTAGGTTGTTACCAGCTTTCTACAGAGTTTTGGGGCAATTAAAGAGGGCGGCTTATGGGCTTTAGTATAGGCCCCAAACCCTCAAGGCCTGCGTTGGCTCTTGATGTTTAGGCAACTCAGATACACCCCTGGTACCTACGCAGGTTCAACTGTGAAGGGTTCGGGAACTAAGGCCGTAATACGGCTGCATCATCTCTCCATTGCAAGACGTTTCGATGCAAAACGTGAGGAAGCCAAGAGGAAGAGTCGAGGCAAAATGGGCCACGCAGCGAAGGATCAAAGCCACTGGGGCAAACGAAATTTGGGGTGGAGTAGTTAGTAATGGTGGTCCATTGTAACTGTAGTCCGTACACAAATACATACCAGAATGTGCTCCGAAACCATATTCTACTTTTAATCATTGAGGCCCCTGTACTGGATTTAAAAAGGCCCAAACAGAAACCCCCTACCCCAACCGACCCAGACCTAAGCCCTAAACCGTGGTCAGGGTTTGTGGTCCAGGGTCTAGGGTTGGGGTCCAGGGTTTAGGGACACTGCGGTTCAGGGTTGGGGTCTACAGTGCGGGGTTTGGGGCCGGAAGCCCGTAAGAACTCGACACGACACCTCCCTTCGCAAGTACCAACATCACAATCACAAATTCATTGTTGCAGATGCACCGGAGGCCAAGCCCTGACCGTTTGGCTTTGAGGTTTGTCGGTTTCAGGGCGGAGACTGGCAGACTAGCCTCGATGTCACCCCTCCCGTAGCAGCCGAAGAAAAGTTGTATGGAAGCTTTTGCAACAGTTCCCGGCGTGGCCGCAGCACACACTGAAGCTTCTACGACACATGGTCTAGATCGAAAATTGCCGTGGCTGCTACATGGACTCTCTGTTATCAGACTTTAAGAAAGCATTGCTATGAGTTTCGAATTTCGTGTACCTTTTTTTTGGCTAAGCACCTTGGTCCTTCTGTCCACTCGGAGCATGTCTGTTGGCTACCTTAAGATTCACTCCTCGAAACTGGGCCCTTAACCCGGAACCATGAACCATAAAGCACCCCAACCATCCTCAACCTAACCGCACCGCTTTCGTCCTACAGTCTCGTTTCGAAACACCGAAGCTTCCCTGGCCGCTTGCGCTGCGAACTCCTTATCCCTTGTTTTCGGAAACCCCCAAATCGACTTCCGGCACGCACCCTGTCCCAAGAAGGCAGAAAGACCCCCGAAACATGGGTCCTGGGCAAAACACTGCCGTGGCGATGATGACAACCATTGCAAAAGTAGCACAGCAAGACCGAAGACACCCGAACTCCCCAAAAAGCGTACGTCAATCGCGACAACCTCCGGTGGGTTGGTGCGCTCCTCGTCCTCTGAAGAAGAGTGAGTACCCAGCTGAAGCAAGTAAGGATCGTCTAAAATCTATATGGGCTATGCATGTATGCATGCACGTATGTATGCTTGTATGAATGTATGTATGTATGTATGACCCTTGCATGATGTGGGTGGATGGGTGGATGGGTGGATGGGCGTGGGGCGGGTGGGAGGACAGATGGATGCATGGACGGATGGAGGGATGGATGGAAGGAAGGATGGATGTTTCTAGGAAGGTAGGTAGCTAAGTACCATTGCCTACCTTTCTCTCATACATACCGCAACATGCTCATAGACTCGTCCATGCTCGATCTCTGCTGAGGCTTCAGACTGGCTCCTCGGCACCCTCACCTATTCGGCTTCGATGAAGGCACCTTGCATGAAAAGAGCAAAAGGATGCAACTGGGAAACCCAGACTGCTTCGGTCTTTGGGATTCGGGGTTTAGGGTTTAGGGCTGAATTAGCCGGGTGACGGGCTTAGGGTGTACGAGTAGGGGTTCAGGGCTTACGGTTCAGGGATTAGCTGAAGGGTTTACTCTCAGGGATGCGTGCTTCATGCCCAGCTGTTCAGAAGGGACGATGAATCTCTGCTTCAAGGTTGCAAGGTCAGGGCCGTAACAGGAGAGTCTGGAGCGAGTTTGGTACAGCAAACGGTTCCAGAACCGGGCCCAAAAAAGCTCAAACTTTCTGAGATCGACCAAATTTATCAGTCCAAATTTTATAAAGTTCTCCCATTGGCTATCTAAGATAGCGAACGAGTTGGAAGCGACATCTGCAGCCAGCATCAAGGAACGCTGAAGAAGGTGATAATCGCCCTCTTAAGTTCTACTGCTGCCACACACCCCGAAACTCTCTGCTATGTATAAAGTCGGATAGAGTCCGACCGACCAAACTCTTCCGACCTACAGTGCAACCAGTAAATAGTACAAAACAAACAGGAGATCGTAAATCGAGAGGTTAATCGTAACAAGAATTCATTCTTAGGAGTAGTATTATTATATGTCAACCGAGTGCCGTTAGCCCTAAACCCCTAAAACCCGTAAATCCCTAAAGCCCTCACAACCTAAACGCTACAGTAGGAATATAGCCTAAACCGCACTTATGATCCAGCCATAACTTCGGGAAAACATTCTGCTGAATTGAGGGGTTGTGGAGCTCTGGACGTTTAAGCGGTTCAGGAGTTAGGCTTGTTTCTGAGGGGGTTTTGGGGGTGCAAGAACTGGGCGCAGTTGCAGGGTCTTTGGTTGTTTTGGGTCTTGGGTTTAGGGCTTAGGGTGAGGATTTGGGAACCTGGGACCAAGATACGTGAACGAGGCGAGCAATGCCAGGCAAATCAAGACGGCGAAGCAAAGGCAGATCTGGCAGTGCCATGTCATTCCTCGGCTCCGGGATCTTTGGAGTTTCGGATAAGGGCTTAGGGCTTAGAGGTTTTGGGGTGTTAAGAAGGGATGGAAAAAGGACTCCAAGGATTTCAGTACCGAACCTCCACCCAACCCTAAATGCTTCCTTCAGCCTGTATCTGGTCAAACCTCTACAAAACCTCAGACTCGAAAACCCTGAAACTCCCACCGCCCGCACGCAAAACAAAAGACAAAATGAACCACAAAAAACAGCATTGCCTAAGCACAAACCAGAAAGAAAAAAAAACCGAAGGGTTTTTATTCCCCCCGAAAAAGCTCCGAAAAGCTAGGACTCGACAATCCCCAAGCCCCAAAAGCCCCGACCTCTAAATCTCTAAATCCGTTCAAACCAGCAACTGAGAGATCTGCTTACAGAAACCCCACAAATCATAATTAAACACCTTTTAAAAAGAATCTGGAACCCGAACCGGTCTCTAACGAATACCGTCACTCATTAATTAACTATCCCAATCCAGGGCCTGGCATGAAGCCTACAGGCTTAAACCTTACAGGGGTTAGGTGTTTAGTATGTGCAAGCTTCCTTCTACAGCCACAAAAGCCTGATGGCTTCAAAACCAGAACAACAATTGGTTTAGAGCACCCAAAGATCCAGAGCCCGAACCATCAAAACTGCAAACCCCAAACCCTTAAAGCCCCAGCAACCTAAACCCTAAATAAACATCTTAAGCTCATAAAACGAAAAAGAAAACAAGAAGAGCCTAAAGGGGATCAAGTTTAAGTGCAGGTGGGCTACTGGCTTGCAAGGCTTTGAGTTCAGGGTGTGGGTTACTGCTCCTTGCCATCAAGAAAGCTAGGAAGGATAATACCACACATTTCGGCAGGGCAAAGGGAACATTGGCTGATTAATCTACAGACCCTAAACTCCTAGACCCTAAACCCCTAAACCCTGAACCCTAAAAGGCCATACTTCAAACCAAACCGCTGGGCCGGGCCCACTAAACCCCGAAACCATAAGCTAGACCCAACACCCAAAACCTTATGCCCCTAAAATAGGGGCCTTAATGATTAGAATAGGGTTTTGGGGGTACCATAGTATACTGATAGTATAATGGGCCCCAAAACCCTATTCTAATTATTACGGCAGTTATATTTGAACCCTCAACCCTCAACCAAAGCTATAAAGCCATGCCAGCTTGGCGCTGCCAATGGTACGCCTCGTACACGGCGTCTACGACCTGTGGAAACAAATGCTTCGGGACCAAAACTTAACCACGCAGAGAAGACACAGTTTATCGGGGGGACTCCCAGATTACCAGTGCAAGTTGTCAAGCCGGACATTCTCCAAGCCCTGAACGATGCAATCCCGAAACGGCTTAGCTGTCTGCGAATGCTTTTTCGGGAATAGTTTCTTGTCACGTCGGATTCAGAGTCTAGGGTTTCTGCTTTCAAGGGAGCCAAATTATTACTTACAGCTCCCCCTTCCCAGAACAAGCCGTGCACCAGTGCTTCAGCGTACCGTGCTTCAGCGTAACAGTGCTTCAGCGTTTGGAAATGTTTGGAACAGCCTAGCTCGTCCCACACCTTACGCCCCAATGTCCAAAGTCGATACACGGGGAACACCTACCGTAACAAAACACTCGAACCAGGAAATCAAGCCTGGATGCTTTCCTTGCCACGACTCGGCACCAAAAGCATATTGCAATTCCGAGTTAACGTCTGTAGGTGATTGGGCTCTGGGCCTGGAGCCACTGCCGCGAAAATCGTTGTGCTCAATGAGAAACAGGATTAGGAAAAACAAGCAAAAACCTGCTTCTTTCCTGTCTCTTACTGTTAGTCTGGGCTTAAGCACCGAAACCCGTAAACCTCCTGCCCTCCAGGACCCCCTCCGACCCCCAATTGCGCACCTCCTCCTGCTCCTCTCGCGTGAACAAGGTCGGAGGTGCGTCAATTTCGCTTGGCATGGAGCTGGACCTCGGCGTTACAGGAGTATGCGAGCGAGTGCATGTATCTGCATTTTGTGTACACATATGAATGTGTGTGTATGCACACGCATACAAAGAATATAATATGTGTGTGTATCTATAAATATGTATATATATATATGTATGTATGTATGTAGGTATATGCTTATGCAACTGTGTGTATGGGCGTGTGCATCTATCTGTGTCACTGGTACACACGTGCATAATTTCATCTACATATATGTAATCAAGTGCATCAAGTGTGTGTATATATATACCACGTTACCACGCATGCATGCATGCACACACATACATACATATAGGCAGACATGTATACAGATAGTATACCAGGGGAAACGAATATATATATATATACACATATATATATATATGCGTGTGTGTGTGTACGTATGGTTTCTCGTGCATATATGTATCCGCGCACTTGTCTACATCCGTACATCTGCATGTCACACCTGTCGATCTGCATATCTGCAAACTGTATAAACGTTTACATGTACACATGTGGTCATTGTAAGTATCTACACGTATGTGCATATTTATGTAAGCATATACAAGGATATGGGTGTTTGTCCTGTACACACACTTGGGCGTGACAGATTCGTGCGTACATTCATTGATTCCTGCGTGACGCATGCATGCATGCATGCTGGCTTGCCTGCATGCCTTCTTGCTTGCTTCCATACAAAATGCATGCACGTTGACATGTGCAATAAATGTGGAAACATACAGACATGCATGGATTCATGCTTGGATGCATACATCATTGCAGCTATCCATCCACCATCCAGCCACTCATGCATCCATGCAGACATGCATACACCCAAACCTGTCATCCAGACATACATACATGAATACGGACATACAAACAAACAAACAACAAACGGTAATGTCAAATTGAGGTGTGCTTAACATAGAAGACTCTAGGAACCTTATGGTGGTCTTGGGGTGGGTTGACTGCGATGCAGGTTAAAAGCGGCAAGCGGCCCTCCTGCACACACCAGCAAGCAGTCATGACCTAACCACACCCGAATCCCCAGGACCCTGAACACTGAAATCCGAGCTCCTAAACCCTAACTCCCCGCTATATCCGACAACCTGGCCTAGATCCCCAAAAGGTAAGAACATACTGCCCCAACACCTACAAAAGGCGATTACGGTTCTACATACTGTGGGGGCCCGGGTAAAGCGTCTCCAAGCTTGCTTGCTGCCGACAAGCGAAGCACTGGGGTGGCTCGCCTCCTCCTCAAGGCCTGCATCCCGGTTTTGCATGGGTTTCAGAGTATATAAGAGTTTTATGAGGTGTCAAGAATTGTTAGACCAAGAGATCTACTGCTATCAAGGTTTTACTGGGTATGTAAAGGAATGAACGAATGGATGAATCTAGGTTTGTAGGTATGCGGGTGAGTGGGTATGCAAGTATGTATGCATGTAATGTAAGTAAGTAACTATGTACGTATGTATGTACGTAGGTCGAGATATATACGTATGTAAGTACATGCAAGAGTATAGGGCGCTGTCATTGCTTTTCTATGGTTCTCAGGCTCACTGCAACGGTACTGTGATTAGGCTTGAAAAAAGGCAGAAGGGTATTTCTGAAACAAAGGCTTTAAAGTAGGTTCACGGAGGGGAAACCCGAACACAGCAAAACCTCAGAGAAAGTCCGCCCCCTCCTCGCTACACTCCCGCTCCCAGAAACTTCCTGCCCCCTGGCAGTGAATATGCGGTCTGTGGTTCAGTGTATGGGATCCCGAGAAAAAAGCAAAGAGCTGAAACTTGATAATCCCAGGTACGAGCTACGCTGAAGCCCCCATGAATCGCCCCCAAGTTAATTCTGAATCCTCAACCTCATGCACTACCCTCGCTGCTCGAATTCAACAAAGCCTTTAGAATCTTTTGTCCAGCCCTTGTAAACCCCATAAGGTGCCCTGACTAAACATGTCTGAGCTCACGTAAAGCCCTCTTACAGTGCTTATCAGCCATGCTCTATTTAGAAGGCACCTATTCCAAACCCTTCTACTCGCCCTTATAATAGAAACCTTTAAAACAACAGGCCCCTATACTCCGACTTTTCCTTCTTCGCCTTTCTGCTGCTCCAGCTCTGGATAGCGGACGAAGTGGTCCTGGAAGATCGTCGCAGAACAAAGGGCTCTTAGAGTCTAGAGTCTGGGGTGTTTAGGGTGTAAGGTTTACTTTCAGGACTATTCATTCTCAAGGGGTTCGAAAATGGCTATGTAGGGTTGTATGCGGGCTTGCTTTTTGTTGCTTATTTTTTCCGTTGTTTTGCTTATGTTTTTTCCGCCGTCTCCTGGTTTGGGGACCTCCTAGCTTCCCCGCGCCTGTCGGGAGGGTACTGAGCCCTGCCACCGCGGCATTCCTTCCTTACTTCCTTTTTTGCTTGCTTACTTGCTGGCTTGCTTGGCACTTCCTTGCTTCCTTGCTTGCTTCCTTGCTTCCTTGGCAGCAATCAACTAGACTTAGCCTCAAACCGTCGGTGCTTGCAGCCCTGCATGGTGAAGACTTCGAGCTGCAGATCTAAAACACCACGGAAACGAAGCTTGGAATCTTGAGTTAACTATACATGTTGGGCAAACGGGAACTCACACACAACCGTTCCGTAGCATATGCTTTTTCACGGGTCCTAAGTACTAAGTGGTGATTCAATCTGCTGGCAAAGACAAACAACTACTGTGCCCCCGCGGCGGCGAAGGGATCTGCACCAACTTCCTAGCGGATGATGGGATCTTCAGCTGTGCTGGGAAACAGAGCACCGCGGCAAAGAGCTGGGTCACTTGTGCGCCTCAGCGGTGGCCGCGGGCCCCGGAACAGATGGTACCTGCCCGTCTGGCGGCGCGTAAGTACATTTACCTATCCTGGTTGCTGTTTGTTGGCTTGTACGTGCGGATGTCGTTGCTTGGGTGGATGTCCTTGCTCCCTTTGTTGATGGAATCAGGGGATCTGTCAATGCTATCTGTGGCATTTTGAGCAGATGCAGGTGCCTAATACGAACGGGCTTCACATTGAACAACTATGAACTTCATGGTGCATCTCAACCTGGGAACCAAACGAGCGAGGAACAACGGATCCGCAACCCGTCCGGAACAAAAGGCCTGTGCTCAAGCAGAGTGGCTTGCTCGAAGAAAACTGGTATCCCTTTCAAACGCAATCACCCTTCTTTGTCAGCTCAAAACTAAGTAGCTAAGGCTTGAAAGGAGAGCAGCGTGTCAGAACCTCAACGACGCGTTAAAGCCAAACGCAGCACAACACAAGTACCCACAGCAACGCACGAGGAACAACTCACCTGCGATTGCCCTGCTGCTAGAAAAACAGTCAGCCCATAGCGACTGCCAGCACGACAGAACAAACAGGTTGTCCCCGGTGGCAGGCACATCGGGCAGCTCCAAGAGGGAAACGGCTCTCTCTTGCAAACACATTCAGAAGGATATGGTAGAACATCGATTCAGGAATCCATCTTCGCATGGACACGTTTAAAGCTTCGAGCTGGCTTTGATGATGAACACCGTGGCCTTGTGGACCACTTCGGGCTCTGCCTGGATTCGATCAGAATGGGATCAGAAGCAGAAGAGGCTCGGGTACTACGGTTGATGATATAAATCCTGCATTACCCAAAACAAGGAACATACGATAATTCCCATAGTCTAGGGCATCAAGGTAATGCAGGATTGATATCATCAACCGTAGTTCAGGGCTGTAATTTAATTAAGCTAAGATCAACGTTGCCCGGGACTGCTTCCTTGGTGTTGATGGATGGGCTTGGTGTTCATGACTGTTACTTGAACACAAGGGAAAACTTTCGGATTTGAAGGCGGAATACAAGGAATAAGGATCATATTATCTCAGTAAGCTCTTTACACGTTCGCAAGAGCCTGGTTGATTCCAGCTTTTTCTTGTGCGTACAGGTACCAAACTGGCCCAAAGAGGGAAGAGCCTCTGTATTTTTGACCGCACGCTTAGGAATGCAGGAGCCCTTCGGGACAAAGGCACCTTGATCTCGATGAATGAAAGCATTCTGGGTGGGGGCTGCAACGGGGTGCCATTCCCAACTAATGATTCCTACCTCTACGTGACGTCTCACAAATCACAGAAGCCTGATAGCACCCTGGAGAGAGACGCGTACATGAGCCCTCTTCTAATTACTAGTTACTGCGGCCTCTGTATTCGGGCTTTTGGCTCAGATCCGACACGTGGCTGCAGCCTCGTCGTCAAGGGCGAAGTCTCCCCAGCCTCTAACGGGCTTGTGCTTTCGAACCCTAAACCCTAAGCCCTTTCTTTAGGGTTTGGGGCTTTAGGTTGGGAGAAGTCTTCAGCGATTATGAAGGACTTGCGGTGCTTTAGAGCAAGACCGGCATGAGAGTTTGAGGGTTGAGGGGTTTAGGGTGTGCAGCGGCAGGAGTTCGGGATTCCACAACCAAAACAGCGCTTCCTAGGCTCAGGGATTTATGGTTGAGGGCTTCCAGCCTGGTTTATGAGTTTTGAACAAATCCCTGCATATTAAACCCTGAACCTGTCAACCTAGTTTGGGATTCAAAGGGTCTTGGGGTCAGGCCGAGGCCCTAAACCCCAAACCTAACTTTAGGGCTCAAGGCTGAGGTCGCTAAACCCTAAACCCCTAAACCCTCAACCCTATAGATCCCTCAAAGCAGCGCTATAGATCCCTTAAGTGGAACCCTGAACCCTAAACCCCCGAACCTCCAAAAACCCTAAACCGTGGAAGGGCGATGGGGAAGCCTGCCTCTAACCGCTACCTATAGTTTCCATTGTAGTTCCTTTTCGAGTTACCTTGTAGAATTCTCAATACAAATATGGTTCAACCAAAACGGGAACTACAACGAGACTATAGGTAAAAGCTTCAGAACCTGTTTGAGGGTTACTGAAATCGGGATTTTAAGCCCCTTGCAGAAAGGGCGGTTTCGAATTTAGGGGTAGGGCTTAGGGTTTCGAGTATAGGGTTTACAGTAGGGATAGTCAGAATCTTGGCTTCTTCAAGACTATGAAAGAGGGGGTCAGCAAATACTCGCGAAACCCAGCCAAACTAGCAAGGCGAGAGCTCCAAAGATCATATAAGCTGAACCCACAGTTCCTGCAATGTAGGGGTTGGGTCTAGGGTTTAGGGCTACTGAACAATTCGAGGAGGACCTTGAGAAGAGTATCCTAGTTGTTCCGAACCTTAGATTCTGAAACCACCGACACAAGCCCGGCAATCCTCAAGGGCAACACCAATCTCAATAATGGCTACTGTACCCACACAGGGCTTATAGCGATGATAGCATTTGAAACATTCATAGAGCTTGCAGGGTTGCACAAGGTGTATAGGCTGATGGCGTATAGAGTTTATTGGGTACCGAAGTTTTCTTACACAACCCTAAACCCTAAACCTAAACCCTGGCCCTAAGCACAATAGGTATAAATCTTGACTGCTGGCTGCGTCAGTCAAAGGTCCGGGCCATCGGACATCTGTGCCACATCCTGGCCAGGAGCAGGGCCCTTAGGGTTCTAAAGGGGCTCGACTATAAGGGTTCCTATAAGGGTTCAGGGTTTCGGGTTTAGGGATTAGGGTTTAGGGTTAAAGATTGTATAAGGAGGTGTAGGGCTCAGTGTGCTTATAGTCTTAGAGCTGAGGATGGGAGGATTTCCAGATTACCAGGCTCAGGGAACTACAGCATCTCCAAAAAAAACGGCACCAAGCACCGAAAGTGTAACATCTTGTCAGGCTTGTCGTCATGATAAACCGCTAAACCCCAAGAGCTGATCTCTGAACCCTACGCCCTAAAGCCTACATCCCAAGCCACAATGCAGCAAATCACCGTAAGCCCAGAACTCAAAGCATCGTTTCGCTTACACTTAAGCTGGAGGCTCGAACGATCTCCAACAACTCACATGCTGAGGCTTCTGGGCCCGAAGACCCGAATATTGCGGTCTGAACAATCAAAAATAGCGTCCGCTTGTCCACTAGAGAGGCCACTACTTCTTAATGCGACCCTATTGTCACGAAAGCATCATATAATTGGGCTGGCTTGAGCTCGGGGGACCGAACAGTCAAGTGCGGAAGGAATCCCAGCTTGTCGTTCTCAAAGATGCGGCGATAACGCTAAACCCGAAACCCAAACCCCTAAACCCTAAGCCCGCTGAATCCGGCAAGCAGCGTGACAATGTCCGAAACTAAGACCCCACACGGCCCTAAACCCTAAACTATCAAACCCTAAACCGCTTGAAGCCCCGAACCCTTGAAGCATTAAGCCCTAGCCCTGATAAGCCCGTAAAGCTGCAGCCCTCAGCCCCTGAACCTTAAGTCTTCTAAGCTTAACTGCCAAAATCCAAACATGAATCCTGAACACTTCATACTTAACTCCTTAATCACGCAAACCCGTACATGGCCCTTGTCAGACCATCATAAACCCTACTGGACCCTGCCCTTGCAATATCTTAACAGAATATCAGAAACGCTACCATATATAATATAATATAATCTAATCTAATCTAATATAGTAGAATAGAATATAATATAGTATAATAGAATAGAATAGAATAGAATACAATAAAACATAATATAATATAATACAATATATATATATATATATATATATATATATATATATTATATGATATATATATATATAATATAATAATATAATAATATAATAATATAATATAATATAATATAATATAATATAATGTAATATAACATAATATAATATAATATAATATAATATAATACAATATAATATATATATATATATATATATATATTTGTATGTGTATATATATATATATGTATATATACATATGATTATATAGGAGCCTGAATAATTAGAATGGGGCTTCGGTCACAGTATATTGTAGTATAAATACGATTCGGAACCCTCTGCGAGCGGATTGGTAATTAACCAGGCCCCTATACCAACCCGAAACCTTAGACCTGACAGTATAGAACCCTGCTCGTCAGATCCTTTACAGGTTATCGAAGCCCCTAATAAAGGGGCCGTAATAATTGGAATAGGGTTTTGGGGCCCATCATACTTCAATTAGCTTCAGCCCACAGCCTCGCCCTCCTTCTCGGGGTGCCCGTTCGCCACCTTGCCGAGCTGTGTTGTTCGTGTTGCTAGTGTTGATGCTATCCCATGTCAATCCCCTGACAGAGAAGCCCAATTGCTAATAAGGTAGGGATGTCCCTGTAACATGCTTACGCTAATGCTACTACGCTTTTGGGGTCCCAAAACACGTCAAAAAAACGAATGCTGACCGAAACGGCCTCCAGGATGTCGCCGGGTTCTTCCTGCAAATCGTTCGGTTTAGGGTTTAGGTGGAAATCTACACCCCCCCCTCGGAACCTAAAAATGATGGTGTTAAAAGTCTCTTGTGTTGGGTGGGTTCTATATGAGCAAAACACAAATATTTCCTAAGGAGACTATGGAAATCTTTCGTTCGGGGAGCAACAGGGCCGCAGGGATTTTGGGACGCGGCCGGGAAAAATAAGAAACCAAACGCAAAAACAAGCAAAAAATACCACCACCGGGTTTTATGGGCCTTTTGATAGTTTTGGAGCTAGTACCAGCGACAGTACTCGTCGCCACCGCCAGAGCAGGCGTGCACAAAAGGTAGTGAAGCAATAGTTACAGTCATGGTGGTCATGATTAGCAATGCACTCAGCAGCAACCACAACAACAACAACGACAACAACAACAACGTGCACCTGTAATGGCCCATGGCGAATGCACTGATAGAAGAACTGAACATCATCCACCGAGCACCGGCAGCATGTTTGTTCCTAGCCTTCTCACGTAGAAATCGTGCAACAAAGTAATGCGAATATTGCAAATTCAGAAGCCATGGAAAAAACCACCCCACACGCTACCATGGCTGACGTCACCAGTATATAGGAATCCGCAAAGTTGGAGCTCTTGCAGCTAACCAGAAGAAAGCCAGATCCTACTCCCTCCAAACCTAAAGCCCCAACCTGTAAGGTCCTAGGCTATATAGGGGTTTAGGGCTTGTAATAGCTTAGAGCCAGAAACCCGCAAAGCCGACATCCCTACAGCCCTAAAGCCAAAACAAACTAGACCCTAAGCCCTTTTAGAACCCGTCGGTAGGGGCTCCTCAATGCGGACCACTCGCTGGTCAGATTCCTTCAAGTTGAGAACGAAGAACCTGAAGATGGGGCGTATAATATAGGAGCCTTGATTAATAATTTTAATAGGGTTTTGGGGCCCGTTCTGCCATAACTATAATAAGGAACCCCCAAACAAACATGGCTTGCAAGGTTTGGGGTTCGGAGGCAATACAGGGTGTCGTAACCCGAAATCTTAAAGAGCTGAACCGCTGGCCGGAGTGTTGGTGTCACCGAATGCCCACAACCTTGAAGCACACAGAATATCCATGGATGCAACAGTTGGAAATAGGGGAAAAGGAGCCGTGCAAAGGTAACTGTTTTCCATCAAGCCCTCAGGCCATGCATCCTACCCCCTCCGGACCCGAAACCCACGGCATCCAAACCCCTCACGCCTCAGCTTTGAGTTCAAAACCCAAACCCCCAAAATCCGAATAACAACCTTGTAGAAATGGAATCACTGTCCAAGCGGCCCGGGCAATTGCATCCCGAATGAGGCCCACTCCTGCAAACCCCAAACCCCGGGTAGGAGAGCCCTGCGTAAGGGCGGCGCAGGACCCCCACGCAAAAGGCCGTCGCCAGTACCAGTAAGCAGGTGCCCACCTGCATCTGCTCGTCGGGTCTCTACAAGGGGCTGACCGGGCTTCTTCACAACAAAGTCGTTTCTCATTGATATGTAGAAGGTTTTGGTGGTGTAGTACCGGCTTCGTGGGCGCCCTAAAGTAAGCCCAAGCCCTATACCCTAAATCCCGAGGGTAAGTGCCATCCGCTGCAGTGCGGCTCGGGCCTGGCAGTCGCTGGGCTGATCCCCCAGAAGGCTGCACGATGAGAGGTTTTCGAGGACGAGCTCGTAGTCCAAGTCAGCATACTCCTTGGCTTTTTGGACTCGGGGCCTGAAACTCAAACCCGACATACACCCTCTGCCCCAAAACCTAAAGCCTCAACTTAATGTAAACGCCATGCCCTGAAACCCTGAACCGCAAAGGCAAGCCCCCAAACCCCTGAAAGATCCTGAAGGGCTTTCTGTGTTTAGGGCTTCCGAGCTTGGGCTTCGATGAATTTTGTGGATTGCAGAGTCTTTTTCCCTCCTACCTAGCATGGACGAGCGGACATCAGAGTTCTTTTTCCCTCTCGCATGGCAGGAAACAATGTCCACAGGGTTTAGGGTTTCGGAGTGTCGACTCAGCACCCAGTATTGTACTGAACTCGGGAGACTCGGAGGTTGATGGATACTTAGGACGTGGACTTAGTAGAAGTAGGGCAACTAATTTTCCCACATTAGGGACTGATAACCACACTTATAACTACCCATGAATGGAGCAAGGCGCCGAGCAGTTTCTGGAATCAACCGGGTGAGGCCGCCAGAGTGTCGAGAAGGGCCCGTAGCCAACGCGCTCCTTGTCCTGCGAGCTCGGTGGGTGGACGGTTCAGAGCACACGGGCCTAAGACTCTGGGCGGGGTGTAGAATACAATCCTTGAGCATGTGGGGTATGTTAAGGAGTTATGTCAGCCGTTCATAACATCGCACCTCCTTTGATGCTCAATATAGGGGCCTTTATGCTACCTCATGGCCCTAAGCCGCAAAGAAGCCGAAGACCCTCTGCCACAAGCTACGAATGCTAGCCCCAGAACCTATACCAAAAAAACTAGGAACCCTAAACCCTAAACCCTAGACCCTAAAATCGAAATTCTGTGCACTTTTGAATAATACAGGGGCCTGCATAGTCAGAACAGAGTCTTGGGGTGTCTTACACTATCATTGTAATAAGGAACCCCAAAGGAAGTATAGGTAATTATGAACACTACGGGGCTTACCTCGGCCTTCACCCTACTGTCATTGAAGAACGGCTTCAGGTTTCGGGGCTCGGGGCTTAACAGGGATGTACATTCCCAAATACTTCGACGAGACGTTGAACAATTTAGGGTATGATGCCACTATGTCACTATGCCTTCGTGATGCAGGCCCCGAACATCACAAAAGCAACTGCTTCGAAGGCTGCGCCATCCCACTCTGGAAAACTTTCTTTGGGATAGCCGTCTGCATTTTTGTATGCCATCGCTTTGGTTGAAGCTCCCAACTTAAACCCACCATCGGGGACACACGCTGCACCGTCAACATGTCTCTGCTCTCGCACCTTCTTGCCGGGCTCATCCTGGGTAAGAAGTGCTAGCTCCTGAGACCAGGCTCTACAACGCGAGCTGGGATGCCCTACACTATACTGTAATATACCAAAGAAGGCAAAAACCAGACACTCTAGACATGGTTTGTAGCTGAGTCCTGCAAAAACCAACTGCACATGTCGAGGCCCTTGGCAACCTTGAGGAAGCCTTTTGCTTCCAAATTGAGGTCCCCCGTTAAGGACGCTCTCTCTCTCTCTCCCTCTCCCTCCCTTTCTGCCGGTAATATGAGGGTTGCCACAATATCAGGGGTGACTATAATATCAGGGTTACTATAATATAAGAGATTGCTATATATATATATATATATATATACATACACATATGTATATTAAAGGATGCTGCAATATAGTATGATCTACGATAATACTATAACCTAGCGGTATTCATACTAAAAACCATGCTACGGTACGCTACCATCATACTGTCTTTGGGAACATGTGCCAAGGCGAGCCCAGGCGGGCTGGAAGTCCCAATAGTTTGGAAATTCTGAGACAATGCTACCAATACGATTGTTACTTGTTGGGGCTCCTCATTATGATGATAGTATATATAGTATAACATACCCCCAAAACCCTTTACTAATTATGAAGGCCACTGGCAGCAAGGGAAGTTCTCTGGCCTTGGAACCTTCTTCCGTCAGTGTGGCTGAAGCTGGTAAAGCATAAGCCATGAGCTCCTAGTCTCCGGCATTAGACTGTGGACGGGTTCACAGTGCTATTGATTTCGGCTCAGACGTGGCCCTGAAGTTGCCTCGCTCGCATGAACGAGTGTCGAAGGTTGGGTTTCATCAATGCTAATAGGACTGATATTAATCGTACCGACACATTGCAACACCCCAGTACAGCTGCTCTAAACTGGAACTGTAAACTCTAAACCGACATAAATGCAACAGTTGACACTCCATGACCTGCTGATGTTTGAGACGGGCCCCACCACACAAGACAAGAACGCAAAAGCTCAGCTTTGAAACGGCCCATGCCCTTAAAGGACCATGGGACTTCGCAACGATATAGGATTCGAAACAAAGTCACTGAGTAATAAGCACTTGTCGACCCAAGTATGGTGCCTATAACCCTTCCTGCCAAGTCCTGCGATCCTCCAACTAAACCCTGAAACCCACCAACCCTAAACCTTCTTGAACGGTGAATCAACCAACCATAGGGTTTAGGATTTGGGGTTTGGCATCATCTTGTACATGCCTAACACCGACCCAAGTACATATAATCTTAGCTACTAAGTCGTATGATCCTCAGAGTAAAGGGCCAGGGGACAGTCATGCTTGTGATGCTGGAGGTGGCCGAAGTTGAACTTGTGATGCGGGAGCTCATCGTGGTAGATGACATCCTCAAGTCAAACGAAGGTAAAGTACAACGTGAAAACCTGGAGCGATCCCGCACAAAACTTGGAAGGTACCCCGGGAGCTCCAGCTACCTAAATAAAGGGTTGCTGTTTCTACATTGCTAGTAACCCATTATGTAGGGACTTCAGGTAAGTGGAGCCCTAGTGACACCTCATTAGGCGACTGGAAGCATGAACTGGGCATGCTTTCTTGGCTCTACTTCTGCCAATGTTACGCAAACCCATGCTCTGGCCCTCCCGTACTCTTAGGAACTTCAGTAGCGCCCTCTGCGGCGTCCTTCTTCGGCAGGTCATTATCTGCTTTCTGGGTAGTAGTTTCAAAAACCAACAAAAACTATACGAGCAGGCACCGCTGCAAGACCATAAGGGAAGCTGAGAAATACGCAACACCCCGAGCGTTTGGCCTATTTGCAGCCCCAAACCCCAAACAGGTAATCTACAACTCTACCTCAATCAATCCCCGATCACCTACCTTATTACAGGCTCATGCAAGGAAACATATGATAAGGAACCCTCAAAAGGTGGGCTTTATAGGGTCCAGGAATGCCCCAAACTCTTGACGGGGCGACCACAAAGAGTCGGACTCGTCGTTCTTCTCTCGGGCCCCTGCTTGGTAGAAGAAGCGCTTGAAAGGCTTGTGGATGCCTGAAGCTTTAGCGCTCTCTGGAGTTTTGAGGGTTTCGATTTGGGGCCTAGTACTTCAGGATTTTCCAGATTTGGGCGTTGGAGTCTAGCCTTGTAGTGGCTGCAACTCAAACCCGACATACACTCTCTGCCCCAAAACCTCCGAGCCTCAACCCAATGTAAACGCCATGCCCTGAAACCCTGAACCGCATACACAAAAAGAAAAGGCAAGCCCCCAAACCCCTAAAAGATCCTGAAGGGCTTCTTGTGTTTAGGGGTTCCGAGCTTGGGCTTCGATGAATTTTGTGGATTGCAGAGTCTTTTTCCCTCCTACCTAGCATGGACGAGCGGACATCAGAGTTCTTTTTCCCTCTCGCATGGCAGGAAACAATGTCCACAGGGTTTAGGGTTTCGGAGTGTCGACTCAGCACCCAGTATTGTACTGAACTCGGGAGACTCGGAGGTTGATGGATACTTAGGACGTGGACTTAGTAGAAGTAGGGCAACTAATTTTCCCACATTAGGGACTGATAACCACACTTATAACTACCCATGAATGGAGCAAGGCGCCGAGCAGTTTCTGGAATCAACCGGGTGAGGCCGCCAGAGTGTGGAGAAGGGCCCGTAGCCAAGGCGCTCCTTGTCCTGCGAGCTCGGTGGGTGGACGGTTCAGAGCACACGGGCCTAAGACTTTGGGCGGGGGGGTGTAGAATACAATCCTTGAGCATGTGGGGTATGTTAAGGAGTTATGTCAGCCGTTCATAACATCGCACCTCCTTTGATGCCCAATTTAAGGGCCTTTATACTACCTCATGGCCCTCAGCCGCAAAGAAGCCGAAGACCCTCTGCCACAAGCTACGAATGCTAGCCCCAGAACCTATACCAAAAAAACTAGGAACCCTAAACCCTAAACCCTAGACCCTAAAATCGAAATTCTGTGCACTTTTGAATAATACAGGGGCCTGCATAGTCAGAACAGAGTCTTGGGGTGTCTTACACTATCATTGTAATAAGGAACCCCAAAGGAAGTATAGGTAATTATGAACACTACGGGGCTTACCTCGGCCTTCACCCTACTGTCATTGAAGAACGGCTTCAGGTTTCGGGGCTCGGGGCTTAACAGGGATGTACATTCCCAAATACTTCGACGAGACGTTGAACAATTTAGGGTATGATGCCACTATGTCACTATGCCTTCGTGATGCAGGCCCCGAACATCACAAAAGCAACTGCTTCGAAGGCTGCGCCATCCCACTCTGGAAAACTTTCTTTGGGATAGCCGTCTGCATTTTTGTATGCCATCGCTTTGGTTGAAGCTCCCAACTTAAACCCACCATCGGGGACACACGCTGCACCGTCAACATGTCTCTGCTCTCGCACCTTCTTGCCGGGCTCATCCTGGGTAAGAAGTGCTAGCTCCTGAGACCAGGCTCTACAACGCGAGCTGGGATGCCCTACACTATACTGTAATATACCAAAGAAGGCAAAAACCAGACACTCTAGACATGGTTTGTAGCTGATTCCTGCAAAAACCAACTGCACATGTCGAGGCCCTTGGCAACCTTGAGGAAGCCTTTTGCTTCCAAATTGAGGTCCCCCGTTAAGGACGCTCTCTCTCTCTCTCCCTCTCCCTCCCTTTCTGCCGGTAATATGAGGGTTGCCACAATATCAGGGGTGACTATAATATCAGGGTTACTATAATATAAGAGATTGCTATTATATATATATATATATATATATACATACACATATGTATATTAAAGGATGCTGCAATATAGTATGATCTACGATAATACTATAACCTAGCGGTATTCATACTAAAAACCATGCTACGGTACGCTACCATCATACTGTCTTTGGGAACATGTGCCAAGGCGAGCCCAGGCGGGCTGGAAGTCCCAATAGTTTGGAAATTCTGAGACAATGCTACCAATACGATTGTTACTTGTTGGGGCTCCTCATTATGATGATAGTATATATAGTATAACATACCCCCAAAACCCTTTACTAATTATGAAGGCCACTGGCAGCAAGGGAAGTTCTCTGGCCTTGGAACCTTCTTCCGTCAGTGTGGCTGAAGCTGGTAAAGCATAAGCCATGAGCTCCTAGTCTCCGGCATTAGACTGTGGACGGGTTCACAGTGCTATTGATTTCGGCTCAGACGTGGCCCTGAAGTTGCCTCGCTCGCATGAACGAGTGTCGAAGGTTGGGTTTCATCAATGCTAATAGGACTGATATTAATCGTACCGACACATTGCAACACCCCAGTACAGCTGCTCTAAACTGGAACTGTAAACTCTAAACCGACATAAATGCAACAGTTGACACTCCATGACCTGCTGATGTTTGAGACGGGCCCCACCACACAAGACAAGAACGCAAAAGCTCAGCTTTGAAACGGCCCATGCCCTTAAAGGACCATGGGACTTCGCAACGATATAGGATTCGAAACAAAGTCACTGAGTAATAAGCACTTGTCGACCCAAGTATGGTGCCTATAACCCTTCCTGCCAAGTCCTGCGATCCTCCAACTAAACCCTGAAACCCACCAACCCTAAACCTTCTTGAACGGTGAATCAACCAACCATAGGGTTTAGGATTTGGGGTTTGGCATCATCTTGTACATGCCTAACACCGACCCAAGTACATATAATCTTAGCTACTAAGTCGTATGATCCTCAGAGTAAAGGGCCAGGGGACAGTCATGCTTGTGATGCTGGAGGTGGCCGAAGTTGAACTTGTGATGCGGGAGCTCATCGTGGTAGATGACATCCTCAAGTCAAACGAAGGTAAAGTACAACGTGAAAACCTGGAGCGATCCCGCACAAAACTTGGAAGGTACCCCGGGAGCTCCAGCTACCTAAATAAAGGGTTGCTGTTTCTACATTGCTAGTAACCCATTATGTAGGGACTTCAGGTAAGTGGAGCCCTAGTGACACCTCATTAGGCGACTGGAAGCATGAACTGGGCATGCTTTCTTGGCTCTACTTCTGCCAATGTTACGCAAACCCATGCTCTGGCCCTCCCGTACTCTTAGGAACTTCAGTAGCGCCCTCTGCGGCGTCCTTCTTCGGCAGGTCATTATCTGCTTTCTGGGTAGTAGTTTCAAAAACCAACAAAAACTATACGAGCAGGCACCGCTGCAAGACCATAAGGGAAGCTGAGAAATACGCAACACCCCGAGCGTTTGGCCTATTTGCAGCCCCAAACCCCAAACAGGTAATCTACAACTCTACCTCAATCAATCCCCGATCACCTACCTTATTACAGGCTCATGCAAGGAAACATATGATAAGGAACCCTCAAAAGGTGGGCTTTATAGGGTCCAGGAATGCCCCAAACTCTTGACGGGGCGACCACAAAGAGTCGGACTCGTCGTTCTTCTCTCGGGCCCCTGCTTGGTAGAAGAAGCGCTTGAAAGGCTTGTGGATGCCTGAAGCTTTAGCGCTCTCTGGAGTTTTGAGGGTTTCGATTTGGGGCCTAGTACTTCAGGATTTTCCAGATTTGGGCGTTGGAGTCTAGCCTTGTAGTGGCTGCAACTCAAACCCGACATACACTCTCTGCCCCAAAACCTCCGAGCCTCAACCCAATGTAAACGCCATGCCCTGAAACCCTGAACCGCATACACAAAAAGAAAAGGCAAGCCCCCAAACCCCTAAAAGATCCTGAAGGGCTTCTTGTGTTTAGGGGTTCCGAGCTTGGGCTTCGATGAATTTTGTGGATTGCAGAGTCTTTTTCCCTCCTACCTAGCATGGACGAGCGGACATCAGAGTTCTTTTTCCCTCTCGCATGGCAGGAAACAATGTCCACAGGGTTTAGGGTTTCGGAGTGTCGACTCAGCACCCAGTATTGTACTGAACTCGGGAGACTCGGAGGTTGATGGATACTTAGGACGTGGACTTAGTAGAAGTAGGGCAACTAATTTTCCCACATTAGGGACTGATAACCACACTTATAACTACCCATGAATGGAGCAAGGCGCCGAGCAGTTTCTGGAATCAACCGGGTGAGGCCGCCAGAGTGTGGAGAAGGGCCCGTAGCCAAGGCGCTCCTTGTCCTGCGAGCTCGGTGGGTGGACGGTTCAGAGCACACGGGCCTAAGACTTTGGGCGGGGGGGTGTAGAATACAATCCTTGAGCATGTGGGGTATGTTAAGGAGTTATGTCAGCCGTTCATAACATCGCACCTCCTTTGATGCCCAATTTAAGGGCCTTTATACTACCTCATGGCCCTCAGCCGCAAAGAAGCCGAAGACCCTCTGCTAAACGCCACCAGTGGCCCCAGAACCTACACCAAAAAAGCTAGGAACCCTCAACCCTAAACCCTAGACCCTAAAACCGAAACCGGAAACCCTCAAACCCGACCTTAACCCTCAAGTTTGGCAACGCTGGAGCCCAGGAAGATCCCTGGATTCTGGGCCAAGGTAAGCCCCGTAGTGTTAATAATTACCTATACTTCCTTGGGGGTTCCTTATTATCATGATAGTATAAGACACCCCAAGACTCTATTCTGCCTATGAAGGCCCCTGTATTAGTCAAAAGTGCCTTCACCCTACTGTCATTGAAGAACGGCTTCAGGTTTCGGGGATCGGGGCTTAACATGGATATATATATATATATATATATATATATATACATTGCCAAATACTTGGACGAGACATTGAACAATTTCGGGTATGATGCCACTATGTCACTATGCCTTCGTGATGCAGGCCCCGAACATCACAAAAGCAACTGCTTCGAAGGCTGCGCCATCCCACTCTGGAAAACTTTCTTTCGGATATCTTCTTGGAAAAATTTTAGTATATGAAATAATATATGAAGTATAGCAGATATTTTGTCCATTCTGAATGTCTCTTTAACTGGCCCCGATGACTCACAAGTCGGTGTTGGGTTTGTGGTCTATGTTTGCGCGGATTTGGGCTTGTCATCCTCCTGCGGCACGTCGTTGACAGGCCGGTATACCTTGCAAAGAAACCCAGACAGAGAGACGGAGAGAGCGGGAGCGAGCGAGAGAGGGCCTTAATGTTATGGTTTGAGGTGCATGCCTCAAGGGGAGAGAGAATGCTCCCAACACCGAGCGCCCAATCCTAAGCCAGGCTTATCGGATTCTCCATCCCTATGTACTTTAGCCCTACTAATAGCCTATGAGGAACGCGCTTCAGGCCTAAGCATGTACCATGTAGTCACATACACCCTCAGGAATTGAGGTTTTGTGGCCGTACGCCTCCTGGGATTTTCTTACGACAAGCCCCAGTGCCCACGCTGGCAGAGTTAACGTCCGAAGAACCAGGGCTTATTCTGGGGTCCAGGCGGCCGTAGGAACGTAGAACAATCATGAACACACGACCAGTAACCCCTGGATTTGCTAAATAATATGCGTACTATAAACCCACTGCAAAAGCCCCAAATAAAACAAAACCCTAGAGCCTTGAAGTCTAGCCCCCTCCAAGCCAAGACCGTGACACAAAATAGCAATGCATAGTAATACATCCTATCAAGCCCACGCATGAGCCCAAAGACGAAAACCTAAACGCAAAAAAAGCAATGTAAACCCCCAGCCATAAACCCGAAACCCCTAAACTAAGCCCATGCTTCTGCGCTGCAGGCCCGAACACAAAAGCTCCAGAGCCCAAACCCTACCGCCCCAGAGCTCCAAAACCCTAAACCCTAAAACCTAACCCCTAAACACTTTCCAGCACGGACTGAGGTGCCGGGCAGCGCCTACAGACCTCGCAGCCCCGTTTTAAGGCAAGAGTTCGAAGGAAAAGCTGTTGACGACAACCCTAGACCCTAAACCCTGAACCCTGGAAAACCCGAAAGATCCGAAAGCCGGAAAGCCCGAAAACCTGAGCTGGGCACCGAAATCTGCCAAGCGAAGTAGTCGTCAGAGTCCTGTCCGGTATAGGGTTTACGGGTTTAGGGCCTTTAGGGCCTTTAGCGCCTTCAGGGTGTGGGCTTAGGGCCTTAGATGCTTAGGGGTTTGGGTTTAGGGCTTTTGTTTCGAGGCTGAGGCGTGTTGGGGTTTGCGGCTCAGGGTGTCAGGGTTTTGGGGTTAGGGTTGAGGAAGGAGTTGTCCTGTCTTAAACGAAAGACTCCCAAGGGTCTGAGTCCAAGTACTCGATAATCACACACGAATACTAACATGACGAAACCAGGCATGCCAAACGCAAGTACCTAACTATTGGGTCCTGTGGAATTTTAGGGAGTCGTTCGCTGCTTCAGGGCTTCAACGGTTTAGGTTTGTTTAGGACTTGCAAAGTTGCTTAGAGGGGTTCAACCTTTTTAGATGGTGTCCCGGCTGTTGGTTTCAGCAGTTTCTGAAAGATTGGTATTCTAGAGGTGTGGGGTTGAAGGTCTTGGGGCTTCGACTCGCGCCCTCGCTCAAGGCAGACACGGTTTTGAGGTTTAGGGTTTTCCGGTTTCAGCCCCTTTTTGCACTGGGTCGGCCACGAAGGCTTGATCGGAGAGCAGCTTAGAGCTTTGAGTTCATAGGGTCTTGAGGTCTACACAAGGGGTCTACGCTTTGGACCGCCCCTGCTCACTAGGCTTCGCATTTGCCGTGGCGTGAAATTGCACTTGTCGCTTTGATGCCCCCCTTAAGGCCGGCAAGAGCTCTGGAGCGGAGCTTGAGCAAACCGTAAACCCTAGAACGTGGCATGGTTGCAGTAAACATAGAAAAGTAAGGACATTTTGGTTTGCGAAATACCGCCGTGCTTGCAAACATCTAGAGTCACTGTCACTACATTCACTACACTATAGTCTTTACTATTCGTGTTAAGGTGATTGACCGGATAGACGACCGCCACAGCTTCCGAGGTCTATGCGATCGTGAGACCGATGTCGTCGTGGGAATTTTTCCCACAGACGCAACGGCGGATATGGGGGGCCAAAGTGCCATAATTACTATAGGTGCACAGGCTAGAAGTGCGGCATCCTCACTTCCATGTCGTGCTTTGATTCTGTGCCGGCGCAACACTGAAGCCTGCTACAAACTCCTCAGCTGATCCCGCACAGCACTGTCACCACCAAAGTGGGAAGATCCCCAGGTGACATCTCCAAGCATAGCCGCAAAGCGGAATCATGGCTTGGATCTGCTGCCACAGCAGCGAGCATCTCCCCAAGTCACGACGGATCCGCATATACTTGTAACACAGTGTACACGAAGATCCTCTTCAAATACAATAAGGAGCCCATATTTCCGCAACTTCGCAGTCGGCAGCCCACTGGTCTAGCTAATGGCTTGCCTCCTAATTTTGCGACAGAACATGACAAGAACCCTTCAGAAAATCATGCGTGCGTCCTTGAAGGATGGCAGCCCAAGCGTTGCATCAAACTGGGCGGGTCACGGTCGGTTCCAGTTCAGCGTTTAGGGTCTACAGGGTGTGCAAGTGGAAACTTCACAGATTTCTGCAGGCTATAGAAGGCTTGCTCAAGAGATGCATATATAATCATATGTGTATATATATTCAGCAGTCTTTCTTTATGCTCTGTGGCTGTGGCAGTATCTACGAGATTGCTTCTGTCGGCTCAAGCGTTTGAATTCGGGTTTTATAGGGGCCATCATACTTTTTGCATATGGTTTTGGGGCATACTATAGTACAGGCATAATGAGGAACCGAAAGGAGTCAAATAGATAATCATTCAGGCTTCTATATTGTTCCCGCCTTCGCTAGTCTGGAATGCATGTGTTGTTCCCTCCAAGTAACCGAGCAGGTGGCGACTGACAGAGCAAAAAAGTCACTTGTTGCAACTATCGGCTCTGCTGCCCTAAACTCCAAACTGCTGTTTTTGTTGCCCTAAAGCCCTAGAGTCTTCAGTCCTATAGACCCGATCATCCCGATGAATCTTACAAGCCCTTCAAACCATATGCATCCTCAACAGTTCGAGGCATCGCAAGCTGGTCATCATCGGCGGTAACATGCGGATGTTAAAGTGTGGGACTGGTTAAGGTTTTGGCGTCGCAATAACCAATGGCCGGGTGCTTGTGTTTACTGCAAGTTAAAAATAGCTTGTGGAGTAACCTGATTGTTAGGTCCGGTTCGCCTTGAACCATTACAGCGCCTGTGACGAGCACATCACCAAGAGCTGCCCCTAAGCGATAAAAAATAAGCCCTGCACACTCTCGAAGCGCTTTGGCTTTGCGATGTTTAGGGGCTTTTTCTGTACCGATGGCGTCGGTTGCGCCGCACTTACTGATCTGTGATCCCCACATCCGTTCAGGGTTGAGGTTTAAAGTTCAGGGTTGAGGTTTTAGAGACCCAAATCCCCAAGACCCACTCTGTAAATAAACCCCACTCATACATCCTTCATTCGTAGAGCCGACCTGGACCCTGCATGACCTACCTTTTTCAGGACTTCTGGAAGGAAGAAATCATGAGGACTAGGAACTCAACACTGTAGGCTATGTGATTGGGGCAAAGCCTCCAGCCCTCAGACGTCACCCCAAACCATAGACCCTGAAACCTTATAACTCCATCAGGGGTCCCGGCGCTAAAGTCCGACTCCAGAGCAAAGCCCCGCAGCACAATGAAGATGGCCAAGGGTACCTAAGGGCTCATGGGAGAAGCGAGAGCTTGAGGGTGTGTTGTAGCCTTTGGGTGATTTGTGAGTCCAGGTATTGTCTTATGGTTTGAGTTGCTTGTGGCTACGGGGTTCGCTGCTTTGCAAGCTTCCAATGCGCTCATGGACCACCCTGCAGCAATGAAAACAATTCTAGGGTGAAGGCTCTCGGGTCGAGGCTTGTTGGGGGGACCTTGGATCTAATATGGGGGCCTCAAAAATCAGAATAGGGTTTAGAATAGGGTTTAGGGGTAAAGTCTGCTACAGTATACTGGTACAGTAAACATGACACCAACAGCTTGAGCAAAGACGCATGTTCGTGCTTGTGCTCTGTCAGCTTGCCCTGCTGTGTTCCACGAAAGGGTGGCTTTCGAGGCCTCGGTACATACTATATCGGCATATGGACCCGTAGGATTATGCCTCAGGTCGCAACAAGCACTGCCGTAGCGTAGAAGGTCATGAGCTTCTTCGGGTGGTTAGCCACCTGGCTTCTCAAGAAGCTGCTCGCGGAGCTACATGCCGCTAATAAGAACTTGAATCAAGACTACTTCATGGTTGGGATAGGATTCAAAATCTAAATTGTTGCTCCTTACTGGGTTTAAGTAACCATAAAAATGTAAAATGATACCCAACTATGATAAAGATATAGTTGTTGTAAACCACTGCACACACGCACTGTTGTATATACCCGTCCAAGTGATAACAGCACGGCTTGTACCATTCGGTAACTACACCTTTTTACTGCCAGAGCACTTGAGCCAAAATGTCACCACACAACATGCTACTTCACACGTGCACAAATTACACCCCCCTCGCCGAAACATGCACGGAAGCTTGGTGCTGTGCGGCCTGCCGTAAAGGCGGCTGGATTGTGGCTCGGGGCTCATAGACTTTCTACTACCGTAAAGCGGAAGATACGGAAGCAGATTAATTCTTTTAGCGCGCAGTATAAAGTCGCGACATGCATTATAAAGTGGCGACGATCCAGCAAGCCTTGATTGATGGCGTGGATACAAGTCGCAAGAACGTGTGCAGCATGGGACGAATACATCATCCAATGGAGCTGCTGGCTGTTCGGATTTGTCACAAAGTGACTGCCAGGAAATGAAGCATGAAATTTTTCTGGTCTTAGGGAAATTCGGCCACCTCTAAGAGGGGCTGTATTTCGGAGTACCGGTTAACGTGTCGGAACCACGAAATGTCGATCAGGTACTTAGTACCATCCTCGGGAACCGGAGGAGCGACCATAGGGGTGGGACCCGCTTTGATAGCCTTGGTCCCAATCCTGCTGATAGCGCTGTTGCTCCGCTCTGCGTGCATCAGCCTTGGCCTGAGCAATGCGAGAGCGTTCAGCGTTGCGTTGGCGCTCTTCGTATGCACGACGTGCAACTCCGACCTGACCCGCAAACTTCTGCTGAAGCCACTCGACCCATTCGTCAGCGGAATATCCGAGACGTGGGTCAATGTAGAGTGCCTCCTCAGAGAAGGTCACGATCATTCGCACAATTTTGTGCTGAAGGAAAACATTTACGAACTTACGCAGACTGTATGCCCCTCCAAGCCACATGATGCAAAATGGATCGTCACTGACGGCGGAGATCAGGCCTGCCCTATAAGGGCGGCTGGATTGCACTCATGCAGGTAGAGCAACCTGGCAATCTCCTGGTTCCGAGGGCCGTCTGCGCCGCCATAGGTGCCGATGGCGAGCTGTCTCTGCTCCTTGGAACGACCGTGGTTAGGCAAAGCAGCATGCGTGAGGACATCCTCAATGGCGAGAAACTCCCGGTCGAACCCATTGCCGATGGAACTCATCGTGTAATCGACGTCATTGTCGAACCGGTTGACGATACTGCTGTATCCTCCTTTCACCGCCATTTTCAATTGCTGCCGTGCCTTGTCGAGTGCCTCTGCGTCCAAGGAGGTAGTCCCGCGTTGCGCGGTAGCATCCCGTGCCATCTCGTGGATGACCTCCTCAGGTGTGAGCTGGGATCGCGGTTCCCGTGGCCGCTGCAGCTTGTTCGGCGAACCATCGGGCCGTTCGCACCTTTTTGCGGGCGCTTTGTTGGGAAGGCTTCACGATGTGCATGCCACAGTGGAGACAGATCATCTGTCCCACGAGATGCTGCGTCCCACAGTGGGGACAAGCTCTGTGGCGGCCACCCGTAACGGGGGCTGGAGGAAGCGCCAATGGTGTCGACTCCGGTTGCGGCGGTGCCTGCTCATACATCGGCTCGACTTTGGCCTCTTCTTCCTCCCTTTTCACATCGCCTTCCTCTGGCTCGATCTCAATGTCGATCTCGACTGGTTCCTCCGGCTCAAGGAAACGCACTCGCTTTCTGGACTCAGTCGGTGCCTCCGGTGGTGAAGCGCCCCCCTGGTCCAATGTTGTGGTTTCCTCCGGAAGAAAGTCGGATGCTGTAGCGTCGTTGAGTGCAAGAGGTGCCGGTGATGATGCTGATGGCGCAACCTCATCCTCAACTTCGACTTCAACCATAGGCTCGTCTGCGGGAGCAGACGGGGTTGTTGCTTCATCTTGGCCTCCACTAAGTGGGGCTGTAGGTTCCTCCGGAATGTCGGGGAACTGTTCCGGCTCAGCTGCACCTGGATCCACAATGGGTTCCGTGGCAGTCTCCGGGATTATCACATCCTCCTCCTCGCTGGATTGGCGGGACCATAGGATGACGCCCTTGATGGTGTCGCGGATGTACAAAACACATGTGCCCGGCACCACATCACGGGTAAAAGGATGCCCTCAGAGGTCGTCTCGAAGAGGTATGCGTGGCGATTGACCTCTTGTGTATCGAGCACGATCTCGTAGGGCAGGTTCGAGCGACTGCCTGCTCTGTTCTCCAGTTCACTGAGGGTAGCCTTGGCAAAATAATTGTGGAATTTGCCACTCTTGTTGTACCCTGGCGTAAAGCCGGAACTGAGGATGCTGAAGGCAGCGTCGTGCGTCGTCCTGTGGTAGAGACGCAGGGGAAATTCCCCGAGAGCTAAGAATGGCCTGCCTTGATAGGCGGCTGAAGGTCCCAGCTCTTCTCGCGTGTCATTTGTAAACCAATGCGGCGCGATGGAGGCGTCGGTGACTTGGTCCTTGCATGATGCGCTCGCTATGGCCATGCGAAGCGCAAATCCAAGATGGCCAAATCTCCGTCTCAATGTAGTCAGCACGGGGATCCGTGGGGAGGCCTGCCAAATTGAACCTCGACTTGTTGTCGTAGGCCACCAAGGACAAAATACACACGGTGCTTCTTCCACATATGCTGGATGAGCTCTTGTATGCGTACCCATTTCCCGCGCCGTGAGCTGAACTTCACGTTCGACCCTCGGACAGCACCTGTGAGATATCGCTCAATGTAAGGTTTGAGGCCCATCTCAGGAAGGTGATCCTTTGGGATCGAATCGGGGAGGATCTGAACGATCTCACTCCCCTCCGGATCCTCCGGGCACACGTCCTCATCGACGAAGCCACACATCTCCATCAGGTCCAAGTCGTCTTGGTACTTTAACCCAATGTAGTCGTGCGGGCGAGCTCTAAGTAAGCCGCTGGAGGGATCCCGGTCCTTCTTGGTCATGCCCTCTTTGGCCGCTGACAGAGTCCGGTGAGACTCTGTGCGATAACGGATGGCCTCGATGACGTCGTCAAAGGACACCTCCGGTACGTCGCGAGACGATGCGCTCCCAGAAAGGCCACCACTAAGTGGGGCTGGATCCTTGCGCTCAGCACGGGCACGTGCCTCTGCTTGCTCTTTCGCGTGCTTTTGTGCCTGTTCACGAGCAGCAGCCCATTCCCAATTCAGAACATCCTGAGGAACCTCGCGCATTCCAGTGACTGGAAGATCAGGCGGAGGAACATAAGGGGATTCCCATGGATCAGGGCATTCATTTGCTGCTTCGCGAATTTCGGCCTGCCTTAAAAGGCGGCGGGAGAGCTGTGACCGATACAGCGCCTTATCGAAGACATACTGCATGGAATACACCCGGGTTCCTTCTGGGTCGAAGGGAAACCTGCGGGCCAGCTCGTCCAGCGTCTCTGCGGGCATCTTCGCGAACAAGTGGTCTGCTTGACACACTTTAATTCGCTGGCCGATCACAGAGGCCAAGGCTGCACGATGAGTCGAGTCTTCACGAAAATGATAATGATCATGTTTCGGAATCTGACATACCGACTCTTTGAGCGAGGCGGTGTGCAAACCTCTGCTCCTCGCGTACCCGAGGAACTTTCGAATCGCTGATACTCCGCAGGCAGCCCATAGTCCAGTGGGTCGGCATCCGAGAGGATTTGTACCGAACCCACTGTTGGCCTGCCCTGAAGGGCGGCTAGACGGCCTATCTCGCCACACACACGTGCAGCGATGTCCGCCCAGATCCCTTCCGCGGCAACCCCTTCGGGACCGATCTGCCAGTGCGGCGTCCCTGTGTCGACGAAAACTCCTCTGCGACCGCAAAGTTCGTTGCCCATCCAGACCACGACGATATCGACCTCCAGATGCAAGGGGTTTAAAGATTCGTTTATGATCTGCGGCAGGAGCGTGTGAACAGCTTCGACGATCGAGTGGAGGTTGCCTCCCCAAATAGCCTTCTGTCGGACATTTGTGTACTGCTGAAGTATGTGCCCAGGTCCTGTGAGGGCTTTGAAGTCATCAGCCATTTCCACAAACGTCCTCGCACCAGCTTTAAAGATCAGGGTCGAGTCGGAAACGATGATACAGGCTTTTTCGCGGCCAAGGCTATCGCCGGGCTGGAAACGCGACAACCCCTCGTCGTTGATCTGCGCTATCTTAGGGAGGGCCTTGTAGCCATGGTCAACATCTCCCAAGCAGGTCGACAAAGCGGTTTGCGCGATTGCGCCTGTATAGAGCTGTTTCACGCTCTCTTCCCAATCTCGGTCTGGGTTAAGTCCGAGTTCGTGCCCGAAGACACCGGCCCACATGTGGTAGTGAGCCCACTCTCGCTTGATGGAATCACCCGATGCGGCAATCGTCGCTGGCGCTGACGGCTTGTTCTCGCCTTCTGCTCGCACTCGGGGATCACTGATCATTTCTGGCGTGCTCTGATGAGCCGCTGCACAGGGGCAGGCAAGCACCTTCCTAAAGTTCGCAAGATTAGCAAGATGTGAAGATGTGATATCCTCTAAGTCATCGTGATCTGCGACTTCGTGCTTGTAAGATGCCTTAGCGATCGAATGCTGAGTTCCTGAGCGGAAGCTTTCCTTAGCACAGTTCGCAAGTGGCAATGCCTGGAGCCCTGCGCACACCAGATATGCATTTTCAAGTCGTGCAATTTCGGCATTAATTCCGTCGAACATGAATTCGTCGACGGGCCCACATAAGAGAACACAGAAGTTACTGGAAAACAAGTGAGCCAATTCAACAATCTCAACAATGCTCCTTTGCAACCTCCTCAAGTCACCCTTTGAGAGCGATGTCATCACCACCGTGACAAACGAAAGTGAAGTGATAATGACTGCTCCCCCATCATCGCGAACAGAAGTGATGAGGCGGGTCAAAGGTAACCATTGTGATGGAGTTTCATGGCGAACCGCAATCCACCACCGTTGAAGACTCAGTCCCCCCTGATCGGTGCATGCAATTGGCCTCGGCGAAAGCCGGGCTGGAGCAGCGACCGCAGCTGGTTTGGGCAGCCTGAACTTCAATATCTCCAATTGTTCTCTCACATCATTACTAATACTACCGACCTGGGAAGAAGTGAAAGCGATCAAACCAAAACGGGTGCCCTTCCAAGGCATCACGCAGTGGTGGAGATCAGGGGCAAAATACAAAGGAGAGTGCTTTGTGTTGTGAGTTCCACCAGTAACAACCTTTCCATTGTCCTTAGTCTGGGTATCCGGACCTTGTCCCGGCATCCCTTCAACTCACAACAAACCTCCAGAAAAGTCCCCGAAACTAATCGCCAAATTTCTCGCTTCCCTTAAGGTTCCGTGAATCTGCATGCAGCAAGGATTTAGCATCACGATTCACCGCGATCGAAGTCCACGTAAAATCGCGACGTGCATGTTTGCTGATCCACTCGTTCATGTACCTACACGCTAAAGGGTACCGCTTGGTGATGTTGGTGATCCCTTGCATGGCACTGAACGAAAAGAAACCCCAATTGTGATAGTACGAATTGTCATTCGTGGTAAGACGAGACCTTCGTCTCTTGCTCACCTTCACTGGGAATTCTGATGCAACTGATTGCAAACCCTCAAAACTGAAACCCTTGGCCTGAAGAAGACCTTCAGCAATGGCTTCGAGCTCTGGCCGGCCATGACTGGCGGCTGCAATCTGAGGTTTCGCAACCAAATGGCTGTCTGAATCCTTGCCACCTTTGCTGGCAACAGTAGGACACAGATTGTGGTTGATCAACCTGAGAGCATGAAGCCACTTGGTCTTCTCAGCGAAAGGTTTTGTGAAGATATCGGCAACCTGTTCGAGCGTATCAACATTCAATTCGAACTGCTGCTTCAACCATCCAAAGCTGATGTTTTGAGTACGATCAGTGTGTCGCATCTTTTCGCTGTCACCTTTGTGAACGATCGTGATCGTCGCTTGGTTGTCCTCAAGGAACTGAACACGAAACTTATCACTCAAGCCCACGTTCAAACCCTGAAGATTGGCTACAGATCGTCCACCTGGGATCCCCCCGTACCTGATCTCATCAAGTTCGGGGTCGACTCTTGCTAGAACACCATCAATCTTGATGGGCGGAGGTCTCTTTGGCCTAACCTGATGGTTGGCTGAATTGATCTCAACCTGTTGCCATAGGAAAATCCAAAGGCTGAGGCTGGGCAATCCCGGAGCGCGAACACCATGGTTAGCACTGATGACCTCGCTTTCGGTGCTTGACATCGTGATGCTGGTCTGTTTCTTGGAAAAGGCATTCAACGGGTAGTAGGTGTTTGGCCCTACAAGATACAGTGCACAGCCTGAGGTTGATTTGCGATCATGTTCCCCAGACCAATCTGCATCACAGAACAGCCAAAGCTTACACTCACTGATGCGATCCCCAATAAATCCCTGCATCCGAACATCAAGTGAAGAGTTGATGTAGCAGACAAGCCTGTGAAGTGCTGCATCGCAGTCCCTGCTCCACTTCGTCACCCTACTGGCGAGGCTTTGAGTAGCCCGCAGGAGATCCCATCGTGCCATCCTAGCGGCAAACAGGATTTTCATGAGAACCTTGCTAGCGATTGGTTGGAGGCGACCAGATGGCTCTTCCCCCTCAGTCGGCTTAGCAATTCTGTTCTCTGAAAACGGAGTGGGAACGTTGATAAGGGACTGCTTC
The DNA here is from genome assembly GCA_905221615.1 of Symbiodinium sp. CCMP2592. NCBI lineage: Eukaryota > Dinophyceae > Suessiales > Symbiodiniaceae > Symbiodinium > Symbiodinium sp. CCMP2592. Next base: position 297,360 of record CAJNDT010006185.1, on the reverse strand, counting down.
GAAACCTTAGCAAGATCACAGTACCTGTCCACACAAGAAATCAGGAAGTCTTTCATGTCATATGTCATGACGTTCACAGGCTTATCCATTGAAGGAATAGCTTCTCTGCAAATCGTGTCTGTTCCCTTGAACTTCTGTTCCTTGGCTTCCCTCTTGGCCTCGGCCTTAGACCTAGACGGCTTGCCTTTGGAGGCAGCTAGAGCATGTCTGATCTTCTCGGCATCGTGACCTGGTAAAGGGAACAAGGATCGGCCGGTCCACCACTCCTCGCGCTTAAGGTCGGGGTCGAGATTGACATCATGTTCCTCAATCGGGCCTTCATCGAAAGCGGTTACCCTGGTTGTTGACAAGTTTGGGAAAACCTCAATGTCCCTGTTCGTGGGAACATACAACCGCTTCCTAGGATACACGTGATGACGAACGACTGCGCCAAGCTCTGTATCGACTTCCCAGAAGTCCTCTCGAACTTGTGGCCTCGGGTGACCCCGGGCTGGAGCAGCAGTCTTCTTGTCAAACACGTATGCAAACGGATGTGCTGACCTAGGAAGTTGTACCTGGGTTTTCTCAAAATGGTTACAACCAAAGTACCTACCAAAAGGCTCAGGAGGATCCATGTCGATGACGCTCTCAACTGTCGCCCATCCCTTAGCGAGATTCTTTGTTGGGCCAGCCATTTTGAAATCATCAACGTAGATGACCAAAAGAAGATCAAGCTCAGCATGGTAGAAAATGGACTGCCAGATCTCGGGCAATACCGGGGTCCACCCTACGGTTTTCAACTGATCTTCACAGTGTTTCTCCCAGATCCCGCCGGAATCCGGGTGTCCGTAGAGGGCTAGCATTAAGGGCACGACTGGGTCGGCAAACCCTCGCCATTCCTTAGGCCACCGGTTGCGTGGGAGTCTGACCCAAGTTTCTACTCCTTTAAATAATGCTTGCGTGTAAGCCTGCTTCGCGTCAGCTTGTTGCTTCATGTATCCAGGCTGGCTACCGAAGACGTCGATGACTTTAGCGGCCTCCATTGAAGCGGGGCTGGATCCGAGCTCAGAGAAGATCGCACGATCGTTATGTTCGTCTGAAACCCGATTCCCCTGGAACACGCTACGTCCCTTCCACTTCCTGTCAGGGTGTCCTTCTGGAAGTTCGTCGCCCTTGATGCTGCATATTTCGAAGATTCTTCCAAAGTGGGTTTTGATGCCTTTCCTGATTGCTTCAGCGGAAACATCACGAAACTCACGAACCTTCGAGTGCAACCAACAAGACTTGTCGACTCGCTTCTGCCACTCTTTGTCCATAGCGGCCTTGGCTGCTGGGGTACGATCAATCTCGGCTTGGTTGACGACCCTGGCTACCAACGCATACTCAAGAGCAGACAGTTCCCCTAACTTTTCCCAGTAGAGGGTTGCCATCTTGACACGATGAGGCTCGTTTTCACAAGTCATTACGGGCATAGCTGGAGAAGCATCCCTTTCAGCCTCTGCTCGGGCGGCTTCCTCGCGACGGCATTTAGACTGATACCTTTCGATGTCAGCCTCGCGCTGATTGCGGGACATCATGTGCCACTCCTCGCTAGAGGTGTCTGGGGGTCGCTTCGAGCCCTTCTTGTTTCGAACAAGTCTGATCCCATCCCAGTTGTATCCTTCAGGCAGAGGTTTGCCATCGGGCATGGTGTAGGGATCATGTCTCTTTGGAGGCGGTTTCCGTTTGGAACTATCTGACGGTTTGTCAGTCGATGATCCACGGCCATCCCCTTCCGGGGGGCTGGAACCACTACCTGACTTACCCTCAGCCTCAGGGAGTTTGTCCTCGTCAAGAACAGAGATGGGTTCGGAAGCTCTCTGCCTAAGCTTTTCAAGCTCTCCCTCCACGTCTCTGCCCTCTGGGTTCCAAGGGTCAAGTTCCTTAGGACCAAAGATGTCGTCAATACCACCTGAAGGAGGAAGCGTCTTGTCCTTAGATGGAAAAACACAGTCTTGATCCTGAAGCTTGGGTGGATCACCCCCCTGATCCTCGGAAACCGCAAGAGGAAAACCATATCCCCTATCGGAAGTTCCATGCGCTTGACCCGAATGATTCTCAGGTCGTCATTGTCAATTGCATCTTGGCTACCCTTTAAGGGAGCTACAAGGTATTCCTGTCTCCAAATGAAGCCAGGTTGAATGTGGTACCCAAGAAAGATACCGTCTTCGGCCTTTGGGTCGAACTTAGATGCATTTGTGATGTTCTCTTTGGGGTTGTTCCAATAAAGAACCTTGGCACCAAAAGGAATGAGCTTACCGCTAAACCCCTCACCGAACCTTTCGTCCCATGGGATCTTCGCCGTGTCCATCCTTTTGGACAAGTTTAGAGCCATAGTGTGATGTTGAGCAGCTAAGGGCCAGAGCTTCGTTGGAAGTCCTGCCTGAAGCAAGTTCGCCCGTGTGCCCTCGAGCACAGTTCGAATCTCTCTCTCAACAACAGACTTGCTCTCATCGACGTAAGGTCGGGAAGTGTTGTGACGAACTTTGTATTTTCCAGTAGCATTCTTGAGTTCGGGGGCATTGTCGGAGTAAATGATCCCTGGTTCATCATCTACAGCGAAGTAGTGCAGCAGGCAATCATAAACCTCTTCCGACTCCTTCGTACCTGCAGGGTACACATAACGAAAGTTAGTGAACACGTCCTTAACCACAAGAGCAACTTTCTCACCCTCGATCCCAAAATCACGCAAGTCCTTGGTCACAATGTGATGAATTGTCACGTGGGCTCCGAACTTCTTCAAAAAGATAGTGGAGCTCCCCCCTCGCTTTCTGGCATGTGGCGCTAGCATTTTGGCCTTTTGGCATACCTTGCAGAAAGGGTTCTTAGGACGATGGGTGAATTTGTGCTCCGGGCTATTGGCCTGCAGCTTGAGCTGGGCTGAACGTTTTTCATCCTTTGGGTCAGCTTCAGCTTCTCTTTCGCTGTCAGGCTCCGGCTCGGGGTCATCAGCAGGTCGTTTAAAGATCGTTATACTGAGAATGCAGGCATCGGAAGGGAGCTTGGCTACCCGATTGTCCAACGTCATAACATCCACATCCTTTTCGACCTCCTGCCATTTCTTGACATAAGTCCAAGTACTCCGGATGACATGCTTTGGAAACCGCGTTGCAGGCGTTCTAAAGGTTTTGGGAAAGTGCCCCACGATCATCTGTGGAAAGGAAGGATGTGAAACCCAACCTGGTTTGTTCAAGTACTCCGCCTTAATTCTCAACGGAGCGGCCTCTTTCAAAGCTTTTTCGATCCTGGGGTCGAGGCCTTTGCCCGAGGATTCGCCTTCCGGCTCGGTTTCTGCTGCATTGGCGTGCCTTAGTAGGCCGCTGAACGGGGAAAACCCGATGTTGCCTGGACGACCGGCGAGTGAGGACAGCGATCGTACCATCCCCAATTACCGGGACTCGCCCGCGCAGCTTGCAGTAAAGTTTCCGGCCTTCGGGCGTCACGAAGTAAGGCGTCTTCCCTGCGTACCAATGGAAATCAAAGCCCTCGTCCATACATCTTCTACCAACAGAGCAAACCGGCGGCGTTGAGTCTAGCACGTAGCACTCGAGGACTTTGTTGATTTCAGGAACCTCTAGCTTAACGGCTTCATTACCTTTTACCGGCCCGTTGGCTGTGATCAACGAAACAGGACGTGAGGCAGGTTCTATGGGTACGTCGGGGAAGTGAGTTCTGCAGTCCGACTTACTGATGAGGTCTTCTTCACTCCCGGTGTCCGCTAGGAATTTTAAGCCGGGGACCAGACCAGCACATGACGGACGTGCAAGTCGCTCGCACTCCTCGCAGAGGAAGCCTTCCTCCGTGCACTCATACCCGCATCCCGCAGGCATGTCGTGTACCATGCACTCTATCATGGTGGCAAACTGCTTTGCCCACACAAGAGCCCTCTTCAGATCCTTAGGATTCGAGCGGGGACACTTCTCGACAGTGGGGTAGACTTCGTCATAAACCCTGGGAAGGTAGGCGTGTTTTCTCTGCTTGCCTTCCGGTTCGATGGCAATCATTTCTACAGTGCTGTCGAAACTCACCTTAGGGAGTTCTTGCATGTAGAAGATCGTTTTACCTACCCACGTGCTGCCGGGTCCTTTGGTTGGGGTCTTTCTCCAGTTGTAGATCTTGTTTCCGACAAATGGAGAGACCGGCAAAACCTGCTCGAGCTTGGCTTGGCTCCTAAGCTTCTTGGGGTTCACAGGACATGAGTTGTCAGGAACATACCAATCTGTTCGGTACTTCTTGTGATGGCGGATGATTTTGTTGCCGGTGAAGTCTACCTCCCAATAGTCCTCATCATGTGACGCTGCCATAGCGAGCTTTGGCGAGATCTTAAGATCCGCTGTAGTCTCGAACGCGATGGCGCATGCGGCCGTCTTTGGAGCCTTGTCACTTGACTTCGCCCGGGGACTTCTCCCTCTGCGCGGAGCTGGGGAGTTGGCCCTGGGTGACCCTGGCTTTGGAGCTGCCGGGGCGGCTTCGGACTTGGGTGCGGGAGCTGACGGCTTCTCGATGTCCTTATGTTGGAACCGACATTTATCACCCTTGTTGCAGTTGCCTTCTTTCCAGAACTTGCAGGTCACGTTAATCTTCTTCTTCTGTTTGTCACCTTTTGGGGACAACGATCTCTTCTTGTGAAGGAAAGGACAATTGTTGCCTCGCTTGCAAGTTCCTTTGAGGAAATCGTAGCATACTCCCTTTGGGCTAGGTGTCCTAGGCTTATTGGGAGACTGGGATCTACCTTTGCTGGGTGATCTTGGCCTTGGGCTCTGTGATCTGCCACGGCCTCCTCTTGAAGAGGGGCTGGAAGTTCGGCCAGGAGACTTTGAGGCAGGGGCACCGTACTTATCCCCGTGAGACCTTGCAATACGGTCACGGTTCTTGCGTTTGCGCTCTCGGGTCAAAAGATCCTTAAGCGACTTCACAAGAAACTTGCACGTGTGCTGATCCGTACCCTCTGATGCCCTGTCGTAAATCCCAAGATCGTACTTAAGCCTCTTGGACTGCCTGAGTTCACGAAGGAAAATGTCTCTCAAGGTCGTTTCGTCCGGTGTGTGGCTGAGTCCAGACATGACAGATTCCCAGTTGCTAATAAACACTGAAAGGTCGTCGTTGATTAACCTTACTTTCAGCAGATCCTCCACGGAGTACAGTGAGCCTACCTCCTCGTTCGTCTTGAAGTACTGATCGAAGAGGTAGAGCACCTGCCGTCCTCGTACCGCCCTGAACTTTGCCGCTTCTGTCTCCTTAAAAATGAGGATCTCTCGGGAAAGTTCTCCCCTAGCGACTTTGGTGAGGGCAGCAAGGAGTTTCGTGTCAAGGGTGAGGAATTTCTCAGGGTCTCGAAGGGATTCCTGCGATGCGTCTTTGTCGTAGGCCTTCATCACCCATTTAAACGCCTCATCAGGAGAATCTGATGCGGCCCTGACCGCCTCCCTAGCTGCCGTTTTCCACGAACGATACGACTCTGGACTTGGGAACTCCGGAAGGTTGATGGACTCTGCTTCTTTTGCTTTGGGTTTGTCAGCATCACCTTTGTTCTCACCCCTCAAGCTTCTTAGGCTTTGGAGGATAGCCATTTGTGTCTCTAGAAGACCTGTGTTGAAAACCTCTGTTCCTGGCGTCCCGGAATCGGCCGCTGGAGGGGCCGCTGTTCCTGGCGGTGCCTGGGAAGGTCCTGCTTTGGGGATTGAAGATGCTGTTGCAGACGGAATGGGCTGAGCATTCAAACCTCCTGGATTCATTGACTCGAACAGACATCTAGCAGCTTGGGGGATAACATTCGGCATTGAGAACATGGGCGCTTGAGGAGCTTTGGGGAAGACAGAGGGACCTGCAGGGGTACTTGGAGCAGGCGTAGGCTGGCTCTTTGGAGCAGCTGGATTGTACTGATCCAAGACCTTCTCTAATGCAGTTTCCGCAGAATCCAATCTGTCCTGAAGCTCTTCGTTCTGTTCCCTGCATTCGGCAAGGGACGCCTCATACTCTTCTTTCTGCCTGTTCCTAAACAACTCAAAGTGTGCTTGGAACTGCTCAACCATGACTTCCTGAGAATTCTCAATGTGCTGTCTTGCCTGTTCTTCGAGGTTCTGTGCAAAGCGTGATTCCGCCAGTTGTTGATCCAATGCGTCTGTGATTCGGCTTTGTTGAAGTTCCGCGAGCTCTTGACGTAACCTTTGATCTTCGTCAAAGGCATGCGCCTGGCTCAAAGTCATTTCAGACAACAGGAGCCTTTCTCGATTTGCTGCCTTGTACTCACTTTGCGCCAAGGCTGCTTGCAGTTCCGCTACCACTTCAAGGTGGTTACGTTCTGCCGTGTGCTTTAAGTCGGCTGTTTGAATTGCGGATGCTTCTTGATAGGTCAGCATGTGTTGCCTGTGTCTAGCTTCTGCCTGAGCTTCTAGTTCACCGACTTCCAGTCTGATCTGGTTAACGTGTACTTCGACACTGTACTGAGGTGCGAAGACGTTGAATTGTTGGACTGAGGCTGGTGCCGGGAAAACAAAGCCGGGGGCGCCGATCCCTGCTTGGCCACCCGTGACCGGGGGCTGGGAAGGGTTCACGGTGCTTGTAACAGTATCCATATTTGCAGGAATAAGTTCCGGTTCGCTCATGCGCTGATTGATTGTATTGTAACCAACCAGATGACCAGGCCGTAGGCTATACGGCTGATAACCTATAGTTGTTGTAAACCACTGCACACACGCACTGTTGTATATACCCGTCCAAGTGATAACTGCACGGCTTGTACCATTCGGTAACTACACCTTGTTACTGCCAGAGCACTTGAGCCAAAATGTCACCACACAACATGCTACTTCACACGTGCACAAATTACAAAAGAAGAGTGAAGGTGGTTGCTTCACTTGCAACTTTACTTGGACAAACCCACTTCTCACGACACGCATGAACCCTCAATCACCAACGGAACCTGATGATGTGCTGAAAGAGGACACTGAACAAGCTTGACAAGAGAGCGATGTTCAGGAAGTGCAGATCCGGTTCGTTTGAACCTCAAAGGCTTTGGGGCTTTAGGGTTTAGGGTAGATTCCCGATCCCAAAGTTACAACCAAACGAAGATTACACATCCGTACACAAACTTGGCATTGTCATAATGAAGTCCCGCTCCCTAGTCTGAGTCGAAGCACCGAGGCTCCTTGGGCTACTGAAACCCTAGTTCACCAACCCTAACCCGCCCTAAACCACAATGCCGCAATGGATTCAACCTTCCTCCGCATTGCAAACCCCTACAGCCGAGACCTTGAACCGTTTAAACCTTCCGAACCCGAAGCCACCGGATCTGCTCTTCAAGTCTAAACTGTCGCCCCACCCCCACCGAGAACGGAAAAGAGAGCCTGCCGGCAGTAGGGCAGAAGAATTTTCGCAAGCAGCGAATCTGCGGCATGTCGAACGTTGAGGGAAGGTATTAACTTGTCTTGGCTGCGAGGTTGAGGGCTCTGGTCTTTAGGACAGAACTGATAACACTCGAAGGTTTGAAAACTTATCTCTCATGTTCTCAACTCCGTTTCGTGCTTCTTCGTATTTCTTCGTAGGCTCGTTGGATTTGGGGCTTAGGCCCTTTTGGAGGGGACGAACCCAGCGCGATCCACGAAGGGGAGCTCCAGTAAACCATGTTGTCCAACATATGAAGGATCTATATTATGAGTCTTATGAGTACCTTTTAGAGACATCTCAACGCCACTTATGAACCATCCAAAACAGTCTGCAAAACTATGGTTCAGGACTTGACCGGCTTAAGGCAAGCATGTGTAGCCTTGAGTGCGACGAGGGGCTATGTAGCGTCAGTATTCTCTTAGATTGCTTGGGGTCTTGGAATAGTCTAGTCATGCCTTCAGGGGAGTCTGCGATGCATAATTAGATCCCTAAGCTTGCATGGTTGGTCATGAATCTAAACTGGCGTTCGGGGTATGGGGAACATAAGGGCCTGCCTGAAGTCCGGGCTATGAGGTCCGCGCAAACCACAGACCGCAAACCATACTCCTCAGACCCTATGATAGCCATAAACCCCAGACCCTCATCAGCGTCGCAGATATCAGGTTACCTCAGAAACGCCATACACGGGCCTTAACACTTAAACCCTAAACTGCGAGTGTGCCGTGAGGAGCGACCTTACAGACTAGTTTATCGGCTAACATCTAAAGTTGATGGTTCATTCTTAGTTTATGGGCGACTTGTGGCCTTAGATGGGATGTTTCTTCTGGTGCTTCGTGCTGCTGGGGATTGAGGCTTGGGGTTTAGGCTCTGGCGGCCGTTTAGATTTAGGCTGACGGGCCTTGCGGCTTGAGGCTGCGGGTTGGCACGAACCGTTATCTGAACTCTGTACTGCTGCTAGGATTAAGCCTTCTGCTGTAAGGTTCCCAAAAGCACTAAACCACAAGCCCCAAAGCTCATGCCTTAGGACCCCCAAAACCCAAAACCCTTGCAGTTCAGCAGGCCAACATCCCGAACCTGTACCTCAAATCCCTCAGCTCCCTTAACATGTCCAGAAACTCCAAGCCCTGCAGACAGCATTCCTAAGCCTCAAATCCGAGTCCCAAAAACCCTTAAAAGCCCAAAGCCAGATTTCTCCAAATTCCGACACTCTAAACTCGGGTCCTATCGACCTGACTGGTACCCCTGCACCACCAGCCTTACACCCCAACCCTAGACCCTAAACGAAAACCCGAAACGCCTGACCAACCCTAAGCCCTCAAACTCTTATCTGATGGGCTCCCAGGCTTGATCTAGTAATGGCCGATCGGTTGCTCGGTGGTGAGAGAAGCTGATCCTCATCCTGGATGCTATAGGGCTTAGGGTATAAGGGGTTAGAGAACCACGTTAGGTTTGGGGTTTACGGTTTATTTGTTAAGGTTCAGGCTGACATTGCTACGCTTTGGGGCTTAGTGTTTAAGCTTTTTTTTAAAGTGCAATGAAGCCCCTTTCTCCAAAGCGGTTTTGGCTTTATGCTTATAGGGTGTAAGGACTGCAAGCTTCTCTGCCGCATAATGAAAAGTGCCTTGTAAGGCCATCTCGTTATCGTATAAAGGGGTCTGCATATCCTACTTCGAAGCTTTTCAAGCATCAACTACGTAATTACTGACATTCTACTACCACAGCTACTTCATATCGGGGTCTTAATCAGAATCATTGGGGGCATACCATATAGTTTAGTGATGAATGATTTAAACTTTAAAAGTACCGAAGGACCACTTCGGTGCGATACTCATGAATCCTCCCTCTGAGTCATCATGCATAAAGGTGTAAGCAACCTTGAAAAAAGCAAGTAACTAACATAGACAGATACGAGATGATACGAACAAAGATGATGCTACACTTGCATGCTGGGCTCACGCGGGCTGAAGTCGTAAAGTGACAAACCCTCAGCCGCCTGTAGTGCCAACGCCAGGGAGAGAGGAGGCTCCCCCTGTGACTCCTGCATATCGGAGTTTCCGGTTCCGGGGTACCTTATTTTGGGGTCCTTATAATAATAGCCTACAATTTAGGGTGCTAAATTAGGGTCCCCTATTTTCGTATATACGAAATCCGACAGCACCTTTGAAGTGGTTCTAGAGGTCTGCAAGGGGTCTAGGGTCTAGAGAGTCTTAAGGGAATGTATAGGAACCTAAATATTTTAAAGCGGTTTCGGGATGTACTACTATAGGCTAGAGGCGCATGTGCTGTACTAGGAGGGGATATTGTCGTGATTGGGTTTTTGTTCAGACCTCTTTGGCACACTGGTGGTTGCCACCCTGCATGACCTAACGCATCCTGAGCGGCAGAGGTTATCGTCCATGGTATGGCCCCCAATAATTGATCATGCCCTTAAACCCTAAGTCAAAGTCCCTATAACAGCGTTTCAAAATCCTGCAACAGCGGCCTTAACAAAAACCGTTATCTTAAAAGAACTTTACTCGCAGTTTGACGCAGACTGCGAGCCTTCTTGGTGTAGGTGTCGATTGCAAAAGTGGGCTTGGTCTCACCCTAAGCCAGCAGGCACAAAGCGCAACCTGTCTACGGTTGTTTACGACCTTAGGCTTTGTAAGGTTCACCCAAAGCCCGAAACTGTTTTTACCTTAAGGCCTCTGAACCCAAAGCCTGCAACTCTATACACCTGAATTGAGCTCTTAAGCCCCACACCCAACCGAGTTCCACCCTGAAGCACTCAACCAACTGAGACTCTACTACCTTCCAAAAACGCCCAGGGTTTTCAAGCCCTCAAACACTGAGCCATAAAGCCTTAAACATGGCACGCGTATTGAAACCTCCTCTAGCACGGAAGCCTTAACGGGACCCCACAGAAGCCCCTTAACTCCCGGCCCAAAGTCGAAGATCAGATTAGATCCTTGGCGCTGTCCAAGCGCGAAACATGGTTGCAGGCAACCTGGTAGTCTGACAATATCGGAATGAGGCAGATATTCATGGAAGGGTTTCAATTCAAGGCACCACGAGGGGTTTCTATAGGGGGGTGGTTGGGGTTTAAGGCTCCAGGTGCTGTGAGGGGTTTCTGTGTTTAGGGTTTCGAAATTTGAGTTTTTCCCGTGTCCTGGATCGTCACAGCTACCTCACCCAAACGTTGCACTACCAAGTGTGCCACACGCTGCGTGACCCTAAACCTTGAGGTCTTAATTGCGAGACTCATATGAGCGTCTATCACAAAGAAGAGCTTCAAGCCTGAAGGTGCTATCCTGAGCACAACAAGGCCCAAAACAAAATCAGGTGGACTAGCGGAGCCTGTAAGTACATAGGGATCAAAGAGGTCAAAGGCTACATGGGTCACCTACTCTGCCAAGAACCCTTACATAATTCAATAATAGCCCTTATACTTGTAACAACCCCTTACAGGACCCCCGAAAAGGTTCAAGGTTCAAGCTTACCTACTCCATTGCTACGAAGGCCTTGACCAAGACAGGCTTCTGCCCGCCGTGCACGCGGACTTCGTAGACTTGAAGAGTCGAATCGAATCTGGCAGAGAGGGAGGGTTCACTAAGTAAGGCGTCTACCTCAATCACATTAGGGATCCTGCTATAATGGAAGAAGGTACCTTAATTAAGAGATATTCGAAGCCTTCGGCAACTAATCCCGTTAAACCTCTGCTGAACAGACCACCACCCTATATTGAACAAAAACAGAGAATTTGAAGCCTAAAATAAACCCTAAACCCTGAACTCAAACCCTGACACGTAACCCCTGATCCGTTGTGGACTTAGGCTTCAGTCAGTCTGGAATCGGGGAAGAACAGCTTCAAGCAGTGCTAGACATAAACAAGGGACCTTAACAATTCGAAGAGGCTTTGGTGTATATGATACTGTATACATGTTTGGAAAGCACTATCAGGTTGTCTTTGGCAGTACCGCTGACTCTTCCGACCCCTGAGTAATCAGGAAAAATCGAAAAGCTGCGGGCCCTGCGTTCCTAAGTCTAAGTCTAAGTAGTCCAAAGATCCATAACCCTAAACCCTAGGCCCTGAACCCATGGACAGACAGTTTTGAGTGTAGTGGAGCACTCATCAAAAGAAAAGAGCCGGGCAACCGCACACCCTCAACCACCTTACAGCCATGAATTGCATAGAGTTCGGTGTTTAGGGTTCAACTTTGAGCCCTACACGCCACTGTTTGCGCAGCATGAATTCCCACATGGTTTGGCCACTTACTCCAATCCAGTGTCTCCACAATCCAGCGCTGATAGTAAGGCATGTTCTCGACCCAAACCCATTTTCGTGGATTTGTAGTCCACCAAACCCGCACGCAACATGTATACTACATGAAGGAACCTCCCGGCAACACATGGCAAAACGATGACAATTGCCCCTCCACCCCACACCCTACAAACAACCCACGGCCTTTGAATGATGCCCTCCTTGCCGTTGAAGTCCGGATGGTCCACCAGCCCTGGACCAATTTGCGGTTTAGGGTGCCGATGTTGATCACTATCGCACAAATTTGTGCCCAATCCTTCCACCATAGTTACAAAATAGCTTTACAAAGTATACATGAAATTAAGATCCATAATACTAAGGAGTATTTAAAGCATATTCCTTAGTGTTGAGGGGTTTTTGGAAGGTCTGTGCGTTGCAGCACCCTGAGCTCTGTCTGCAAGTCTACACAGAGAACTCCTACAAGTCATGCCCAAAAGGCCTCAAAAGCCCGAAAGCCGCAAAGTCGAGAAGCCTGAAAACTTAGTGATAGTACTCCCCATCGATCCTCATCATTATGTTTACAGGAAGAATCCCCCCACCCTGGTCTGATTCTCAAAAGCTCTTTGATTGCACAGCAGACCCGTAAAGGCCTCATGATCAATGTTAAGTAGTGACCTGTTTTGAACCGTAAAACAAGCTTCAAAGGAACCTCTTAAAGGAACCATTGAGGGCCCCCAAACCGTAAAACCCAAAGCCAACAACCCCCCAAACCCATAAACCCTAAAGCCCTACTAAACCCGAAAGAAACCCTCATCGGAAAATCTGGTCAGTTCCATTCCGCACGTGCAGCCTCAGAGTCCGAGGCCCGTTTTGCTTTAAGGCCCCGAAACCATAAACCCTAAACCCTAATCCCTTAAAGAAACCTTTAAAGGAACCCTATCTGGGCACATGGACCCTTAGGATCCTTAGGGAACCAGAAGTCCGACTCCCGAAAATCGCCTGTGAGAACAACGCGCTGGCCAGGCTCCATTGGCTTCTGTGCCTCCTTTGAAGGAACATGGGCTTAGGGGTTTATAAAAGGGTTTAGGGCTTCAGGAGTAAATCCTACGGGTCTAAGTACCCAAGTAGTAGGGAGCTTGATGCTTGAAACCCATCGGAGAATCGAATTTGGGTCCGAAAGCCCTCCTGTTTGGAGTTCCGAATTTCCCAAACTCAAACACCCCGGCCTTCTTCAAGGCCTTTTTTGCGGCCTTGTCGGCACACTTTTGTGCCTTTTCCTGACTAAAAAGCCGGAGGCTGTGGGTGCTGAGTGTCGGCGGGATCGGAGGATGTTGGGGAGTTTGCGAGTGGAGGAGTTGGAATGTGCGTCAAGGTGGGCCTGGTGCTTCTCTCGAACAGGAAACACGATGAGTGAAACAATTCTCGGGAGCCTTGCTGCATGCTGGGGGGATGTGTTTTTGGGGTTTTGTTTCCTTAGCGCTCACCAGCCCAAGCCCAGCATTTGCCTCATTGGCGCCGCGATTCGCGCGTCCCCGCCTTAGTGGCAAATGAACTGGGCAAAGACAAGGTCGCCATCACAGTCGAATGTCACGCATGTCCACGAAATCAGCTATTGACTAGGCCTGAGCGACAAAGGGATAAATAGTTGTGCAACAGAGGTGGGGGGACCACCTCCAGGAAAGCAGCGTGAGTTACGTTGGCAACAACAAGTTCGCCGACCAAACAGCTCGATAACATCAGCAGCCACGCATCTACGACGAACAGTGTACGCGCACATGCTTAATCTCATCTCAGTCAGCTCCAGAAACACCAGAAACGGTCGATTCCAGTACTGAGCAAGCAATGGCAATCAATGAACGTCTCAACCAGCTTCGGAAAGCACCGATTGCACACGCCAAGCTGGGGCGGAGCGGTTTTTTTTTTCCTAGGTCTGGCCCTCCCCGGCTTGCTTTCCTAAGTCTGGCCCACTGGTTGTGGTTGCCAACAGCGGCAACTGCGGTCTTTGCTGCATCAAGCTATTGGGGAACTAGAATTCGACGGCTCTGGTTTTGCTTCTGTTTTGCATGAAGCTATTGGGGAACTACAACTTGCGGAGTCTGATTTTGCTTGTGTTTAGCATGAAGCTGTTGGGGAACCACAAGTTGCAGGGTTCGGTTTTCTTTGTGTTTTGCATGAAGCTATTGGGGGGTTCGCATTTGCAGGGATCGGTGTTGCTTGTGTTTTGCATCAAGCTATTGGGGAACTACAATTCGCAGGGTCTTCTTCTGCTTGTGTTCTGCTTGAAGCTATTAGGGAACTAGAATTTGCGGTGTGTTCATCTGCTTGTCTTTTGCATGAAGCCACTAGGGAAGTACAATTTGCGGTGTGTTCTTGTGCTTGTGTTTTGAATCAAGCTAACGGGGGAACTACAATTTGCGGGGTCGGCCTTGTTTGTGTTTTGCATCAAGCTATTGGGGAACTACAATTTGCAGAGTCTTTTATTGTTTGTGTTTTTCATCAAGCTAATGGGGAACTAGCATTCGCAGGGTCTGGTTTTGCTTGTGTATTGCATGAAGGTATTGGAGCACTACAATTTGCAGGGTCGTGTTTCGCGTGTGAATAGTGCGAAATGCCAATTTCAAATCTTCTGTCTTCTGGCGTTGTTTTTGGGTGTCGCTGTCGACATCTAGGTCATCGTCGTCGTCGTCGTCCTCGTCCTCGTCCTCGTCGTTGCCGTCGTGGTAGTTGTTCTTGTTGTTGTTGTTGCTGTTGCTGGTGTTCTTGTTGTTGCTGTAGGGTTCGGTTTTCTTTGTGTTTTGCATGAAGCTATTGGGGGGTTCGCATTTGCAGGGATCGGTGTTGCTTGTGTTTTGCATCAAGCTATTGGGGAACTACAATTCGCAGGGTCTTCTTCTGCTTGTGTTCTGCTTGAAGCTATTAGGGAACTAGAATTTGCGGTGTGTTCATCTGCTTGTCTTTTGCATGAAGCCACTAGGGAAGTACAATTTGCGGTGTGTTCTTGTGCTTGTGTTTTGCATCAAGCTAATGGGGGAACTACAATTTGCGGGGTCGGCCTTGTTGTGTTTTGCATCAAGCCATTGGGGAACTACAATTTGCAGAGTCTTTTATTGTTTGTGTTTTTCCTCAAGCTAATGGGGAACTAGCATTCGCAGGGTCTGGTTTTACTCGTGTATTGCATGAAGGTATTGGAGGGGTGAGGGATCAAAAAAAAATTAAATAAGGATCAAAAAAATTAAATGGAAAGATCAAACAAATAAAATAAGGATCAAAAAAAAATTAAATCACTCAAAATACAGCAATTCCTGGGGCAGAGGCATCAAAAAAAATTAAAATTAGGATCAAAAAATAAATCACTTCAAATACAGCAATTCCTGAATTTTTCCAAGGGAAAACACTGTTTTCCTAGGGATTTTCTTTTGTTTCCTTAGGATCTGTTTGGTTTTTCCTCTGGAAAACACGATATTCCTGCGGATTCCGTGGTATTTCCCTAAGTTTTCCTTGATTTTTCGTAGGAAACAGCCTATTTTGCTATTACCTATGGCGTTCGTGTCATTTCTTCAGGTTTTCAGAAGGACAACATATGGTTGTTCCTCGGGAAAATCAAATTTTCCTTGCAATTTCACATTTAGGACGGATTTCCTGTTGTAGCTGTTGCTGGTATTCCGCTTCATCATCTATCTTAAACACGCCCCTCATTTGGCGATTCTGGCTCAGCATGTATCTACAAGGGCGGAGACGCCCTCATTTGCTGGGTTTCAAAAAAAGGCATATGCTTCAAAGCAACCCTGCGCGGCTTAAAACAGCGGGGGGGTTGGGGGGGGCGCAGCCCCCCCCATTTGCAGAGACAACGTTCACATGATGGGCTTCGAAAACACTCTTCGAATCAAGCTTGCACGTCTCGAAAAGCGCGGCGGCGGGTGTTTTGTTCTTCCGTGCCTGTTCGTGTCTCTTCTTCCGTTAGCATTCTAACCTATATATATATAACATAGTAAACCAGAAGAACGACATAAGATGGTTCGACAACACAAAACTGGTGTGACATTTTCTGACATAACAGAACCTTGCTTCTTATAGCATATAATAGCATACTAAAAATACAACAATACAACATAACAGAAGATGACATAGAACAAAACAACATCTTAGTTTATAGTGTAGTACATTGTAACATAGTACAATACAGTGTGTATATTTACAACATAATATGTAGTATATTTTATAACATTAGGTTACATTATGTATTATTATATTACGGTACATTACGATATTATGGTAAATTCGATTGGACTATGTAGTATCCTGTTGCTTGTATCTTTGTTTCTGTGATTCTTTCATATTCTTTCTCTTTCGTCTTGTCCAACTTTGCTTTTTTATTCTGGACATCTTTCTTTCTTTCGCTCGTTCATTTCTTTTATTTCTTTCTGTTGTTCTTTCTTTGTTCATCTCGTACTCCCTTCCTTTCTTTCTTGCTTTCTTTCTGGTTTGATTTATTTCGTTCTTTCTTTGGTTCGTTCTTTCTTTCGTTATTGCTTTCGTTCTTTCTTTCGTTTTTGCTTTCGTTCTTTCGTTCTCTCTCTCGTTCTATCGTTCTTTCTTTCTGTTTTCCTTTCTTTCGTCCTCTTTAGATACAGCAGTTTTTGAATTTTTCCCAGTGGAAACACTGTTTTCATACGGATTCGTTTTCATTTCCTGAGGATTTGCTTGGTTTTTGCTTGGGAAAACACGATTTTCCTACGGATTCCGTGGTATTTCTTTAAGTTTCTTTCTTTAGTTCTTGCTTTCGTTCTTCCTCTTGTTTTTGCTTTTGTTCTTTCGTTCTCTCTTTCGTTCTTTGATTCTTTCTTTCTGTCTTTCTTTCTTGCTTTTTAGATACCGCAACCAGCGGACCAGGGACCAGGGGACCGGAGGACCAAAGGACCAGGGGACCAGGACCAGAGGACCAAAGGACCAGGGGACCAAGGGACCAAGGGACCATGGGGCCAGACCTAGCAAGGCCCCCCAGAGTAGGCCAGACCTAGGAAAAAAAAAACCATGGACCCGCCAAGCTGGTTGTAACAAAAAATAACAAGGCCTATTGCCAAAGCTCCCCAGGTAGGTATCGGACGTTTGCCTCGCCTTTTCTTCGGCGAGGAATTTAAAGGCCTCAGGGGTGGCTGTCTGCAAAGCGAATTGAGTAAAGCGTCGTGGCAACGACGCTGTGACGCCGTCATGACCCAGGCTACGCCCCATTACATTAAACCGACATGTCGAGATTCGGCGACGATAGGCGGCGGCTGCGGTGGCAGGCTACCTTGTTGCCCGGCCACGGCCGTGGAGACGATCGGTGGCGGTAGCGTCGCCATCGCCTGGAGGTGCTACCCAAAGAGCGGAGAACTCGAGCTCCGTTGCACACGCTCAAGCTTAACGTCTGGGTTGCGCAGCTTTAGGACACTCCAGTGTGGATTTGGGCAGAGGGTGGCAGAGGGTGGCAGAGGGTTTGCCGATTGAGGTTCAGGGGTCAACTCCCCTGGCCTCCTCCACTTTGCGGAAGTTCTCCGCGGCATCAAGAGCACTGCACTTGTCCGGATGCCACTGCAGCGCCTTGGGAGCTCCATGCAAGAATGAGCGGTTGTTGATGTGCTGCGCGGGGCTTCCGCCTTCACATGGAAGGCGCGCCGGATCTGGCGGTCGGTGGCTTGTCCTCGATTTCAGCTCCGGCATTCTTGAAGCTTGTCGGCCGACAAATGGCAGGAATGGTGCAAACAGAGTCGACTCAGGTCCACACGGCCCAGGTTGAGGCGATGGAGAGCCTGCGAAGGCGACGAGGCGACAAACCCCTAGAAAGCTCCATGAAACCCTTAAAACCGCTTTGAAGCCCGATGGGTCCACATCACTGAAAGCCAATCTTGTAAACTCCAAGCCACAACGTCCTGTCCTAAATCTATGAGCAAACCCATAAGGCGAGCCAGCTACCACTGCTTAGTCGTATGCTGGTGTTCATGCGGTCTCGTAGGGGCCTACATCGTTAAGCTTTGGAAAGTTGGGGACAGGACTTATATACTTTAGCACTGCTACAGCAGCGTGGATGCCGAGCATCCCTACACCCTGACCCGACAGACCCCAAGCCCTAGACCCTAACCCCTGGACCCTAAATCGACAACGATCGGATGTTCAGGGAAGGGCGAGAAAAACCCAATGAAGGTCATCCTATGCTTTCGCTTTGTGGAAATGTTCATAGAAGGGTTTATCGCAGGTTCAAGATCAATGCCCACTGGTTCAGACGGTGATTTACTTGGAACCTTGTTTGTCCAAGCTAGCTTACGACATGATCAAAATGCGGAAAATGCCAAACTGGCACTCTCCATGCCTAGCAGAAAATGCAGTGAAGCTCAGTTGGGAGTGATTGCATGAACTTCTTGAACTTTGCCATGAAGCACAGCATAGTTGATACGTGCAAGACATATGAGCACAGCATGTGCTGCATTATGGCACAGTGCAACATCGTAGAAAATGAATGAACATACTGTACACAAGCAGAGCAAGTCGCGACGCTGTCAAAGGGAGCCGACCCTCTCTGTTTCCGTCTCTGTCTCTTTGTCTGTCTGCGTCCGTCTGTGCCTCTCCCTCTCTCGCTCTCTGCTTGTCCGTCTACATGCACCGGTCACCCGCATACGTCAATGCACGCAGGGTCTGTCTCCCAGTTCCACTCAGCCTTTCTTTCGCTTCAAATATGACTGTGCGGAGACTAGATTAGAGCCTTTGCGGGACAAGGCGTGCAACAATGAAGGTGCTAGAGCACAACAGTTTAAGGTTACTTGCAGGCATCAAGACACATCTCCAACCCGAGGCCTCTTGCCGGGAAAGCGGCATGGCCGCTTAACTTTGTGACCTATGACGATCAACCGGAAGACCATGAAGTTACGTGTATATGCATCAATGTGCATGTTGTTATGTGGTTATGTGCATTGTATGTACATGAGCATGTGTCTAAATCTAAGCACGAATGTGAAGAAATCGATTTCCCGATGCCCAGTCGGGATAGTGTTCCTAATGAATGCACATAGCATGGTCGAGAGCCCGCTTCGAGCCGGAGGTCTGCAGGACTTGATTGATCCCGAAATTGCCCAGGTCCTGCTACAAGTAACAGTATCGCAAGCTTCGCCATTCAAGCCGGTGACGTCAAACAGTTGAAACGCAGTGCGGGCCGAGACAACTCTAGGCATGAAAGACACATCATGGTACGAGCGGCATGGTCCACTGCGTATCGTCACTTGCCCCAGCATGCCTGGAACCCCCCTCAGTTTCATTGAGCTCGGGAGCAACGTCAACCATCTCACTGCAAAGGCCGCGTAGGTTGCACTTCAACTGTGTTTGTCTATACAGTGCTCTGATGCACATTGAAGGTTCCGGTGCATCTGGGGAGTGTAGGTGGGTTGGAACCCTGCTGGGCTGCTTATGAGACGTACACACAGAGCGAACCTCGCCTGGACTGTGCGCATGACTGTTTCGGAGCGAAACTTTGTACAGCCCATGCCGTACTGTGGCTCGAAGGTTGAAATTGGCTAGTGAAACAAGGCAACTGGAAACTGTGTCCCGGTTGAGGAGCGAATGGGAACTGAAACCTTGCCCCTGGCCAGTCGTCGTTTTCTCCTGAGCTCTGGGCGCTTCACCGACCGAAAATCTACACCTTCGAGGTGCATGGCTTTGCGACACTTTGCAACTGCGATGGCATGAAGCTCATCTATGTGCAGGTACCAGACCCCAGCAGGAGAAGCCAAGCCCGATGCGACCCGAAAGAACGCTCTGCTCCCCTGCTCTCACCTGCCGAGCCATTGCAACCGCTGGCAGGCTTTTGCGAGGCTTGGGGGAGGCATGATTCTCCGAGAGCGGGAAGTGAGTAATCAACGGGAGTCCAGAGGTTCCTGGGATCCCTCAGGCCAAGTCTTGAGGAGCAGGCTGAGAAGAACATTCCACGCAAACTCTCGTCTTGGTGTTGAGGACGGTCATGCCGAAGCTTGGACCATGCTTAAGACTTGAAGAGCCCCCTTGAAAGCAAGCATAGCAGCATAGCAAGCTTACCTGAATTGATGAAGCTCGCGGCGGCGGCCTGTGATCTGCAATCAGCTCAGTGAATTGGATGAAGTCAGGCAAACAACGCCCTGCGATGCAGGGCTTGCAGGGCTTCAGGTTCGGCCATCAGGTGCTGACATCTGATAAACTGGTAGCAGAGCTTTCGGAAGAACACTTGCGAAACTGCAGTTCCAATCGCTACAAGCATAAGGTGCACTGGAAAATGCATTGGGTCAACCACCCCACACCCGGGGGGGAGGGCGTGTGCTAGCGCACGCATGAAAACCCCAGGCCCAACACGGAAAGCCATGACCCGAAGCAAAGCAAAGCAAGATCCGAACGATCAGAACCGGACAACCCAGACGAAACTAACCCTCGAAAAGGCCCCGCAAGCAAACCCAGCACTCAAGAGCAAAAGCAAGGTGGAAGACCGGCAGGTGGAGCGTCCAGCAAGATGCATCATTCGGAAAGAGCCTAAACATGTCAGGTTGGTCTTGCAGATATCTGAACAACAACACCCATGCAGTTGACGAGTCGTCTCACTCACATCTATCAACTGTGAGGCCTCGGTCGTTCGTTCTGTGTCTGTTGTGGTCTTGGCGCGTTCAACAGTTCGCTCGGCAGCTGCAGTGCGTGAAGCAACCGCTGTCCGTCCCGTGTGCTCGAAGCTGGCGAGGTGATCAGGGGATGGGGACAACAGTAGGCGCCTTCCTCACGGAGCAACGCTCAGCGACATTCCTGTCCAGAAATGGCTTCCAGCCTCAGGCGGCACATGCTTAGCCGTGCTTCGAGGGCTAAGACCCACGTGGGTCCATAGGCCCGGATGCTGAGTCGTCAGCAGATGCCCGCTCGAGCGGGTCATATTCCAAGCACCTCGCAAGTGGCTTTGGCTGCAAGGGCGGCCCACCTAAACGCAGTCGTAGCCGTAGCGGTGCATGGGACATCTGCTCTTCGGTACATTTTCTACTCAGCTTCCTTACTGTTTCTTCGAGCGGTTCATGCAAACCTCAGAGCTCTAGTTCCGAAAGTAACACAAGGTCTGCTGGAGATCCTCCCGGCGAGATGTGTGTCACCCCTGGGCCGACGGATTCTGGACATATGCGGATTCTGGACGTATGCACGGGGTCCGCACCCCGTGCAACCGGCAAATCACCGATGGATGCTACGCAGGTTTACAATGGTTTACGTCACTCAACTATCTACACCGACTGTCGGAATCGCCAGGCGTTCGAAGTTCCGTTGCTTTCCTCGCAAAGCTACTTCATAGCCTGGTGCAGCGCCACATCCTCCAGCCTGATGTCCACCGAAGTCCAAACCCCGAAGTAGGTCCCCTGCTTTTCTGCTTCCGAAGCCGCCAGGTGGAGATCGAAGTAAGCCTCGGTAGCGGTTTCGGAGGCTTACAACGCATGGAAGATGACTCAATTCCCGTCGTGGACCCAAGCCCCTCAAAAACCCTAAGACCTCAACTTGAAGCCTTAGAATCCGATCAGCAGAACCCTGTTCATTTCGCCGTACCGACCGTTCCCCTGCGGCTCCGAATCCGCCCGACTTCAAGGCCCAGACTTTGGGAAGCTCGGCCTGATCCTTTGCCAGAGCGGTCTGGATCGCCTACGCCGGGGGCGTCGACGCATCTCCATGCAAGCAAACACGCAGCTCTCACTGAATGCAAGGTCAGCGCGAAGTCAGAGCCTCAGGCCTGTTTTGTGACTCCGGGCGGGGCTTCCGGGCTCTCTGCAGGCATGGTTTTGCCTAACCCGACGTGTCACGCCGCGACTCTTGCTCGTTGAGTGTTGCCCTACACCGTTGTGCTCAGGCCATGCGTTCTTGTTAAAGACCCGATCAAAAAGAAGGAAAACATTGGAAGCTTCGGTTGGCTCCTTTGCGCGACGAGGCGAAGGTTCGACATATTGTGCTGAAACGATCTGAAACGAATGCATGGCTGTGTGAGGAACGGTCCCTGGCACGCAGGACTCAACTGGGAGCTTACCTGCCGTCTCAACCGGACCATATGCTCAGCTTTAGCACAGCATGAAGTCCCTTCAAGCAGCGAAGGTGGGAAACTCGATGCCCCCAGACCTCAAGATATGCAACTTTAGCAAAGACGGCAGGAGACCTCCTTCAACCGGTGGCTCTTGGCGAACTGAAACCAAGGATAGGGCCTATGCTTGCTTTTGGTTCAGGCTTTGAGGTTCGGGTTCTGTCCGGCGGTGGCTCCAAGAGCTCGGCGTTCAACATGGGTTGCTGGCGTTGGTCTTTGCAGTTAGTTCAATGTTCTCTGGGAACGACGGACCTTCTTCTGGCCTCTACACTGGGGATTTTGAAACTTCGCGGCTTCGTAAAAACCTTGTGCTCGAGGACGGCTGGGGTGCAAATCAAAAACCTCTGCCTCCAAAGCCAAAAAGACTTCCGGCGGTTGCTCCAGCAACGCTGTTGGTTGCCTTATTGGCTATGGCCCGGCGTTCTAGCGTAAGCTACGGTTTCCTAAAGGCCAGCGAACAGCCACTGAGGTGCCCGCTTGTCTGGCAAAGGCAGCTGCGGCAGTACGAAGCTAACCCACCACGCTCGCAAGGCAACGGAACTACGGTGCAGGCGAGGTGCCCCTTTCAGCAGTAGCAGCAGCAGTGGCGGCAGTAGCAGTAGTGGCAGTGGTGGCAGTGGTGGCAGTAGTGGCAGTAGTGGCAGTAGTGGCAGTAGTGGTGTCGTCGTCATCGTAGTCGTAGTCTAGTGGTACTCGTAGTGGTAGTGGTAGTAGCTAGAATAAGGTTTTTGGGGCCCAGTATAGTATAATTGTAATAAGGAGCCTCAAAAGGACCATAAGTATTTGTTTAGGCCACTGTCTTACGGCTTAAGGTCTACCCGCCTTGAAACCAAGACGGAATCCCATCCAGCCCCGTGTTCCAAGTACAGTAATCTAGAATAGACCGAGACTCCATCGAACTACCGCAAACCCAACCCGGAAGGCAAAATCCTAAATCCCTAGAAGTTTCCATCCTTTTGCGGAGGAAGAGTTCGAGAGTCAACCCCGAAGATACCTAAATTTTAGGATGTTGTATCTTTCCTTGGACAACCTGGTAAGCAAAAAGAGTACCACAGTTTTAGGGTCCAGACTCCCTTCCTTCAGCACGAAACCGTCGAGGCACGTTAGTCTTGAACCTGCCAAGGAAGCTTGTTGGGGGCTTTGTGTGATAGCTACAGGCATTAGCGCTTTAGGGTTTGAAGGTGCTTAGGGTCTGGAGTGGGTTTAGGCTGTGAGGTTGGGACCAAAGCTCTTGGTTTCAGGGATTCGAAGCCATGCCGCCTGTAGAAAGCCTTTGCCCTGTAACATGCCCGGTGAAAGATCTCTGCGTTGCATTGAACCGCACAGTTCTTTACCCGAAAACCTACACTTACACATGACACCAAGCATCATAAAGTAAGATAAGAGTGTTGTTTTTCTGCTGTCGTTGCTTTTTTGCTGTCGTTGCGGGACGCGTTTTTTTTTGCTGTCGTTGCGCTGGCGTGCTTGTATTGTTGCTGTCGTCTTCCGGGGGGCGTTTCTTTTTTGCTGTCGTTGCGGAGGCGTGTTTTTTTTTCAATCGTTGCTAGGGCGCGTTTTTTTTTGCTGTCGTTGCGGTCCCCGGCATGTCGGTTACTACTCGCCGGAAGGGCAACGACAGCAAAAAGCGCATGCCGGGGACCGCAACGACAGCAACAAAAAAAAACGCGCCCCCGCAACGACAGCAAAAAACAAATGCCCCGCAACGACAGCAAAAAACAACGCGCGTTTGTTTTTTTTGCTGTGGTTGCGGGGGCGTGCTTTTTTTTCTGTCGTGGCGGGAACCGGGGCTCACTCACTCACTGGCTTCGTGGGCCCGCGCAACGAGAACAAAAACAACATAAAAGCAACATATGTTAGGGTTATGGAAACGTTTTATGGAAACAATTGCTTGAGCCAAACACTCCCTGTACAATCGCTGTAGAACCCAACGGAAGCCATGAAAAAACGCCAGCAAATGTCTCTACTTGTTGGTCCGTTCGTCATGGTAACAGGGCTCCTACTAGGGCCACAGTTTCAGAAAATGCAAAAACCAGCAGCACATTCCAAGCAGATACACAAGACGAAATTGAAACTTTTCGAAGGCAGCTAGCCTGCAGTAAAAGCAGCTCTAGAGAACCGAAACCCTAAACCCTTAAGCCCCAACCCCCCAACAAATTCCTATATCACTAATTAAACCCTGAACCCCCGAACCCCTAAATCACCTCAACCTCTAAACTCCTAAGCCCGAGCGAACCCTGTAATTAAAAGGAACCCTTCAAGGCACCCTTTTGAACGGCCTAGACTCCAAACCCCAAAGGAATCCTTGCAGGCACCCCCGGTTTCAAGCTTGAGAGTCTGCAGTTACCTGGCCCGGGTCCGGATTCCTTTAAGGGTACTATAGGGTATCGGCCTTAGGTCGTTGAAGTTTTGGGGTTTTTGGGTTTACGATCTGGGGGTTTGCATGGTTTCAGGACTAGGGTTTGGGACAGCTTAGGGTTTCGGACTTGGGGCTATGGTTTAGGGAAGTTTAGGATTTAGGGTTTCGGTTCAGAGGTGTTGCGGCTCGAGCGTTATTCGAGGTGTCTCGGCGTAGCTGTTTCATCTCGTTATAGGGCATACCCAACCCTAGCGTGCTCGCACGCGCTTGCAATAGTTCCTCGGCGGACTCTGCATCGAGCCTGGAGGGCTCGCGTGGTTGTGGCGACGGGGTCGCCGACCACTTACCTGGTCAGTCTCTGGATTTGACCAGCGTTTACTATCGGAGGGCGCTCCTCCGCTTTTCCAACTTCGCCCTGACCAAGCTGGTTCTCATCTGAACACCGGTTTTGGCAGCTGGCCTACGTTGGTGGTGTTTATGTGCCACGGCACCTATTGGCCACTGGCGTCGCTTTTTCTATTTGGTGTCTCCTTGCTCCTCTGGGGAAGTGCTGAGAACAACGGGGCGCCGCAGAGTGCCCAGCCCGTCGTGGCACCGAAGGGAACGGAAAGCCAGGAGGAAAGCACGCCTTCTATTGAGGCGTGGTCGGTACTTCTTGACCGCCTACCACTTGCTTCTATCTCATCACGGGAGCATGCCTCCCAAGGGTCCCTCAAGTCAGAATCCCGCCAAGCCGGCAGGGAAAGGCAAGACGAACAAGAACGATCAGGCCCAACAGACACGTGTGGAATTTGGCCTCCCGGCAGCTGTTGTGCAGACGCTTCAGGCGATCCAGACGAGATCGACGCAAGACCTCTGGGGACAATCTGGGCAACTACCTGCGGATGCTACCGTGGAACAAGGGTTGCAGCGTCGAACCAATGCAATAAATCGACTGTCGAAACGCCTAGCTGGAGATACACGAGCCAAGAAGGAGTTGACAGCAGCTCTGCAAGGCTGGTTTCTTCTCCTAGCGAACCATACCATGGGGTTGCTCTCGCAGGTCAGAGCACTATCCGGCAAGATCGACGAGGACATTTCCGCAGCGGCTGCGGAGATGAGGGAAGTTCTTGCTTTGCAGCCTTCAGCAACTACGGCTGCTCAGGTGGATCGTGCACTTTCAGTTATGGGGCCCGTTTGGGAGGCAGCTCAAGAGCGCGAAGTGTCCGTTTGCTCTTGATTTCACTACAAGCACAAACATGTCGTCCTCCTACTCCTCCTCCGATACCTCCGTAATGCTCCTCCTCGTCGCCACAACACGTGAAGAGTATATGCCCGAAATTCTTAACGAACACCGGAGTCTGTGCGTTCTGGCGTCCCAATGCTTGAGCACGCTGCCTCCGAAGCTGCAGAAGTGGGAGAGACAGGCTGCGGTGGTGGTCAAGCTCAGCGAACAATCCTTTGCAGGGCGGAGGTTCTTGCGTCCTCATTGACAGGGACATCGTGCGGTTCATTGCTGGGGCGAATTTAGGCTTCCTTACTGTAGCAGGTGCATGCTCCAAGCCTTTGCCGGAGTTTATCCGCTGACAAGCATCGGTTGGCTGCTTCGTCCAAAGTCGCTCCACCATCCGTAGAACCTGTCACGGGACTTTGCACGCAGCAAAGCTCGAGGTTGGAATCATTCTCATGCCAGCTTTTAGGCAATCCTTGTCTTAGGATCGTCTAAGGGTGACACCCACAGCCGCATACAGCATGAAGCCACCTTGCAAATCAGCTTTCACAAGCCATGGCTACTTTGGATGTAGGCCATGTAGCCGGGAAGCCACCCAATGCTGCCCAACTGGAAGCACGGTTTCTTGGCATTTTAGGTTGAGCATGTAGGTCAGGGTGCAGGCAAGGAGTCAGGTGGCGCTTCCAGTCTTGTCTGCTCACAGACCGGAATTCTAAGCCTGGCCTGGCCAAACTCTTTTTCCACGGAAGCAGAAATCAGAAAGGATATAAGAGGAACCAAGTGAATAACCAGAAACCGTATTCTTTATGACTCCAAATTCTAGTTCCGTATTCTTTATGACTCCAAACTATAGTTCCGTATTCTTTATGACTCCAAATTCTAGTTATGCCTGGCCTAGCTTTAGCTTCTCTCGCTTTGTCAGAGCCGGCCTCGAAGCTGGACAACCAACACCTGTGGGGATCCAGGCCACACCTTGGCAGACCACTTGTTAAATTACATTCTGATCATATATAATATAGTATATTATACAAATATAGTAGTTTGTAGTATGTCATTGTATTATAGTTTAAGAGGAAATGCGACTCTAGTTTTTTTTCTACCGTCGACTCGCAACTGCTCGGACTCTGCCACGCGGCAGATGCTCCACGATGCAACGAGCTTCAACGGACAGCAAAGTTAGGGTTTCGACACTCAGGGTTTAGGGGTTTAGGGTTTAGGGACAACAAAGACATTTTCTGCGCTAGCGTCTAAACTCGGGTGGTGGGGTGGGGACGGTCGGATTTGTGTTTCCAAGGCACCACATGCATTTCGGCTGCATCAAGGCGGTTGGTTAGGTCCTGCACTAGGCATTGTGCATGAAAGCCATCAAAACAAACATTAGACCGGCGTATTCAGATCATTCAGCACACCTCATGCAGCGCACGGGCAGTCCCAAGCAACGGGAAGCTTGGAAGACTTGGGACGCCTTCCACGAAGCTGGACATCCTCAGGCTGACATGGCATGGTTGCGCTTTCGTAGAACCAAGGCTCTCAAAAGCTGAGGGTGTCACAAACATGTCGTGAGGACGTGGAAGCGCTAGCGCGACGTCCTCGGCCAAGACAATGCAGGGCAAGTTCGAGCTTGGAATCCAACGCTAGACGACTGAACCCGAGCATGCGAAAGCAAATTGATGAAATATGGCTGCCCGTGCGACCAAATCTTATCGCTGGTGTTGTATTTGGTGTTCATACCGCTCACAGTGGACGAGCTTACCGTGACCGAGCATTCACAAGCACATGACCACTTGCACTTCCAGGAAACACACAGACTTGATGTTATATACATATATATACATGTACACATATCCTGCTGAAATCTTAAGGTGACATGTTAGGTGTCATCCCAGGTGTCATCCTACATGCTGTGGCCCACGGTTCAGCGATTGTATTCTTATGCTTTCAGCTTCAGCCTAACGTATTTACAAAGTACTCGCTAAGACCAAACAAAACTCATAGATCTATAAAAGTGATGTCGAAGCAGGTCATGGGGGGGAGAGTGTGACAAATATGCTCGGAGCTCGCCTCCCGCATAAACATACACACACACATACATACATACATACATACATACATACATACATATATATATATATATATATATATATATATATATAATATGGATAGATAGCCGATAAAACTCGAAAAAATGCCTCGGCGCAGTTGCCAAGAAGACTTTTTCCCAGCCAGCCAGATGCTAACACGTTGAGTTTGGTTCGGTCTCTCTGTCGACCGAGGTTTGTCGGGAAGAATCGAAAACTCGAGGAATTTGAGCTTCGACGTGGCTTCAGAAATTGATACAAAGTTGCCCAAAAAAAAGAAGGAAAATTGCAAGAGCATTTCGCATCGTAAAAACCAGGACGCGGAGGCCCTGGAGTACATGACGATGCCATGTATTTGCAGCGGACCCACGAAACACAGGAATTCATAGTTTTGATTTGCTCCGAAGCGCGTGGAACAGGCATGCAGACGCATACTCATATGATGCAAACGGATGGGCGCAAGTCTGTTTGCTAGGTGGAGTCTTGAACCGAAGCAGTTTTGTCATCATCGAAAAAGGTGGCAGGCGCAGAATTTCGTGACTCTGACATGTCTTGTAGTTTCGCGACTGTGTTATTGGAGTTTGCTTCAAGTTTCCGTTGGCGTGTCTGACTGCTTCCTGGTACGCGGAGCACCCCCCAACACTCAATTTAACAGTGTAAATTATAATTATACCATAGTAGGATACCAGGTTCAGAATTGGTCCGAAGTTCCTCATACTAAGTGGTATACCGGCTTGGGCTTAGACAAGAATACAGGTTGCATAAGCGAGGACCAGTCTGTATAGGCTGCATGAGCAAGGACTTTAGTTGGAGACTCAGACAAGAGTACACTCTGTATATGCAACGTGCTTTGTAAGAAGTGCATGACAAGAGCTCAAGCTTTGGGCAACACGGGGACAAGTGACGGAAATACACCTCCCCACCCCTTGCCTCCAAACCAGCCTGAAGTCCGAAAAGCCTGGAAACGCCGAAGCGCAAGGGTCCTGAAACCTTGTTTTGCTCGGCATTGTTCGCATGCTTGTTCCACCAAGTGAGCTGGCGGAGCCAAGCAGCTATGATTCAGCACCTTACCCCGTGCTTTTTCCGACGGTAGCGGTGTGCAGCGCATGCCAACTTATCGCCGTCTAGATCCGTCTAGAGCTCCGTTTCCTAGCCCTCCAATGGCTTCGATGGTATCATTCCCGCCTTGTTTGTCGATGCTTTGACATGTTTTGCCCTGTTCCGTTTCAGGGGTCCTGCAAAGAGTAGCAGTAGCAGTGGCAGCAGAAGTAAAAGTAAAGCAGTAGCAGTAAAGCCGTAGCAACGAAGCAGTAGCAGTAAGGCAGTAGCAGTGTAGCGGTAGCAGTGTGGCGGTGGCAGTGTGGCGGTGGCGGTAGCGGTAGCGGCAGCGGCAGCGTTAGCGGTTGCGGTTGCGGCAGCGGTAGCGGCAGCAGCAGTAGCAGTAAAGCGATAGCAGTAAAGTAGTAGCAGTAGCAGCAAAGCAGTAGCAGTAAAGCAGTAGCAGTAAAGCAGTAGCAGTAGCAGTAGCGGTAAAGCACTAAAGCAGCAAAGCAGCAGCAGTCGCAGTCGCAGTCGCAGACGCACGCAGTCGCAGTAGCAGTACTGTAGCAGTCGCAGTCGCAGTAGCAGTGGCAAGGGCAGTAGCACTGAGACCCACTCGCGAAGTTTCTAATAACGCTGCACGACTCCGTGGTGTACAAGTTGCTGAGGCCATAGCCACCTAGGAGAAGTGCCAACGCACGGGAAGCTTTTCAGCGTCCCCGAGAAGCAGCTCGCAACCTGTGAGGCTTTACCACCACATAACAGTCAAGCAAGTGCTCTTTCGTTGGCCCCGGCCGATGTCCAGCAGCTGCTCACCGCCGCCTCGCACTGGACAAGCAGAGGATCCAGGGAAGCTTTCGAGGAGCTAGGCCCTTGACTCCGCATGCTGCGAGGCGCAAGGACACCCAGCCTATACAGCTTTGAAGTCAACAGAGCAATAACTTAAAAAAACTCAAGCAGTGAACGCATGGTTGCGCGCGGGTCCTGGAATTCCATCGAGACCGAGCCTCCTGCAAAAGCAGTTGGGTGGAATGCCACAGAAAATCACCATGTCACAATGGGCAGTCCTGCTGAAGTCATCAGCGAAGTGGCAGCAATTTCGATAGAGGAGGTGGTAGTCGTCTCCCTGGTACTCCTGCAGCTTGAGCGCTGGCAGAGTTGCCGCATTCTCGCCTTTTCAATGCCTCCAACAGCTGCCCAATCATCTCCGAGATGTCTTCCTTCGCGGGGGTGGGGTCAGAGTACCCATCTTTCGTGTTCAAGACCGAACATACATTAGACATGTGACACACTACAATAGTGCAATTGCCGACGAGCAGCCGCTGCACACGTAGTGTGGCCCAACAGAATCTGCTGCAGCAAACCAGCACGTGCGTTCGTAACACATTTGAATGCCCTGCTGGGTGCCCTGCTGTTGTCTTGTACGTGTGATGTGGGTTCCGTCGAGGCTCACGGCAATGCACGGCTGGAGTCGTCCTCTCAAGAACGGACGCAACTGCTCAAGTAACCTTGTTCTGACGAACCTGCTGTATTCGTCGAAATCCCACTCCAGGCCATTCACCTCGTCACGGCGGGTGTGGGCGTGAATTTTATGAAGTACCACCGGCCGCCGACCTCGACTGCACTGTGATATGCCCCACCAAGCCCCGTCGCCATGAAAGCCTCGAGTCGGAAGTTCCCTGGAAATGACGAACAACCGGCGGAAAGAACAAGGCCTGGTTGAGGACTCGGATGCATTTCTCCTGAATGTCTTCCGCAGGATAGGCATGACAGCTGGCTTGCAACCCATGCAAGGCGGCCGTGCAAGAGCTACAATAGCGTTATGGCAACGAGGCCTCACCGACGTGATATACATTCAGGTACACCGGGAATCCTTTGAGCACGTCCTCGCACGCAAACCAATGCCACTTTGTTAAAAAAGACTTGCTACAACTTCAGGCCTCCTCCTTTCCCTCAGGCCAGCTTTCCTCCTGCAGATTCAACGACCGGCAATCTCTAGGTCGAGCGAAATAGCAAAGACTCCGAACTCCTGTCGCTCCTTGGCTGCATGAGGTCCATCATCCTGCAGCGAAAGGTAAAGGGGCGAAGCACTACTCACAATTTATAATTGAAAATAACATCTCCTTGCCAACCCGGTCCATGAAGTGTGCATGGGCAACGTCCTGATGCCGGATGATGCTGGAGGCATGGCATGCAACATGATGCAGCAATTGACGGCTCAGACATGGAAATGGCCTCCCACAGCACGCGGAGCCGCGGCTTGAAGACGTTATGAGACTTTCTGAACTTCTTCACGTTCCTGCAACCATGGCGTGCCGATCCCATGCCATGTGCCACAGTCTCTGGGGGGCAGGCTCCAAGATGATGCCAGAAGCCGTCTTCGCTGAGAACAAACCCTGAGCCCCAGGTTTGGCTTCAGAACCACGCCGATTGAACCCATAACACCTCTTTCATGTTCCAAGCCTCCACACGCCAACCTTTTTTGGTCACTATCAGAAGGCAGCGCCCGACGTCCCTCACAAACAAAACGTCTCGACATCTGGACACGCTAATGGATGTAGGCATCTCAAGCCGGCAATCGCACCTGACAGAGACGGAAGCGAAGTCGCCCAGATCCATGAGGCTTCGTGATGGGAGACTAGAACACGCGAAGGATATTTACCAATTCTGTAACTCAGTGAAACACCAAAACAGATCCACTAACCCTATGAGGTGTCGTGTGTAACTCTACAGTCAGCAAATCTAGGTCCATGTCGGACATGTTGAATGATGCTGCTTGAAAGGCGTGTCGGTAAGAAGAAACCGAAGAAATGAGAATCCTACTCGTGTGAGCCTGGTTGGATGCGACTCGAAATTCCGAAAGCAAAGCTTGCTCCATGCGAAGCTCCAGCTCTCCATGAGGCACATAGTTGAATCGCCTAAGGACAAGTTTTATTCTGAGACAAGCAACACCAGAGCAAGTCTTCCTGTGAATATACTGAGTGTGCCACTAGAAGAAATCTTACCCCGGGTGAAGCTTCATGGGTCAGACAGTCAGACACCTCAAGTTGCCGAACGTCTGCAAGGGCGAGCCTGCACAAAACAGAACGTGTATAATACGTCTGTGCACTACATGCGTGCTGAAAGTTAAGATGAACCCAAAATAAGCTGTGAGGCAACATGACGGTACGAGTGCAGACAGTTTATCTCTCGCACCAAGGCTTTGAGCACCTTCCGGACGGACCCCAGCTCTCACGCAGTGTCCTTGCATTGAGCTTTCTTTGCTAAATTTCACGGGTCTGGGTTTCTATTGGGAAGCTCAGTTTAAAAAAAAATTATAACTTTTGGGCCTTGCCCACCAATTTTTTTAGTGATCTATGGTGTGGAGCCTTCAAGGCTGGAGCGGCTGGAACGGCAAACTGCACCCAGATCTCGTTTGGTAGAGTTTCCTTGCCATACCACAAGACATACAAGGAGTTGATGATAAACCGCAATCGGACACTTTCAGACGCTCAACCCCGGCCCGAGGGCAGTGTTCAGGATTCAGCCATTCCGCAGGACACTTGGCTTCAGAAAGTTCGAGGCTTCATTGCAGGGATCGAACTGTATAGTCCCACAAGGCATGTGGGCATCAACTAGGCTGGAACAGGGTGAGCCGCTAAAAACTTTCGCAGACCCTGATGATCGAACGGATGGATGTATTCGTTTTTGAACGGCTGTATTTTGTCCACCCTCCGGCCGCCAAGGTTTACAAGCTTGTGGCACGTGTCGTCTGGGAGGGTCTGGAAACTTTTGTGGTCTTACGGATGATTTCACCGGTTTCGTGTCAGAGCTTGAGCCGTTTGAGGCGTAGCTTACATTCGAGCCAGCTTGAATATCAAACCGCGTGAGCCGGGCTTGAGCCGTAGTTTAGGGTTTAGGGCTCTCAAGTCTCAGGTTTAGGGTTGTTTGGGGGTTTAGGGCTTCGAGCTTTTTAGGTGTTTGTTTTTCTCTCAGGGTTTTAGGAATTGGGGTTGTGCGATGTTGTAGGTTTGTTTTGGTTTGCGGTTATCAAGGCTTCGTCAAGGCATCTACAGCTTTTGGATTTTCGGCTTCATCAATACACCTGGCAGCGCTGCCACTTCGTCCAATCACCGCCACACCACCATCATAACCAAAGTTGCAAAGGGGGTGCAAAACAACATGTCTGCATTTTTCCTTGGACATTGACAAAGGGGTAGCCCCCCAGCTGTAGTTCTCGCCAAATATTTTGCTGCAAGTGGGATGCCAAATTTTCCCAATGGTAGAAAATAGCCCCCCCTGCAGTAGCTTCGCCAACTGTATACTGCGAACGGGATGCGAGATTTTCCCAATGATAGAGGGGTAACCCCCCGGCGTAGCTCTCGCCAGCTTTTTGCTGCGAGTTTGATGCCAGATTTTCCGAATGATAAAGGGGTAGCCCCCCAGCGGTAACTCTCGCCAATTGTTTACTGCCAGTGGAATGCCAGATTTTTCCCAATGATAGAGGGGTAGCCCCCCAGCGGCAGCTCTCGCCAAGTTTCTACTGCGAGTGGGATGCCAGAATTTTGCAATTGACAAAGGGGTAGCCCTCCAGCGGTAGCTCTCGCCAATTTTTTCTGCGAGTAGGATGCCAAATTTTTCCCAACGCTAAAGGGGTAGCCCTCCAGCGGTAGCTTTCGCCAATTTGTTACTGCGAGTGGGATGCCAGATTTTTTAAACCTTTGCAAACCAAAAACTATACATATTTTGCACAACAAAAATTTCTCTTTTTTTATCGCGAACCAAAACAATTTTCGTGCAAACCAAAAACTATAATTTCTTTCGTGCAAAGCAAAAATAATACTTTTTTCATGCAAACCATAAATGATATTTTCCGTGCCAACCTTTTTTTTTGCGCAAACCAAAATTTTCACTTTTTCTCGCAAACCAAAACTCATAATTTTATTTCTCGCAAACCAAAACTTAACTTTTTTTGGCGTGCAAACCGAAAATTAAAGCTTTTTTTCGCGCAAACAAAAAAACTTATCATTTTTTGCGCAAACCAAAGACTTTTATTCTTTTTCGTGCAAAACAAAAACTATAATTTTTTTCGCGCAAACCATAAAGTACATTTTGTCGCGCAAACCAAGCACTAGAACTTTTTTCGCGCAACCCAAAAGTTATAATTTTTTTCGCGCAAACCCAAAATTATAATTTTTTTCGCGCAACCCAAAAATTGAAATTTTTTTCGCGCAAACCAAAAAATATAATTTTTTTCGCGCAAACCAAAAACTTATAAATTTTTTTATTTCAAACCCTAATTATAAATTAAAATTATAATTAGGTTCCAAAAAACGCACGCGGCAGATTCAGGTTTTTTGAAGGCCAAACCTTGAAAAAAACCTGAGTCGCCCGCGTGCGTATTATAAAACACACGCGGGCGGCTCAGGTTTTTTTCAAGGTTCGGCCTTCAAAAATCCTGAATCTGCCGCGTGCGTTTTTTGGAACCTAATTATAATTTTGATTTATACTTAGGGTTTGAAATAAAAAAAATATACGTTTTTGGTTTGCGCGAAAATAAAATTCTAATTTTTGGTTTGCGCGAAAAAAAATTATAATTTTGGGTTTGCGCGAAAAAAAATAATTTTTGGTTTGCGCGAAAAAAAAATTTATAATTAATTTTGGGTTTGCGCGAAAAAAAATTACAATTTTTGGGCTGCACGAAAAAAGTTCTAGTGCTTGGTTTGCGCGAAAAAACTATAGTTTTTGTTTTGCACGAAAAAGAATAAAAATCTTTGGTTTGCGCAAAAAAAATTATGAGTTTTTGGTTTGCGCGAAAGAACTCTATAATTTTTGGTTTGCACGCCAAAAAAAAAGTTTTGGTTTGCGAGAAACAAAATTACAAGTTTTGTTTTGCGAGAAAATATAAAATTTGGTTTAAGCGAAAGAAAATTATGATTTTTGGTTTGCCTGAAAAAGAACAAGTTTTGGTGTGCAAAATGTACAATTGTTGGTTTGCAAAAGTTTGGAAAATCTGGCATCCCACTCGCAGCAACAAATTGGCGAGAGCTACTGCTGGAGGGCTACCAGTTTAGCGTCGGGAACAATCTGGCATCCCACTCGCAGTAAAAAATTGGCGAGAGCTACCGCAGGGGGGCTACCCTTTTATCATTGGGAAAAACCTGGCATCCCACTCGCACTAGAAAATTGGCGAGAGCTACCGCTGGGGGGGGCTACCCGTTATCATTGGGAAAAATCTGGCCCTCGAGGATGCTATAGGCCATCGGCAGCCTCGAAAATTTTGCCTTGGCTTCGGTGACGGAATGATACCGATATGTTATCGAGTCCTTCTGATTGGGACGTTCGTTTTGTAATCTTCTTTGTTTTTGCTGTCCTGATTACGACGTGCTGCTGTTAAGCATCTCTGGTTCGATCAATCTTTTCTTGTATTAAATTAGTAAATCTAGCTCAATCTCTCTCGCCCCCCTTGTTTTTTTTCTATTGTATTATATTATAATATGCTATGTTAGTAAATCTAGCTCAATCTCTCTCGCCCCCTTTTCTTTTATCATTTTGTTCTATTGTATTATAATATAATATGCTATGTCATATTATGTTAAGTCATAATGTGTTGTACTATATTATAACAGGTTATGCTACGATATATTATATTTTATTCTACTTTATTTTATATCATATTATATTGTATTATGTGTTATATTATCTTATCTTATCCTATCTTATCTTACGTTATATTACATTATATTACATTATTTTATATTATATCATAGTACCTTATATTACATTATATTGTATTACATTTTATTGTATTGTATGATATCGTATCGTATGATGCACGACTGAAGGGGCCGGGGTCCCGACTCTTTGGGACTTCTGCATCTCGATGATCTCGATATTAAGGATAGGCAAAGCCGACATGGATGGATCAAATCTCAACGTTGCTATGAACGCTTGGCTGCCCCGAGCCAGTTTCCCCTGTGGTATCACAATTCCGGCGATACCGGTTTCCAACCCAAGCTGATCCCTGTTCGATAGCCCGTACTAAAAGAGAATCCTGTTTAGTTCTGCGCTTGCTTAAATGCTTAAATGCGGCGGCTTCACTTCACTTGTCTGATTTCATGCTAGTAAATGTTAGACATCGGCATAAGAACACACAAGCTTTGGTTTTGCCAACTGAAACGACATAAAGGAAACCTGTCAGGCATGTCTCAAGACTGCAAAGCACGTTCAAGAGAACATTGATTCACCGAGTGTACGGCTACGCACCTGAGACGTTTAGGATTTACAGGTGGCGAGGTTTAGGGGTTTAGTGTTTTGTCCATCAGTCAGTCAATCTTCGCCCGCCACCCCGGCCCGGCCCACTCCGTCATCCCGGCTCTGTCTCCCACTGCTTCTTCTAGGTTCTAGGCCCAAATTTCGCGGCTCCAACAAGAGTGTGTGAATTCACCACAAGCAGAAAGCTCAATAATCGTGATGGGGCAATGCAAATTCAGGGTAGATACAAATCGTTATTCTTATCCTGTGATGTAGATCGATCCTACATTGTACCCTACATGACGACATACATGCCATATGTGCACAGCGGGGAGGTTCCGATGTATGGCAAACAAATCTAAAACGCAAGGCCTGCTTGAAATTATCCCCCGAGCCCCAAGGCCCAAACAAAAGAAAAACAACCAAGACCAACAACCAACAAAGTTATAATTTTTTTCCCGACCAAACCCCCCCGACCCGTGAAATTTAGCAGCTTTCTTGTGTCGGGTGATTGGGCACCAGATCTATTTCCCTACGATCTATCACATGATTTACTTGTCCAACGCAGTTTGCCCACAACATCTGAAACCCTGGTCGTGAAGTGCTTCAATGCAGAACTTGCAAAGTGTCAGAGAGAGCAAGGTTGCGTCAGCGAGCAAGGTTGGATGGGCCCGAAGAACAGCTGACATGCGCCAAACAGCAAACCGAGGGGCTCGTCGTCGGTTAGGATCGTCCCATTGTCGTGTCTCGGCGACTCCTCAAGTTGTGCAGGGAGGATATGGGCCAGGTCGACGGTTTAAAGATCTAAATTAGAGGCTTATAGAATCTGGGACGGGTGGATTTCGGGTTTATGGTCTCTAGTCACCGGTTTCAGGTAATTTCAACCCCGACTCGACTTCTGGATCCAAGCGCTTGTTGCAGCCTTCCTTGAAATTCATCTTGCGAGACATGCAAAACAGGCTCCCGCACTCTAGAACTCTCGCGTACTCCTCAAGCTTCTCGAGGCTGTTCGTTGTTCTTCTTGTGCCAACTGCCAACTGTTCATGAGTTTCTGCAGCTGATGCCGGTGCATCCTACTGCTGCTGTGACTATGACGACCAATACGACGGCGAGGAGACTATTGCCATGGCCTGCTGCCTGTACTCCATCTGCGGCCACGGCTGCCGCTTTCGGTGCTCAGCTAAACGCTAATTTCGAGTTTAAGCAAACCTGAAATTCAGGCTTCGTTAGATTTGAGTTTCGGGTTTAGCAGCTAAAGCGTAAACATGGATTTAAGCAAATCCCGATTCGCGTTTTCTAAACCAAAAACCTAAACCCGGAAGCCCGAAATCATCCCCCACAGGCCCGAAACCCAGAAGTCCCAAACCCTGAGCCTGAAGCCCTTCTACCCGGAAGCCCGACACGCTTCCCCTCTAAGCCCCAGAGGGTTTACGGTTTAGGGAAACCCTAAACCCTAAACCCCTAACCCGGAAATCCATCCCCAGAAACAGCGCCAGAAAAACCTGAACCGGAAGCCCGAAATCCTCTTCCACAGGCCCGAAGCCTTTAACCCGGAAACTTACAAACAGAAAACCATATACCGACGTACTCAAGCGAAGCGTCTCTAATTCGATTGAACCCGAATTTACGATGTAATTACTAAATCCGATTGCTCAGTCAGGACCCTCCTACAGGAGAGAGAGACGAAGCAGATTCCTTCAAACCTTTCAAAATTCACAGCTCTGTGTACAACTTTGTACTTCAGGAACATGTCATAAGTGTTTGCTTTTCGAAAGCTGCCACATCAAAGCTGGATGCGATAGCGTTCGGCGGGCGCTGAAACCTCCATCTCCTCTGGAGACGGGGATGTTTCTAATCCATGGCCTTCCTCAGATGCGGGGTACGTCGCAAGTGAAAGCCTTACGTTAGGAACCTCTCAATGCCAAACAGAGAAAGGAGCTTCAAATACCAAGCTTCATGTGTCTGTACTGCTTGAGCCTTCAGCCGCATGGGAACCGGGAGAAATCTGAAGAGCAAGAAGGCTAATGTAAATAGGATGACATCGAACACGACCGGTCCCAGTAGCGAGAAGCCACAAAGTTGCTCCAACAGCAAGAAGGCCACGAAAAGGCCGATCGCGACCAAAAGGATGCTACAGATGATGAGCACATCCCAAGACCTCTTGGCACCGTCGCTTTGGCCGATGCGGCGTCGCAGCAGACACGTCAGCCTCGAGGTCACCAGGAACAGACTGGGCAAGGCACCGAAAGTCCACCCAAGGCCTCGAAGGAGCTCCATCAGGAAAACCCGCATCTCGTGACGAAGAGAAGGCTTGTGACCGCCTTTTGGGTGGAAGTACCAATTCAGTGGCTCGGACGCAGTGTCCAGGAAGTGCCACAAAACGGGCAGAGACATGATCACAAACTCCCGGTAAGTCAGAATGTTCGTTGTGAGCCTTAGACGCATTATTTCGAATATGCCACCCTAAAGCTGCTTGGCACTGTCGAAGCATGTGGGACTTCGCTGTGAGATTTCGGCGGGAATTTCTGGCAGCCGAGGACAGTGGGAGACTCTGCGGGACCAAGGCGGGCGCTAGGATGCTTTGCAGGATTCCCGCAATCCCACAAATTCTCGACAGGATACAGGATACAGGATACGGGCACTGGACACTGGACACTCTAGAGGACTACAAGTGGGCGCGAGGACAGCAGGTGAGAAAACAAATCTAAGAACCCCCAGAGAGAGCCACGCTCGGGCCCGGGAAGAGGAAACTCTTCGAAACAGGACCCGAATGAACCAAAGCCTGAGCTGTTAAGTTCTGGTTAAGTTTAGGGGTTTAGGGTTTAGGGGTTTAAGGGTTTAGGGTTTAGGGGTTTAGGGGTTTAGGGGTTTGGGGGTTTAGGGTTTAGGCTTAATCAAAGCCTGAGCTGTTAAGCCAACACTCCAGGCAGCTGTTCAGTGAGGCAGGCCAAGACTTCCGAACGCATGAGGTCTTCGAAGTGGTCGATGCTGCCAAACCACTGGCTTATGCATATCGTCAGGATCCGTCGATCGCACGTCTGCGAAAACTGATGGTTTGTGGCACAGCAGTGGCACGAACAGTTGTCGAAGCGGAAGTGTTCTAGCTCACTCTTTATCATCTCCACAGAACGGAAGAACTCGCGGAGTTTCATGACACTGAAATAAAATGCCACGAAACTACAACCAGCCATAAGCGGCCACATGACTTCGTGATTGTTCGTTCTTCTTTCTGGATCAGCTGGAACAAATGCTAGAGCCAAGAGAACAGTAGCCAGTGCCACCAGAATGGAGATGAAGCCAATGCCTAGCAGTGTCGGTCGGACTCTCACGTGCGCCTTCTGCCCCCGGTTGCTTGGGCCTCTGGAATGCAGGAAGGCGGCAATTTCGAAGCAACACCAAAGACGCCTTGTGTAAGTTGGATCCCAGAGAACGAGCAGAGAATCTGATGATTTCAGGAGGGCAGGCATACTGAGAAGTGCCAAGGCCTTCCATTTCTTGTCGTCTTGTTTCACGCACAAAGTGTCAAGGAAGATCCCGTGGCCTCGTTGCCAGAACAGCAGAATCGTGCAGTAGACTATGAAGCCAGTAGCCTTAGCCAAGTAGGACACCAGAGGATACTGTGCTCTCCATGGCTTAGCGGTCTCTTCGTAGAACTCCATGGGCAGCACTCCAGCGACGAACAGGGATGCAGCGATCGTTGCACAAATCGTTGCGATCAGCGGAGCGATCAGTCCATTGTTGAGGTAGATGGCTGTCACGATCTTGCTCCACCTGCCGCCATGCCAGCTGTGGCTCCAGAACTCAGCAATCTTACCTGTCTGAAAGCTTGCGTGGAAGTCGCCCCGTCTGCCCCTTGAGGACCGCAAGGCACGTCCACAGCAGAATGTTGCTCGACCGGCCCGTACGGCCCGAATGATGTCGGGCTTGGCGGGCATCATTTTGCTGAGCACGTCGACGACTATCTCCTCCAACTTGCTTTTCTTGTCCTCACTGCTCATCTTGGACATGTTGTCGCTGCCGCTGACACTTTCCGCCTTGGCAGAGCTATCATCACCTCTTGCATTGTCCTCACTTGCATTGACCTGACAGCCCGCGCCGTCGGTAGCATCTGCATCCGTGACAACCAAAACTTCGGCGGCTGCCAGAGTAGGATGCATGTGCATGTTGTGTCCGTACGTTCCAGCCAATCAAGGGCCGAACAGCATGGATGACAGCCGGGAAAAATCTCACGAGAAAACTCTTGCAAGATCCGGGCCAAAAACCTGCGGAGCCGACGAGCCACGACTTTCGCACAGCTCAGCAGGTGACAGCTTACTGCTGGGTATCCTCTCGTCAGGTGGTGCTTGGTAGTGTTTCGAGTGGAGGGTATCAGTGTGAGGTCCGTCTCTCCGTTTTCCCTTTGCCTTGCCGGTCTCCCGGATGAAGAAGTTCATCTGTCGGGAACCTGGCATGGAGTTGAGCTCGGCCCACGAAGGACAGGCTACTTTGATTCGGGAGGGGCAGCCTTCAACCCCTGGGCAAGACTCAGCACAAGTTCTCCTCGCTTCTGAGGACAGACAAACAGCGTGCCTTCGCATGTTGTTGGCATGAAATGATTCCTGCCACGACGATTCAAAATGTAAGGATGGTGATGACGATGGTGATCGCACCAGTTCGGGAACGTACCTGTTCCACGTCCTCACGGTGGTTGCAATCTGTCCAACACTAAAGACAAGAAAGTGCAACTGCCCACCGTCTGAA
Source organism: Symbiodinium sp. CCMP2592 (assembly GCA_905221615.1). Classification (NCBI taxonomy): domain Eukaryota; class Dinophyceae; order Suessiales; family Symbiodiniaceae; genus Symbiodinium; species Symbiodinium sp. CCMP2592. The sequence continues at coordinate 256,971 of CAJNDT010006185.1, read as the reverse complement.
CAAGTGAAACAAACCCTTTCAGGTTTTGGAAGCCAGTCTTGGAATGGAGATGCCTGGGCCTCCCTGCATGTGAACACACCATGCATCTGAGTGCAGATGCTACTCTAGTTACATAAGCATGCTTCATGTCTGCCGGTGCTAAGGTGGAGCTCAGGAAGCCCTATGACAAGGCCGTGCAGGGTCGAGTCGCGAAGTCATGAACCAACACCTCAAAACGAAATTCTCAATCCAAAGGATTGTGCTTCAAGCTGTAAATCTGTTAAGCTTGGCTCCCGAATGTACGTCAAATGCTTCGAGCCAAAAAAGGCTCACCGCTGAGAGCTGTAGGGTCATTCTCCAAGTGCAGATCTGGGGTCCTTGCACCTTGTGGCGGACGACTTTCTAATTTTTCTACAGCATATAGGGGGGCAGGGGCTCCGTGGCAAGAGGAAGCCTGCTGCTGAAGCCTTCTCCCACGTCAAATCTTGAACCCCGCACGGCTTGAACTTCGCCGTCTGCATCATGGGAGGTTGGTGACTTACTGGAAAACAAGTACAGTCGTGCAAGTGCACCTGAATCAGTGAGCAAACTTTCCGGAATCACAAAAACAACTCAGAGACATGCCAGATTGACGCACGAAACAACTCACCAGGCATGCACAGACCCTCCAGTAACACCGGCTCGACATGAGAGTGCTTGCTTCGTGCAAGATGAGTATATTCCCTCACGACAAGTATGTGCAAAATGCTGGCAATGCGGTACCTCTTCAACCGTGAGGTGTTCCACTGAAGACAAGATGCTTTCGCGAATTCCCCATGCCAAATCCCTGCCCCGCAGAATTGTGCTTTCAACATGCTGCTTCAACCATCAAAGCTAACAACTTAGGCTATCGGTGTCTACAGACGATGCACACAAACTTGCGACGCTCCAACTCCCAACTGCTGAGCCCTAAATGTCCAAGATCTGGACAAGTTGTCGTCAGACATCGAATGTCACTATACGCAGCACTTGCTTAATCTTCCTCGTTTGAATATGTCTGAGGTTGAAGACAAACGAAAGCGTTTTTAACGTGGTGCCCTGAATGCGAGGGTCAAGTGAGTCTTGCGGTGTTAACACACAACATAAATGCACAACAGGCCAGATTTTGACGACCATGCCGCTCTGTCTCATACACGCGGCTTCTTTGAAGGCCTCGTGCTGTGAGTGTAAGCAGTCTATACGCTGTGCATTTGTCAGGAAGCAAAGACGAGCGGTCCTCATCACCACAATGGCCGAACACCGACATCTCTTCAAGTTTGCAGAAGTTCATCCCGTGACTGCAGAACAGTTATTACGGATGTGCGCCGCTCTTTGCTGCAAGCCTTCGAAAACTCCTCTGTCAATCGTGCCTGTCATCGATCCTGCATCGCCAATCGCGCTAGCAATGAGTACTGAGCTAGAGAGCTTTAAGTTCCTGGATGCGTCTGCGACAACAACATGATGAGACACCATACATACGGTAGATCTGAAAGCATCATCCATGCCTGCACTGTCAGCTCTCCAAGATTGCATGTTGCCTAGAGCTGCAGCCTTACATCCCAGAACTCGTCATGTCTGAGTCTGAACGTGATAGAACTTGCCTGGACAAGTGCCACGAATGCCCATGGAGACGCTTCACATCGGTCCGAGATCTGGCTCTCAGGGTTCAAAAATCTCGCCCCCGCCCCCAACTTGACCCCAGCGGTTTGCAGTCTACGAGCCAAATGCATGAAAGGCTAAGTCCTCATCGCCCAGACCCTTGACTCTAAGGTCTCAAAGGCCTATGTGTCTCGGTGCACGGAATGGACCATGACAGGGACTCTAAACTCGCGGAAGAAGAGAAAGGCTCAGGGTCACTTCTGTCATTTGGCGGCTTGCAATGCCTGTCCGGCGTCCGTGCAAGGCTTCTGGGTTTGGGCTGCTGGCTAGGGCCTAAGCGCCTAGGGACTTTCACTTGGTGCGTCTGAAGTTGGTGACCAAGTATCCTTTTTCTGGATTGCAGAACTCAGCAACATGCTCCGATCATGTATTGCCGTATTGTGTTTGTGCTGCGGAAGCCAGATGCCGTAAGACCAATGTAAGTAACACACCTGAAGCACCCGTTTTAACATTGCTCGCGAATGCCGTGGGAAACAGTAGCCATCACCACCATCATCCTCAGTGCCAAACAAAGTCATATGCACTTTTACATGATGTCGCAAGACAGTAGCCATCCATAGATCGTGGACTGGCCCAGATCCCTAGAAGGTACAGGCCCAACTCGTCCCGAAAGCCCAAAGCTGCAATCTCAATCAATCGGTTTACGTCGAAACCAACCGCAATGACTTCGTAAATGTCAAAGCCCAGCTCCAAAGCCGCGGCCCAAATCCTAACTCCCGAAACAACCAAACAACCTCAGCCCAAACCGCGAGAGCTAGAAACAAAACTCCAGCGAGAACTTTGAACTTTGAAGGTTGTTTCAGTGGAGCATCTACAGAACTCTCCAATGCATCCATGCGTCCTTGCCTGCTGCCAGGGCGGCCCAGGGGCTGCTATAGGGAGACCTGGAGCTTAGAAAGCTCTCGGCGGAGTATCGCTTAAACTTCGTAAAATCGTAAATGCCGAAGGCTCCGAAAGCAAAGCAATGTCTGCGTTGGAGAATCAAAGACTGAGACTGCTCCCTCACAGGGTAAACAGTTGAAGGAATCCGGTTTGGGGTTAATTCAAGGCCTTCAGGGTCAAGGCTGAGACCTTCACCCCGAATACCCTGTGCCGTGACTTCCTGCTTCCAGGGAGCTTGTTCACTGTCTCCGTCGCCATCGCTGCACGCATCGAGGCTGTGCCTGTGCTCCTGTCACATAGCAGGTGCCGGCAGGTGCCCCTCCCAAAACCTTTGCAAGGAAGGTGTGGTGTTGGGGGCTTGGCTACAAGGCCGGCCCGGTGATGCAAGGGTTTTTGCGCTTGCCCGGTGTGGCCTTGAAGCAATCCCTACTCACAAGCCACATCAAAATCAAAAGTGGATGCCTGTCGCCAAACCACACACACACACCGCTGATGCAGCGAAACTTCGTTCTGATCGTTTTGTCGATGCGCTGGGCCAGGAGCATGAACATCCAAGAAAACCCTGAAGCTGGGTGCAAGCCCAAGCCTCGTCGTCAAAGTTCTCTTCCTAGGTGCAATCGGGGCCTACAGCGCTCAAACAGCCATGCCCCATAAAGTGGACCCGCCCCCATGGTCGTAACGGACCAGTGGACGATTGGACCGATGTTCGGGCCCACTGTGGGGTTGAGTCCTCGTTGTGGGAATCGTACTACCAGCATTGAAATCAACAGTGGCACTGATGCTCAATAGGATCATGCAGATGCTGCCGCCTCTGCGTATGATGCCGCTTTTGGCGATGCTGCCCCGATAAGAAAACGATAATGCCGACGATGCAAGGACCGTGACATCGGAGGTTCAGGTTTCTTCGTTTGGGCCCAGAGTTGAACCAATCCGACACTCATTTTAGCTGCGGCCTGACCCAGCTTACACGGACTTACACACTATCGGATCCGCCTCCAAACTACACCCTACCCAACTTCCACAGAGAAATTACAAAGGTGGACACTTCATTCTAGCAAAAGCACCAGCAAATCATCCCTGAATTCATGGGATGGAGTGGGGCCTTCATGGCCAACTGACAACAACAACAACCTGGAAGAATTTCTGGGAGAGGTAAGTAGGGGATTTGGACCGTTTTAATTTAGTCTGCAGGATCCTGACACATCGGCGAGCTGTTGAGCCCAGCTGCGTCCCCCGAGTGGTTCTGGGACGGCAGATTCGCAGTGTGAGCCATATCCTGTCAATGCATTTTTGACCAACAGCATCTTCATCTGAAGCTTCACGTCAGACCTCTTCTGAACAGTTCCCCAGGCCCCTCTTATGATCACATGCTCTACGCAGCTGATCAAGAGCTAGGGAAGGCTACTCGGGGAGGAAATGCAATGCCTGTGAGCGACACGCTGTTCCCAGTCTACAATCCACAGGTATCAACAAGGGTCTCAAAATTCAACCCGAGATCGTTGAGTGCGTTGACCACTGTTGTCTGGACTCGAAGCACGTCCGTTTCCGTTAGTACGTAGCGACGAACACCCAAACCCTTCCCACCCGCCTTTTCCGCTTCTTGGCTATCCTGCACAGCTGCAGGTTTTGACAGCATTCAACTGAAATCCGCCAAAAGCTTCCGTGTGCAAAAACAAGCGTCTGTCAGCCGATCCCGAAAAAGATATCAAGAATCACGGGTGTGCAGATGGCTTCAAGCTGAGATAACGTCGAAGTCATGTAACTCCGCGCTGGCTTCGAAAAGTCGTGAAGCTGCCAGCTACAAACCTACGGTTGTGCAGCCTCATCAATACTTCTTGGCGTAACATCGAAGGACACGGCACTCTTCGTGGTAGCCGGGTCCTGGCATTTGGGGTTAGTTGCGTTTTTGTAGAAATCGGCTAACGACCTGGCCCTTTTCGCTTGGTTGGTTTAGGCGCTTCTTTCGAGGGAACTGTGCTGACAGATGTCTCGAAAGGACTTCATCAACGAGGGAATTCACTGCAGGCAGCCGCCACGGGTCAGGGCAAAGGCACAAACTGGCGGTGGATGGTGGATGTCCAGCCCATGCAACATTTCTGGGTTTGGGTTTCTGCATTCATGGCCCTTGTCGCTTGAACTAGGACAGTCGCATGCTGGGATACGGCAAGCACTGGGAGAGGCTCTTTCGTCCCTAAGCTCGAGACCCCCAAATACTTCCAAAGCAGTACAGGAGCGCATGGCTTCAGCTCGCGAACTTTGTCACAAGGCTTTGTGCGGCGCCTTCTTCGGTGTGCCCTGATCGCAGGCAAATTCGAGCTCCTGATGAAAAAAGCCGGGGTGTGTTCGTTTACGAGGTTTCTCGTCGGAGCTTACAACAGGAGTCATGGGCTTTCGAGCCTTTCTCAGCAAAAAGCTTGGTTCTCGGGGTTCCTTAACAGTTTGGATTGAAGGGTTTCGCGCTCAGGTGTTTGTGCAGTCGTTGCATTGTCAAACTGGGCCTCCGCGCCGAATGGACAAATCCTACTTCCACGCACAGATGCTCTGCCCCTAAATCCGCCCAGACCACCAACATGTATACGGCGGCTGTGGGGACAACGAACCACGACCACGATACTGCCACTGCCACTGCTGCTTCGACTGCTATTGCTGCTACAGCTGCTGTTACTGCCACCCCTCGTACTAGTTCCACTACTTGACTCCTGGCTCCTGAAGGCTCGACAAAGTCACCGCAGGGGCATGTTACATACGTGAATGCTACTGAAGCTTACAAGCCTAGCAAAGGACAATCTGGGTATCACCCAAGATCTAGCACAACTCAGCCACTCTCTGCGCCTGAGTCTTCGGGAGCCGAGAGCTGGGAGGCGATGCTATGTACTAGAAGAGCAAACAAAACGGGGGAGAGTAGGTAGGACCAGGTAGGGGTGTGCTCAGCGACTGCTGGCAGCAAGAACCTCTTGAACGGGCTGCAAAACGTCCACATCTTCAGCCAGATTCGCCTGACCGCTCTGTCAGCCTTCCCATCACACCAAGTCAAATCCAAAGTAAGCCCCAAAGAGCCGCAATGAGTAGGTTGCATATCCTGACTTGCACATTCTTTCCCAAAGCTGCTGAACCCTTAAAGCCTCAACGCTCCAAAAGCCCTTGACGAGGTTGCCTTCTCGGATGCCGCATCTGTCCCCTCCTGGGCTGGGGGCAGCGTCGTCATCATCGCTACTACTTACTACTACTACTACTACTACTACTACTACCACTACTACCACTACTTCTACTACTACTACTACTACTACGACTACGACTACGACTACTACTACTACTACTGCTACTACTGCTACTACTGCTACTACTGCTACTACTGCTACTACTACTACTACTACTACTACTACTACTACTACTACTACTACTACTACTACTACTTCCTCGTCTACGCACTCCCACTATCACGCCGGCGACTACTATTAACATCACTGGCGCGACCACTGCCGCAGGCCACTGCTTGTGCCTTTGCGGCTTCGGCAGATTCGGCTTCCTGAGCCAAGGCACATCCTGGCCGAAGCTTGTCCCCAGGGCGAAGCTCACTGTGGTCGCGCCATCCTGAAAGGGGCCGATTACACCGAGAGAGGACTGTTCCAACCAGGTATAGATGATGTAGACACTGAGGCGGCTTAGAGGCTTGCCTCTTCGATGCAAAGATGTTTCAAAGTCAGGCATTCCAGAGCCGATGTGTGGGGCTTCAGGGATTGGAGTCTGCAAGATCTTGCAGGAGCAGTTCATGTTATGATCATACGCGTAATCAACTAGTACGACAAGAGATGAGGGCAGCTTTCATATCGCTGCACCATCGGCAAATCGAAATGCGTCGTGCTACTCGCCGTCATTGCAGCTATCACAGTCGCGTCGTCGCCAGGTTTGCGTAGCAGCCCGATGTGGGAGGGCTGGTCGGACCACTGGTAGTCGTAGCAGTCGTCTCGGTGTCGTCGTCATCGTAGGAGTGGCAGCAGCAGTAGAAAGAGTAGTGAATAGTCGAAGCTTCCGGCCGCCTCACAATTGAACTCCACCCAGCCTCACAGATTTGGGCTTCGAATGTCGGTAAAAAGTCCCGAAGCCCTGAGCCTAGGCCCTAGGCCTCAGCCTCTCACTGCGTCCCAACGCTCCGAGCTCAAAGCCCTCGCCTTGTCTTCTTCTCCTTGGCTGTCCTGTGAAGCCGCAGTCAAATGCGCGTGGAAGATGGGACACAAATTTCTGGACACTGAAACTCAAGGTCTCGGGACGATCGATACGGCAGTTGACTCGGAACTGCAAAATCATGGTCGACGAGTTTTGTTTGGGGTTACTGGCAGCAATGCCTGATAGCTTCACATGGCATTGCAGAGTTCGCAGTTCGAAGTCCCGCCGTACGGAGGGCCGATATGCATTGGTGTGCAGTACAAGAACATTCCGACATACACTCATCCATAAGAGTCAGCAACTTCAATCCAACACGACAAGCAGCGGGTAATCCCTCGGGAGCTGACCCCGTCCTTGTTACTTGGCGTGACGAAGTCCGTCTGTACGTCGAAGGAAACGGCACTCTTCGTGGTGGCCGTGTCCTGGCGTCTTTTTTTTCAAGCTCGGAGTTCTGAGGCTTTCGGTCTGCAGTTCGAGCATCTGTCGAGGATGGGGATGCGGTGTCAGGGAAGACTGGAAGTAGAGTTTATGGTCTATCTTTTCCCCTTGGGACTCGGGCTTGCCGGCGGAGTGGGGATCTTAGGCTTGCAGGTTGCTTTGCCGAGGCTCTCCGGAATCTCGGGTCTTACATTTCTGATGGAACTTCCCTCAACCTTGCAACAGCTTCCGGAACCAGCAACTTGCTCATGAGAGGAATCAGCTGGACCTGGATGTAGGAAGCTGTGCGCAAGTCGTGCGAAGGGAAGGAATGGTAGTTCGGGGGCACATTGCAAGGCAAGGCAAGACTCAAAGCAGTGATTTTCTTTGAGAAAAGAAAGCTCCGAAAGAGCGTTTAGGGGTTTAGGGTTTAGGGCTTTGACGAAAAAAGGCTCAGAAAGGCTCAGGAAAGGTTTCATGGACTTCCCTTCGAAGCGGGGCCCTGGCTCTGAGCTTCTCAAGCTGAGGACTCTTAAAGGATCATGTGACTTAGTACCTATGGTTACATTTAGCTATACTTACATCCCCAATTAGGCTACTTATAACCTTACTTACTAAGTCCCATGATCCTCAAAACATGCCCGAGCGAAGCGGAGCAGAGCGGAGCGGTCCTTCTCAGGCATTCCCACCTTCCACGCGTCCTGGCGACAAGCGAACCCAACCTCTTGGGCTCAGTCGACATTGTCGACATCCTCCTGTCTATGCTCTTGTCACCTCGTCATGGTCGTTACCATGTGGTGACATCAACGTAGTAGAACAGGTTGCAGGCAACGACGAATCTTAGCAACATCTAGGGGTAGAGCGGCGGGATAGCAAGAAATCTCCAACCCCATGGCACCTGGCACCTGTCAACAGAACCCTGGTTGGCAACAGAACATCTGACCACAGGTGACAGTCAAAAACTTCAGAGGCCCAGGTGCACGTGGTGTATGCTACCATTTCTGGCCATGGGCTTTCTTCATATCGAATGTAGGGCACGCATTTGTGTATGCTTGTGGATAGTATCGCGCTGACTAAAGCACCCAGGGGCAGCAGTCCCAACAATGACCGAGAACAGCGACCGCAGCGACGTTCTCGCAAACATACAGGTCGAAGAGTCAAACGAGCGCAACAGCAAATAACACAAACCACACTAAATTTAGAAGACCCCAGATCACCTTTTCGGTATCCTTTATCACCCCTCGAACCTTCGAAAGCAGAGATGAGCGCAAACTAAGCCGATGTTGGCACGTACCGAGGGTCTGAGTCCTCACATCCCAAAGCCGGCTCAAAGATGCTGCACAACCCACGAAACCTCAAACATTCCCAAGGATACATCCCTGGGAGCGATGACGAAAGCCCCGAGGAGTCTCTGACACTTCGATTCAAGAATTGTTGTCCTCTGCTTCGGCTCGCCTCGATGGGCCGTGACCGTCGAAAACGAGGGCTAACTTGTCTTGGGTTCTGGTGTAATCATCAGCAATTGCGTACCAGAGCCCCTTGCGCCATCAGAGTAATGACCCCCTCAGCCTCATCATCACCATCCTCACCATCGATCTACATGCCGTTAGCAGTCAACTAGAGCTGTCTCCGTACGTCCACGATGCTAGTGTTTTCTGCATCATGCGGGCAAGCCGACATCTGCAGGTCCAAGGATTTCAAGCTCCACCAAGCCGGTATGCAAAAATGTACGTAGATGCAGGAAGGTCTGGAGACGCCCCGCGCTGATCCTTTCACGGCCGCGTCGTTTGCCTCGTGAAATGCAAAGCCCAAGCTGGGGGAGCCACGGAGATTTCAGCTCGGATATGCCTGCCGCAGCGGCTGAGATCCAGTGCTTAGAAGGATTTCCACGGCACTGCAACAACTGCACCGGCCCTGTGCTTCAGAAGCAGTCACAACCCTCGGACGGGAAAAGAATGCGAGATCTGGGTGCAATACAGAGTTTAACGCTTTTGGGGCTTGTGCTGGGGAAGCGCTGGCCGTTCTGGCCCTTCGTGCTTTTCAGGCCTTCGCGCTCATTCGGCACGTCATAATCCTCGTCGTCGCCGCATGAAGGATGGACCTACAGAGGCTCGAACTTTGGTTCCACCTCACACACTCCCGTGGTGCTTCTCGACACCAGCATCACAGGTGCAGCATGGGATTTTGCTGCTTTGGGGCCTTCGGCATATAGGGTCTGCCTGCAGCTTCGGACGCACCGCTGATTCTGCAAAACTGGCAGCACTGGCAAGGTTCGATGGAGACTCTATAACCTTGATCTACGGAATCCATCTAATCACAAGAACTCCAAAGTGCAGCAAACAAACATAAGCACAGCAAGGCCGCAAGTCTTGCAGTGCCTTGGATGACAGTGGTTACATGCGGTTGCAGCTTTACAGCTTTCGGCTTCAAACTGAAGATCGGCTCGGCTCAAGAAATCGACCTGGTGGGAGTATTCCTCGTCGCTCTTCGGAGATAAGCAGAGATGCTTTGATCCTGCAAGGAACGAGGAACGACAAGCTCAAAGCGTTCTCGCTCGGTGCTCTGCGTGGGACAATGTGTTGGGTAAGGGCTCAGAGAGTTTTATTCATGCTGCTCTTGTTAGGATCCAAAGCTTTGGGGAGTGGCTGCAGGCACACTTCTCTGAACAGTATTCCCGTGAAACACTCAACCTGCTCCCTGTACATGTGAGGACTAAACAGCACTCACCGCTCAAAAAATGCCCACAAGGGCCCCGTCGCCCCGGGCAGGGAGCCTACTTGTCGGGTATCATGGGGAACGAGAGGTTAACCTTTTTGGGTATATAGGGATTATGTAAGGACTATACTACCCAAAGAAGGCAAAATCATCCCTCCTCTACTACTGGGGGAGTTTGCAGAAAGGCCGGCCTCCTGCTCCGTGGCGGGGAGACAACAGCAGGCTCGGCCTTGGGTGTAATTTCGGTATTTATAGAGGCCTTCCAAAAATTAGAATAGGGTTCCCTTTGAAGGGGTCCATAAGGGTTACTATAAGGGATCTATAAGAGTATTATAATATAGGAGCCTTCTTCTTGCATTCTGCACTCTGTCGTGCTTTCACTATGGGATCAGGAGGCTCTGCGTGGCGGCGCGAGTTTGACGCAGCAGCTTCTGCTCGATAGCAGCCGAGTGCGGAATGCAGGCCAGGTCTGAGGCCCCCCCGCACTCTCTCTCACCTTTGCATACTTCTTCGGCTTGGTCATAGCTATCTCGGTTGATCCGAGTAGGACTCTATTAGTCAGTCACTGAGATCCTTGCAAAACGCTGGCCCCAGCAGCCTGAAAAGAGGGCTTGCAAAGAGCGCGGATTAAGCTAAAACATTAATGATTCGGCAGTCAGCACGCTTCTTCAAGTGAAGTGCTTTGGAGCTGAAATGTTTAACTTTCTGTTTCAAGCAAACTACCCTAAAGCCACAAGGTTCATGCCAATGAAGAATCGAAAGACTTGTCACGCATAGTAGAGCTAAGTGCAGGCCATTTCAAGCATACACCCAATTGTAAACCAAAGAGTTGTGAGAAGCCGCAGCAACACCTTTCCTCAGTTCATTCATATACTGCTGCGCCAGCCCCGAAACCATTGCCTCGTCCTGGTTGGGGATTTCCTTGAGCGCGTCCTGGCCGCCACAAGCCCGGCAAACCTTCACCGAACCCGAGGATCCTCACAGTGCTTCCAATGTTGAACGCGCTTCGACACTCCGGCCCGAACCGGGAAACCACCGGCCGAATTGCGAATCACCCTGAAATTCGACGACTTCGGCTCCCGAACCTGAAATCCCCACAGCACCAAGATGCGAAAAGGCCGGGAACTCTCCAGACCCTACACGTGATGCTAAGTTCAATTCCCAACACCACCATCCCTGAAACGCTAAATGCTTCGATTCCCCAAAGTCTATAACCAGAAGCCTCACGCCTCGGGTTCCCTGCCCACAACGACATTCCGAGGCTTCTGAATCTTAAAGCTTAAAACCATCGTTCCAAAATCCTCAACTCCCAAGCTCCCTTTCATTACTGACAGACATAGTTTTGAGCCCGAGCCGATCTCACAATGCCCATGTATGGCTGTAGTAAAAATCAGAATTCACGGTATTAAAGTTACGCTTTGGCTTCAGGCGGCTTCGCGACAGAAGCCTGCCGGCCGGGTGTTCAGCGAGCTGCTCTCGAACAAGAAAGATCTGTGGTAACATGAGAAACTGCAGGCTCTGTCTTCTTGGCATACCGTCCAGAAGATGCTCTCCAACAACCATGATCTGTTGTCCTCAATCCCAAGACTTTTCATGAGCCCCAGGCCGAGAGTGCGCTGCCTCGAGAAGCCCTAACAGCTCCCCTTAGCCGAAGCAAACGCTGTCGAAGAAAGCCAAAGACGCAGCACGAATTCGGGGTCCTTTTGGCGGCTCAAGGCCGAGCTTGCCCGTGCCATGCGATGTCTCACCTGGCTTTCGCGTGTCAGGAATCCTTTCCTTAAAGGGTGGGCCCAAGGCAGCTGACAGCGAGAGAGCCTAAACTCTGGAGAAGGCTTCTGGGGGCTTTCCTCTGAGCACAAACGCCATCTCACTCTCGGCTCCCCCGGCTTCGAAACGTGAAGCTTTAGGGTTGGCGATTTGGGTTTTCGGGAGCCTTAGCTCAGGCGTTGGAGCTCAGCTCGTAGCTTCAGTTCTCCGGTAGCTTCACCATGCGAGCTCCAGCATTATTTCATGAGCATTTAAAAAGTTGCGTAACAGTCTGGCGAGATCTATAGAGAAACATCTTCAACCTCGACTTCGTTCACATGTTTAGTGCCGCTGCAGAACTACTTCTCCTTCGTGACAAATCCGATCTAAGCAGACGTGGACAAGTGACGCAGGGACAAGCTATCTCAATAATTGCCAACCTGCCCCTAGCTCCTGGAGCTTCATCCGGAAGCACAAACGCCAAGCCCTTGCATTCAAGAGCAGGTGCCTTCGCCACCCAAAACTTGCGCATGCCTTGGCTGGCTTGAGGCTTGGGAGCTTCCAGGAACGGCAGCTCGGGGTAGCTAATATAGGGGGCCTTAGTAATTAGCATAGGGTTTTGGGGCCCCATTATTCTATAATTAGAATAAGGAACCCCCCAAAATAGTAGAGGTCATCATTAAGGCCCCTATGTTACGGAGAGCAGGGGAGGGGATTTTCCTGCTGCCAGGTGGCTCGTGCACAGATCTCCTTCAGATCCATCGGCCAGGTAACACCCGTGGCCCTGGCAGCCACCGGCTTCCGAAGGGTTCAGAGGGTAAACGGTAGAGAACTCTCCCTGAGACTTCTCCACAAGCCGGTCTCTCGAAGGCCCGCGCACTATCAGTGCTTAGCCCAAGCCAGAACTGATATGCTGCCTGTCGCGGAGATCTTTCATGAGGTACCACCCCGCGGTTTGGCGATGTTCGCAAGACTGTGTTTTGCATTGCGAGTCTTTACCAGCAGCCCTCGGAACCAGTGATTCTGTGACATGCTTACGAACATTAGAATATCGTCGCTCGGATCGCGCGTCTCGGAGAAATTGAGCACATCAACCCCCAAATCTGCAAATCACCTCATATATCCAGGTCACGGCTGTGGGGCAAGAGTGTTGGATCCGTGGGCATGCGAACTCGGATCAAGGGAATGCAATGTGCACGTCATGCATGTCCCCTGCGTACAAAATGGAGATTGTCACTGGTGTACATGGAACTGATTGCAAGAGCGTTGTTGGCGTGTCGACTCGGAGTTGCCTAAATCCCAATCCCTCAACCTAGAACATTTCGAGTTGTATTTTGCTCTTGAAACCCAAAATCTCAAACTCCAAGGAAAGGCCACGCACAGGAGCCAGAACCAGAATTTCTCAATTGCAAGATGTTGGACCCCTGAATCCCAGAACAGCCCAAGGCCTTGAACGTCAACACGTCCTCGTTGAAAAAGAGAACAGCTAAAACCTGACACACCTGATCACAGCAAGTTGGCTTGAGGCTTTATCTCGTGTCGAATTCAGGTTGAAGCCTGCATGTTAATCAGAGGCAGCAAGAGCGGCAGAAGAATGGGAATGAGAGCCACGTGTGGTCTGTGCATACAGGGAAGATTCAGAGACGACGACAGGCAAAACGACCGACAGACTGACATATCCAGAGACGGGCAAAAGACAAAAGACGCAAGGCAGTGGCACAGTTGTGCCCAGCTCGATGACAAAGGTCTCCACATCATGAGTAGCTCAGTTCGGGTTCGTTCCGGATGCTTTCCGCCGGACAAGACACTCAGCTGAGCCGGAACTGAACAGTCCCTATCAAGACACTACCGACACCCCGTTATCTAAACCGCTCAACCCGACTCCAAACAACGCTTAAACGGCCTTAAACCCAAAAGCCAAACCCTAAACCCTGCACCTATGCTCTGAACGGCGTCCAAAAATCCAGGCCCAAAACTTGCACTGAACCCAAAACCCTAAACCCTAAGCGTCCAAACCCCATAACCTAAGCCCCAAAGCTTGCGTTGTGCCCTTGCTTCCTTTGGGGCAGCGGCATAGCCAGCAAAGGCCGGCGGGAGAACCGCCCATAAGGTCATCTCTCCTCAGAAACCGCCGAGAGAGAGAGAGAGAGAGAGAGAGAGTGTGTATATATATATATATATGTATATATATATATATATACATATATATATATATATATATATATATATGACCCGTACTACAACGCCTTTTCGATATATGTCCATATATATATAATATATATATATATATATATATATATATATATATATATATATATATATTTATGGGCATATATATATATATATAATACAGAGTAGATGAGGGTGCTCAAGGGTTCAGAGTCTGGGGGTGTAGGGCTTTGTCTGCAGATTGAAGGTTCAGGACTCTGGAGCCAGAGCAAGGGTTGGGTGCAGCTGAGGCTTCAGCATAAGCCCCTACCCCAGCAAGGATTCGGCGGGCAAGGGGCTCTCTGGAACCATCACTGACATGACGAGAGCAGTGTTCCCCGAGCCTTCAAAGTCCGCTCTGTATCCCACCCCTGACGATTCCACTGAGGAGGCAGCCAAGTTCGGAAAGATCAGGCAGCCCTGCCTAAGTCGTGGGCGCCTATCCTACTAAGTTTATGCTAGCCTCGGGCAATCCGCTCCCGATTCCGACAGTCACGTCTGTTTCCGTCTTGAATATTGCTTCAAGACGGCCGATTTGGGCGGTTGCGGGTGGTAGGGTCTCTGACTGTCCACGTAAGGTCCGGATCTCGAGCATTTGGGGGTAGGCGGTTGTTGTACCCACACAATGCAGAGCAATCACGCCTGAGAAACGCTCACAGTGCGGATGTCAAGCATGCCAGAATTGACACCTTCTTGGTTAGCACTCGTTTAGCTGCCTCCGAATGTTGAGGGTTCCCTCGAACTTTGACTGGAGGCTGCCTGTCTAGGATTCATGTAATGAAGCTGTCATTGCTTAAGGTCCGAATCTGGCAGCCCTTTTCTCGATCATAAGCCCTCAGTGTTTGCAACTTTGGAGCTCGTTAGATTCTTACGATGCTGTGGTGTTCTCCGTTTCCCCCCGTTGCTGGAGCACCATTGGCGAACCTGGTTACACACAGTCTGTTGCATCGGCACGGTGATGCAATCGGCACTGAACGGTGCAAAACAACCTTTCGCTTTGGCCTCAGCAGCAGTTCCTGCACTTGGCACGTTCATGCCCGAAATGCTGCATGCACTCAGACCGAGCCTCCGAACAAGTCCTTTTCAGTTGCTAGGCGCCCGCGCAAAGGGCTTCGGCTCACTGCCAGCCATGGAAGCGACCCACCATCTGAACACGTCTTCAAGCATGGCGTGGGGCTTGGTCTGGGGATGATCGCATGGGAAAACCTTGTAGGCAAGTTTCGGCCTGGTCCGTCCTAGCTGTACATCTAGCTTCGACCGTTGCGACTTGCGAAAGCCTATTTGCTGCTTTTCAATATCCGAGCCCCCAGGCCAAGCAAGAACGATAACCTTTGCATCCGTTGTGAAGCCGTTTTGATCACGTCACAAGCAGACTCAGGCATTCAGGTGGCACCCTCCGGACATGAATTGACTTCGCAGTCCTTGTATTCTGTTCAGGGTCAGGCTGGGTCCCACATACGTACATACCTGCGTATATATATATATATATATATAACATACATACACGCATACATACAGACAAACAAAGCGTATGCATCCAGAAAAGCAAGCGAAGACGCGAGGCCGCGGCTGAAAGCGGGGAGCCGCCGCGCGGCTGATGGAGGCGAGCAGAGCAGCCAGGAAGCAGCCCTGGGAAACGGGGTTCTTATAATTAGGGTAACTTTACTTATAACCCCAATTAAGGTACTGATAACCTTACTTACTAAGTCCCATGATCCTCCAAGTAACCTGACGGTTGCAGTAACCTATAGTCGTCTAAATCCTGGGAAACAGATCTTCTATGTGTTATTGCACCCGTATAATACTCTCTTGAAGTAGCTGATAACCTTGTAGGAACCTCATTGTCTCCGTAGCCCATACGGGAACCTTGTGGTAAGCTTTAGTCCATTAAACTTCGGGAAAAAAGTCTTGCATTAACTGGTAACCTAGGCTACTCTTACAGTAACCCGTACCCCGTAGCTTGTAGAAACCTGTAGTCTGCGTAGAAGTCTTTTGATGGTAACCTTATAGTAACCCGTAACCCCTCTACAAGCCCTAGAGTAACCTGTAGTCTACTCTACAAGAAAGTTTGGACAAATACCACCTCAAGCAGCGGGTTGTGAACTTGGGATGAGGCTCAATCATCTGGTACAAGAAGTAGTGACCGAATTCAGGTGAGATTGTGCTGCTTGATGCGCAAAGACCGCTACCACCAGGGCGAAACCTTTAGTTCAGGCACCGCGGACGCTCTGGAGAAGCCAGCCTGAAAGTCTACCTGACTAAGGCGCACAGCTACGAATCTGAAAGGAATTGACAGTGCTTTTTGGGAGCTGCCTTCATGGCATACCACTTGTTGCCCAAGACCGTCATCATCGCGCAGAGGACGGCGGTATATCTGACATGGGTGAACATGGCGGGCGAGGTTCAAGTTATCCCGTGAACGAGCACAAAGACTCGACGGAGAGTTAGCGCAGTAGAGGGGTGGCGCAGCTACCTTGATGAAGCCAGAAATTCAGACTTTCAACTCGCTAACACCCGAGATCAGGTAGGTCACAGCCACAGCTCTACCTGAAGAACTTCATCAGAATTCAGTGGCGGGCTGTCCGTTCACTGACTCATCTAGAAACACTGCAACAGCGACACTCACAACCGGGGGGTAGGCACTGCGCTCAAGTGCCCGATCTCTTGAGGTGCCACCAATGTGTCTCGTGTACACCTGACCTCGATGGGGCCTTCTAGTTCTAGCACTTTGGAAGCTTCCGAAGCCGCCCTCAAATAACGCATGCAGTCACGTAGAGCGGCGCTCAGAGTCGCGTTCAAGCCAACTCCATCACTCCATGCACTCCATCCTACCAAACTCACCACTGCAGAGCGCCATACCCACCAAATTTTCCATATTGCTTCGACAGACGTTGCGCAGCCGCCCCACTGCCTTGCAGCATCCACTGCCGCAGCGGCCAGCAGGGCCGCCACGAAGAGCTCTGACCGATCGTGGCCTGTGCCAGTCGGCCCGTATAGTAGTCCCAAGAACCCATTCCCCCATTCCCTACTAAGAACCAAACAGACTATTTTATGTAGGGAATGGGCTCGGAGTTTGGTTGAGTTTAGGTCTTATGCAGGGTTTCGGGTTTGACGCTGTGCTTTGCAGGCAATGTTTGTATCGACAGCTCTCCAATTTTTCCAAGATTCTGAAGTATTTGCACTCCTGTCTCAAGAATCCTTCTGACACATGTAGCGTCCTGTTGGGGTGTGCTGTCATTCTACAGCTCCTTAGTGCCAGACGTCATCTTTCTAGCTTTGCAAGCGCTGCCACGCATGCGATAGTACATGCCCAAGTCATTGAGAACCCACACACACACACACACCTCACAATCAAAACCACAATCGCGACCAGCGAACTCTGGAACCAAACAGAACCGTTTGGTAACCTTCTTGGAGGATCATGGGACTTAGCAAGTAAGGTTATAAGTACCCTAATTGGGGTTATAAGTAGTTGTAAGTCCAGCTACCCTAATTATAACCCTAGTCACTAAGTCCCATGATCCTTTAAGTTCTTGCAGGCCACGAAGGAAAACGGAGAGATCCTGCCCACATGCACCGGCCTCGTACGTCATACACTGCGAGGACTCTAAGAAGCCTCAGTCATTTACGAGTAGGACGCACATCCACTGTTTTTTCTAGGGTGAACTCGGGTGACCTCCGCAGTTTGGCAGATGCAAGGCTTCTAGTTGAAGGTTTCGTAGTATTTGAGAATCAGGGCTGGCGTCTACCTTGACTCGACCCGGTTCGATGCCATACTCTTCACGATGACAAAAGCCTACAAAAGTGGTTCGAGTTGGGGGGTTGGGAGTCTGCAGGACCTTAGGATCAACCATGCAGCCCTTCGGTCTTCGACAACCACACAGGTGTGCAGCCTCCTGCAGCCACGAAAAGTCTAGAGCCCCTTTCCGTACCTACACTTCAATCCCAGCGACCCAAACTTGGGCTAACATCCTGGCTCTGGTATTCGGGGCATCTCACTTGGGCGCGTGCAGGCCGGGCGGGAGGAGGCAAGCAAAGTCTCGCAAAGCCCAGGGGCCCCAGACCTGATGTGAAGCGTCTTTCTTTGAGGATTCTATGAGATTAGAGGGCGTTGGGCTTCGACCGTCCGGGGTATTTAAGGACCTTAAGCAATGAGCAGACTCCACAAGTTCACCTTTTCGGAAGGTTTTCGACGGCTATTCAGTGACCTTCACGCTTCATTCCTGCCAGCTTTTCTCGAGGATGAGACAAGGTCTTGCAATCATGTTGGGGGTCTACATGGAGCAGCTTCTGTGGTGCCCGCCAGGTTAAGGGTGTTCCGAGGACTAAAGGCCTCCCACATGGCTTCCGTAATAAGGCATATGAAACAAGGTCAGTCTCTGCCTTCGTTGACGCAGCCGATTTGGCATCACAGAGCCCAATGATAGGTGCAAGCAGGGAAAGAAAGATCGTAAAGGCGCACGCCATAGGACAAACGCTAGTGACTAGTGTGATCCTTGTGTGGCCCGCACCAAAACAGAATTTTCAATGCTTTGTTGAAGCCCTTCCAACACACACAGAGCCCGAAGGTCAACACCTGCTGTTAGCTTCAAATGCCTACAAAGAAGACGCATGACGCCTACGCACCACGACCTGGGCTTCGGACGTTCAGGCGCCGAAGCGCTGAGAAGAGGATTGTCAGAAGCAGCGGGAGTCCAACCACCATCTGAGATGAATGACAGAACGGTGCTCCATGCAGGCATCAGAATGCAGAGTACCTTTTGTTAAAGGTTGGTCTGCTAACAGTTTGACGGCTTTCTCCTAAGTCGTTGCAGCTGTGGTGGTCTTCGAGGCTTTCGTGTCCCAATCTACGCATGGCAGGACGAAGCAATGTCCAAAGATCCGCAATCCGAGCTCGAAGCTCACGGGATCTGGTAGGTGTCCAGCCCTTAACCGTGAACTTCGGGCCCCAATCGAAATAAGGATCTATAGTAAATAATATGGTTTCCTTTCTGTACCGGTAGCTGAAATTCAATCCCTTGACAAGAACCCAGCAATGGGCAGTAATGCTCATTGCCAAGGCCGCCGCTGCAAAGGCAAACATCTGGATCTCTTCTGGCGCCCGCCCGTTCAGCTCCCACCAGTGTGTTATGTCCTGCAGAGAGGCTTGAGGTTTGTGCTCTCATTCATGATCGTAAGAGTTTCAGAAAGTAGGGAACGCCTAACATCGATCCCAAACAAATCAAAAACCCTCAAGTGAACTCTGAATAATCGGATCCTCAAGTTTAAGGAACCGCCCACACAAAGGGTATCCCTTCACCCAGTCCAGGAACCGCCGTTCCTCAGCAGCACGCCTTTTCAAGAAGAAGCATCGTAGGCAACAGCCCTCTTCTGGTGTGGATTCGAAATGCTCTAAGTTCTTGCATGCCCCAGCAAGGACCAGGGGTCTGATGGCTTCGAAGTGCTTCGTTTCTTAAGTTTATACATTTCCAGCCCTGTGATGCCGGTCCAGGACACCAAGCCGTGCAAAGAGGGGCTGCATCCCCAGCGACGACACTTCACAGCCGAAAACCCCCAAAACAATTAAACGACACATGACATATGCGACTTGCACTACCGTCTCCGTGGCAGACCTAGGAGGAGCTTCCCTGTAGCCTTGCGGAAGACTCCCTTTTTGTGGTGTCCGGATGATGTGTCCTGCGCTGTGTAGCTGCCCAAGGAGATGAACACCTGCGACGACCAGCGCTGAGAGCAGTGAGAGAGCAGAGCAGACGCCTCCTGTAGAGAGAGAGAGGAAGAGAGAGAGAGAGAGAGAGAGAGAGAGAGAGAGAGAGAGAGAGAGAGAGAGAGAGAGAGAGAGAGAGAGAGAGAGAGAGAGAGAGAGAGAGAGAGAGAGAGAGAAAAAGTGAGGGGGAGAAGGAGAAGGAGAGAGGGTCTATAGGGCCTCTTTGGCCTCTCTTTTGGGCGTGTTTCTAGGAATTTATAGGATTCGAGGAGAGCCTCGGGGTGGTGGGAGCCTCTTTGCTCTCAGATTTCCTTCGGCACAGCACGCAGCGCCTCTGAGGCGAGGAGGAGCAGAAAGGAGCGCTTCTTCAGCCAGGCGCGCACGCCTTGGCGGAGGCGGAGCGGAGCTCCGGGGCTCCGGAGCTTCGCAGAGAGAGAATTCTGCCGGGTCTGCGCTGCGCTCTCTCTGTGCAGCAGAGTGCAGATATCGTTCATCACATCATCTCTCCTCTCTCCCTCTGCAAGCCACGAACCACCGCCGCCAACATGAGAGCATGAGATCCTCAAAGCCTCAATCAAATCCGCAACCGTCCTCACGGAGAAACTCGAAATCGCCGATTCCCGGGCTCTGGCTGGTGATGGGCAGGACGTAGGAGGCATAGCAATAGGGCGCCTGGCTAAGGTTTTGGGCTTCTGACCGTTGTTGAGACACAGAGAGTTCTGGGACGAGTTTCCATGGCTGCAGCTTCAGGTTTCTAGGCGTTCACACAAAACGCCTCCGCTTAACAACCAGGAACATCAGCCGTGGAAAGGATGCTCTTCTTCAGGGGGGGTCCATTCCTATTATTGTACAAGGTGCCTGTATGGCTTTGGGCTCTACTCGAAGCCCCACGCACTCTGGGACAACCGCTAGGTGCCTGCCTTCGAACTCCCATCAACTCCAAACTAAACCGTTAACACCGTTCCGGACTTGGGGAGAAGAACGATCAAACCACGGATATCGCCCCCAAGCTGAGCAGATACACAGGCTTGGCCCGGAGTCCCCCACACGGTCATGCTGGATGGGAAGTCAGAGGCCGAAGTCGGAAACATACGGGACAAATGCAGAATTCCAAACCCAAACTCTCCCTTTCGCCGAAAAGCCTATCATCAAAGCTACCGTCGAACCGCAGTCGGAATGTCCACGTGGCGATGGAGCCTTGAAAAGCAAAACCAAAGCCGTGAAATAGACCACGAACAGCACCTGTCGCCATTGAATTTGCTCCGTTGGTTCATTTCCGATTTGAGCTGTGGCCACTAGCTGTCACGGATTCATGTGACTGGCGACCTTTCCTTGACAGCCGAACAGCCGGACAAGCCTGTTAGGGCTGCTTCGTCATGTTATTGTTGCTGTGTAGGGATTCAATTACATGCTGCGCTTGGAGACTTTGGTTCGGGGGGTTTCACGGGTTATTCAGCAGCTGTCAAGCCGGTTCACTCTGAAACACTCAGCTGCTGTAGGTTGCAATGGTGGTTGCTTTGCGGGTTACTAAACCCCAGCCGGTCCCGATGTTTTCTGACCGCCGGCTACGCAAAGCATCACTGGCAAGGCCGACTCCTGAAGGAACCTGACCGACTGAAACCAGACATGTAGAGTCCCCTGTATGAGTGCTCTACTCCTGCTACTGCTACTACTACTACAACTACTACCATATTACTACCATATAACTACCATATTACTACCATGTTACTACTATATAACTACTATTACTATGATTTGGAGGCCTTATCGTTATCATCCTGGCTGCTACCCGAGCAAGCTGAATCTCTCGCGCTTTTCGAGCTGACGATGTGGGAGAGGGTTTTTGTGGTGTCCGAATTCGCATCAGGACGCGCAGGCAGAGATGACCGGACTTGGAGTGAAGCGTTCTTTAGAGGCTCGGCTGGATGTAGAATGGTCTATCGAGCTAAGGATCTCGTTACGTGGGAACTCGAAACCACATCGAATATCCCTAGTGACCTAAGGGCTCACAGAGCTCCAAAGGAAAGTGACAGCAAATCTTGAAGCCCGCTGAAGTGTTTTGCAGGCTCTTAGCCACATGGGTGGTTGTCAAAATTATGGTCCCTTTTTGGGTAGCCTAAATATTAGGTGCAGTATTATAATAAGGACCCAAAAAGGTACCCTAATTTTGACAACCACCCGCATGAAGCCGAGACAGGATGCAGCTTGGGAGCTGGACGGAAAAAAGGTGATGCGCAATCGACACCATGGAACCGGACGGGGCCAGGGCGTTTCGGCTAACATAGGGGCCTCAATAATTCGAATAGGGTCCTGGGGCCCATTATACTATACTTATAATGAGGAACCACCAGAATAGTGTTGGTAATTCTTAGGCCACTATAGTAGTGGGTGTGCAGTGTACTCCCTCGATTTGGCTTGGTGGTTTAGGGCTTGGCGGGAACTCAGTTTTGATTTACACCGTGGAGTATGATCTCGTTCAGGAGACTTGAAACCCACATGGAGACAACCACTCACCACCCTATTGCACCCAAACCTATGCAGTTCTGAACTCTTACAACTCAAGCAGCATACAGTACCTTGAAGGAGAAGGCCCGTTCTGTCAGCAAGAAGACACCTGTCTCGCCTTCACTGTTGGGCGGAATGCTCATTCCTGCCTTTGCTGTTACTGTTAGTTTCGTGGCCCACCTAACGGGCTGCACTTCCAAGCCTCGGATGCGACTCAGCCGGATTCAGAGGTTGGCTTCGCCAACTGGACATTTGCGTAACCCACCGGGTCGAAGTGAGGATTTTCACAGCATCCATCAACTTGTCAGTCTTGTCTTAGTGGCTTCTCGGGAGGCATTGCATCGCCAGCAATGAATACTTTCTCAGCAGCAGAACCTTGCTGATTGCATGGATATGTGCTGTTCGGGGTTCACTTGGACCTGTGGGGTTGTACCATTCTGCGCCGAATTTGCAATGAAGTTTCTTTCTCAGAAGCTTCGGACAAGGGTGGCGGCGACGGTGCAAGACCCATCCCACACGCCATGATTTCGGAGCTGCCAACCACATTAATTACTGTGAGAAGCTACACTTCCTAACCACAAGCCTGACATGGGAACACCTGCTGGTGCAGGGAGCGCTCAAGGAACGCAACAAATAAAAATCTCAGAGTTTCCCTTTGACCTCAAACATCCTTTACTTTGTCTAGTCTCGCGATCGCCCTCCCGAAATTCTAAAGTCCTAAAATCCTTAGCCCTGAACCCGAGTGCGATCGCCCCGCCACCCCCTTTGCCCTTGAAAGCTACAGGAAGTCTTCGACTGTCCGGCAAATGGCAAGCTCAGGATGGCAACTTGAACATCCGACTATGATAGAAGCGCATTTATTATATATGATTATTGTATCTATTTTCCATTCATGTTATTATTACAATGCAACTACAGCAAGTATCACTATGAACGCCGCATTTCTTTGGTTGCTGTGATTGTGAGTATACTAACTGTTGTTACGATTGCTGCTAACTACCACGAGTAGTTGATTCGAGTTTGCGTGGTTTGGGACCAGGTCCAAGATAACTCGTAGGGGCATGGGAGCCAGGGCTTTGCTCAGGATTCCACTTGCAGGCGGGTTGCTTACACCCAAGCTCCCCTCAAGTCCTTCTGATCTCCCAATCACTTCTCCACGCCCTGAGCCGCACTTAACAAATCCCACACGCCAGAGCCGACGCAAACGAACTATTAACTAGGCCAAATCAAGAGCCTCGCACCCGCGGATCCGTTAAAACCCCATTTCCGGCAAGAACTCGCTGAAATTGAGAAGAACAGAAACAACAAACCCCTGCAAAGGAAGGCCACTCTCGGGAAAGGCTATCGTGTCTCACGGCTTTTTCTTGGGGAGTTGCTCCTGAGCTTTCTGAGACTTTACAGCCTGGAGCCATGTACGGTGCTCCAGGAGCTTTTGCGAGCAGGCCAAGCGGTAGCTGAACTAAGGATTCTCGGCTTCGGAGTTGCATTGAACACTCGCCCCCGCAGGCTGAGTGATTGCCTGCACCGCATTCGCCGAAACTGTAGTTGAGACTCTTGCAGCCGCGTGCTGGGCCGTGCATGAGCCATCCAAAGTGCTAGGTTACTAGCTGACATCTGCCCGGTGTGGAGATTCGAGTTGAGATCGAAAATCTATTGTTTACCATCTCACCCCGGCAAGGTGGTAGCCTAAATCCTTCTCTCCTCTGTTCGATGGTACACCTCCTCGTCTTTGTGTGACAGAAGCGCGCACTGGCCACAACATACGAAGACTGCGCACATCACCAAGCGGCTGCTGGCCTGACACACTGGCACACCGAGGCAACACAAAGAAGCCAACTTGACTGTTGCCATATGTAAAAGGAAAGAAAAGAGCCGTTGAAGCAGTTCTGGCCTCTTGTCGCCTGGAGCCGCCGTCTTATGCCTGCAGCTCGGCGCCTACTGTACGTGCTTAAGAGCTTGTGGCCACATCGCCGAGACTGAAACCGCTCGTGTTGTGACTCATACTGCTACACCGTCACCCGAACTCGACAGCAAAAACCGAAGCAGCCGAGGTCAGCTTAGGCTTTTTCTTTCTGGCCTGTTCCATGCCGGGCTTTGGATCGCTCTCAACCTGGGCGCAGGGGCTGGAGGCGGCGAAGTGGTCTCTTGGAAGATTGGCCGGGAGGCGGGCGAGGACCCTTCTAACAGGGGACCTATAGAGCCATCCGTGACCATACCTGGGGTTTGAGGACGGAGTTCAGGGACGAAGCCTTGCAAAACTCAGATCTTCCGGGCTTCGGGTGTGAAGTCGCTTCCTGGGCTTAGACGGCTCCATGTTTGAAGGCCTTAAACAACTCCTCAGGATTGAGGCTGCTTCTCGCGACTTCAAGCTTTACTGTCCAGACAAGTACACAAACGCTCTAAAGCCACTAGATCAAAGCGGAAGCGAGCCTGCAAGGAAACAATGAGACCCGCCGCGCGTGAGACTCAATCGAAAGCATGCACTCAACACTCGAACCCAGACAACTCAGCCCCCAAACTCGAAACCCAGACCCTCAAACCTACAAAAGCAGTAAGCTGGAGCCGAACATCCTAAGACCCGATGGAAACCCAAAGCCAATAAATTATTAGTAGAGCCCCTGCAGAAATTGTCCCAAACTTCCGAGCCGGGAAGCGAGTTGATCCATGCACTGGTATGCACCAGAGTAGCACAAGAAAGGGCGTAGAACCTCACAGTCAGGCTCCCCCGGCAAAGAACTCTGCAAAGTTACGCTGAGTATAAAGTAAAAGTTGCAGCGATGCGAAGAAGGGATCCTTCATAAATTTGTCCTGGGCTCCTGGAGCTTGAAGGTGTGCAGGGTCTTAGCTGCTTGGACTTCGGATCGAGAGTATGTCACAAGCACCCAGGCGACAGGCATCGGAGAACAAGAGCAAACCCAAACCTGAACTACCGACCGAGGCAAACCTCGTCCACGTCTCAGGCTCTCGATTGCGCTTGTGAGACAAGAAATACACTAAATGCAATGCAATGCAAAGCAACATCTGCACTTCATATATATATATATATATATATAATTATATATGTACACACACGTAAGTATGTATGTATGTACGTATAGATATGCATGTCATCATAGTGTGTGTGTATACTGCTCGAAGCCCCATGCTTTCCTGGCAAAGCTTGGGACTAATTCTGATGGACACCAACGAAATCCAAATAGAATTCGGTATGCACCCAAGCAGGTAAGCAGTGTGACGGTGAAGCCTGCTACCGCACGAGGATGGCGTCAGTAAAGATTGAATGATCATTGTTGGCAAGTCTGGAAGCCACCCTTTGCAGCAGACTGGTACTTGAGAAACTGTACACCAGAAACCTGCGCAGCCTAAGCTGAACCTATAAACCTTCGCAACCCAGGGCTGCCTCGTGGATGTGCTTCAGGAGGGGCTCCGTGACCTTGATACGATGCCGTCAGTGAGACAAGGACAATGCTGCGACACTCCGCCTAGCATGTTACCCGTGGCATTGTTGCGATTGTTGTTACACGGGGAGAGTGACGCAATGTATGCGGCAGCCAGCGACTCGCATGAGACCTACTCCAACTTGAAACTCCGACACACCAGCACGTTCTCTTTTGCAACTTCGCTCAACCCCGAAGCTCAATACTCCTCAAAACAAGGAACAGTCAATTTGATCAACATATCATAAAACTCAGTACCAGGTATACGCCCGAATCAAGTCAGGGTCTCGAATCCCCAGCCGAGAACCACGCCCGTGGAGGGAGCTGGCTCAAGTCCTCGCAATGTGTGAGATTGAGGATGCAAACGATTGAAACCTGACCTTTTCAACCTCTTCAAGGTTCTGAGATTTCAGAGAGAGCCTCCACTCTGAAAAGCAGAAACAGATCCAGAAAGGCCTCAGGCCTTGACACCGGTTTGCTCTTAAGGCATAGCCTTCAGACTTGGAGGCTTTGGGTCTTCAGACCTTGAATAGTTCCACTCAGTGCAGGATCGACCCAAATCAGTTCAAAGTTCAACCCGATAGTCTTCGAACAGAGCCTGACATCCGCTCTCTGGCAAGCCGAGTGATCTGACCCGCGCAACGAAATCCGGCAGAACTTTGCATTATCGTATCTCGTCAGAGCCCCTGAACCTGGATAGCGGAGGCCACAGGTCGCGTGTAGCTTAGGGGCAATAATGGTAACCATTTTGAGCAGTCCGGGGCAATATCATGACAGTTTGAGCCTCGAAGTTGCGAGAAGCCACCCCCCTCAAGCTCCTAAAGCCCTACAGCTGAACCCTATACCCTAAACCCTGAAGCCTAGCCCTAACTTCCCAAATTCCCAGAAAGGCACAATTTGGAGGGGGGGGAATTTCTGATTCGTCCGGCCTTGGACTTCGCGACGTAGAGCGAAGTCGAAGCCTCCCACAAAGGACAAAGGACCCATTTCCAAAGGGCAGTTCAGCAGGGACCCTGAGATAGTACCCCCTTAATTCCTGACTAGTAGGATCCTCATGCTTGGGGCTCGGGGCTCGTGCGTGAAGGTTTTTGTACCGGTTTTCCGCAGAGCTTCAGGAGCTACTGACTGGCTAGAACGAGCAGATGCACGTCGCGTGACTTTGTCGGGCATGGTGACAGGTGTTGGCACGAAGCACACAATGTCGCAGTACCCAAAACTCAGAGCCTGACCTCCACAAAACTCTCATCATCACAAACAGTGGATTAATTTGGAAACAAGACGTTCCTTCGCACTGTACCCGGAGGCACACCAAAGAGCTGTAGCAAGCGCAGCTACCGAAAAAGGCGAGTTATCTTGAACAGAAGTTCTCTTGCATTTGGTTCCGGGTTCAGTATTCAATGACGAAGTTTGTCAACATTTTGCAACTGGGTCACATATCCTAAAGTCCTAAAAGGTGTGGGCTCTGGCTGTAGTTCGATCGCACATGGTTTCGTGCGACACAAGGAAACCTCAAAACACTGCTGGAGCCTCCGA
Organism: Symbiodinium sp. CCMP2592; assembly: GCA_905221615.1. NCBI lineage: Eukaryota > Dinophyceae > Suessiales > Symbiodiniaceae > Symbiodinium > Symbiodinium sp. CCMP2592. The sequence goes on along the minus strand of CAJNDT010006185.1, from coordinate 230,004 downwards.
AGACACCGCCGCTGTGAATTGCTCCTTCGTCAGCGGAGAGTTTAGGATTTTGTGTTCCTTGTTGAATAATACGAAGCAAGCCAAGTGAATGACCAGTCTTAGCCGAAGTCAAAGGATCACGAAGGTCGGAGTTCCACTATACCTTCAACTGCTACAACCCGCTCGGCAGTCCCAGCAACAGTCTGTCTGGGAGAAGACCAGCGCTGAGCTGATATTGGTTGTGCGGGTCCGCAAATCCCAAGGCACAAGCGCCATACCAAGCCTGAAGTTTGAGGACCTAGGCAGTTCCATACCCATGAGCTCCCTCGGCTCTAAGAAACCCAAAGCTGAAATCCTACACCGAGGTTCACACTAAACGCCTTCTCTCTCGACCGTCTTGAGCACGACAGAAAGTGGATCTGACCGACACACCACCTCCAGCTGCCCCTCACAAGCTTCATGAACCCTGCAGATCCTCAAGGAGCCCGCCATAAACCCTTGTAATACCGAAAGAAAGGTGTAATACAGGGGCCACATTTTTTGGGGCCTGTTTTGCTATAATCATCATAATAAGGAACCCCTAAAATAGTACACTAAAATTATGTGAAAGCCCCAAAGGGTATGAGTCTCTCGGCCGTTTGCCCGTCCGGAAACTTCAGGCCGAGGGTGGTCAGCGAGCAGTAGATTGAACCCGGACCGAGCCTCATCGCTGCACGGAAGCACCGAAGAGCAGGATGCTTGTTTCGGGGATTGAAGAAAGTTGCGAGGACTCAGGATCCATCACGTCTGATTCAAGTTCCCTTCCGGCTCCCGTTTGCTCGGGCTTGGCGTGGGGGAACCGGTGGACACCTCGAAAGGGCATAAGGAGTTGAAGAGCAGGTGCATGAAGCGATTTGCACCCTGAGATGAAAGTCGCAGTTTCTCAGGGTGCTTCGCAAAAGAAACGGTGCGAGCAAAAGTGAACCTACAGCCACGGCCATTAAATCCAAAACGCAAGCGAACTGCGACACTCCAAGCTCGTCTGTTCAACAGAAACGAGGTCGGGCGAATGCCCCAACATCTTGGACCTTCAGAACCCAGGGCAACCTTGCAAAGAGAACCTGAACTACCCAAACCACAAGGGAAGAAACACTAGAAGCAAGACACTTCGTGACCCGACCGTACTTGCACTCCCAAGCCCTGACCCTGGGCCCAGACTTTCCGAAGGGTACATCGCGCTGGGGCCGTGCATCTCGGTACGTGAGCTCCTGGCTAAAGGAACCTGGGACGTTGTCATTGTCGTCACGAGCACCGTAGGCTGGAATCACGGCAACAGCTTTCCAAAGAATCCGCACGCAGCCGGGGCCGGCAATCACTGAGCCGACAAGTGCAAAAGCCATGAACCCCAACCCTCAACGCAATACCCACTATTCAGTGAAGCCCAAGCCCTGCACACCCCTGGAGCTCTAAACCGTGCCGCTTACCCCAAAAGCACCGAAACCATCGTCGAGGGGCGTCGACGGCTCTTGCGGCTGACACTGATGTGACCTTGCTCGGGCCCAGCTGTTCCAAGAAGAACGTAGGAGTCACAACGGGATCTGTACTTAAGTCTAAGCGAGAACACCCATTTCTCAACCCTGCTGACACTTAAAGTACTACCCGAAATGCGGAGCAAATAAAGTCAAGAGAACACCATTGGTTTACAAGCTCTCGTAAGTTGTTCGGACTGGATCACAGAAGATCCGACATTCTCATCAGCGAGATTCAACCAAAACTCTACACTTATGCTTCCTCGATTCCTCCCGAACCGTTCACCTCTAGGGCAAGGTCACAATCTTGTGACGGGTTCGTGAGTTTCGAGACCCGCACCAGATCTCACGATGAAGATGATCGGCTCCTGGGCATGGACGCTCTTTGCATGTCTAGGACCTGCTGTCGCAATACCGGCTTCCTCACTGATTTTGAACAAACCGCACATGCAGTCTAGGGTTGAGAGCCCAGCTATTGATCAGTGCCGAGCCGAGATTCATGTTGCTGCCCCTCCTGAAGCAGCACATGCCTCAGCTTCACTGAGTTCGGGCTCTCGGGCTTCACCAAAAAGGTGCAGGCTCTGTGCTTCTTAGCAGAACCCAGGCGCTACAGTGCTTCGCAACCCTTATGTCAACTTGAGAGCCTGTCAGTTCGGACCTTCAGGATCTCAGACCTTGCAGCCTTCTCGCTTGGAGATCTTGATGCTATTGGGAGCCCCGCTTGGGAGGCCTATGTTTCGGAGCCCTACATACAGTCGCTACGGTTCGGAAGTGAGGCCAAGCGGGCTCGAAGTCAACGATCGGTAGGACTCCAGAGCTTCCATGGGAGAGCTGGAAATCCCCGGAACGCACACCTTGACACTCCGAAACCCAGCGTAGATGAAACCGAAGCTGGTTCATTTTTATACCGAACTCACTGCTCATGGTTCCTGATGTCAACCCCGGAAACCTTGTACAAGCCAGGAGATATCCCGTTCAACCCGAAAGACTGCCCGACCAAGCCTTTTTTGGCTCTGAGAGAGATACGGGTTTGATGCAGTTCTGAGCTCTGTTTCCTGTTGTAGGTCAAAGGCCACCCCCCAAAGGCCATTGCAACTGGGAAGTGGTGAATAATAGTCGAATGGCCCAGGCTTGTAGTCTTCCTCCCGGAAGCGGTCGACAGGATGCACCGTTTGCTTGACATTCCTCCAAGCAATGATGCTTGGGTTTGGGGTTTGGGGCTTAGGTTGTAGTCGAACGCACTCAGAAGAATCCGTGTTCTGAAGCAGGAACTCGCGCCACAGCCCTGTGACCTAAGTCACAACACCAGACGTTCTCAACCCAATTTCCGATCCATCGAGAATCCAAAGCCTCGACCCTGAACCACAGTCAAATCAAAGGTTGCAGAAGCTTCTGGGCGTGTCCTAAACCTACCACTCTGACCACCAGTCGTTTTTTGCAGGTTTGGTATTCACCCGTGGGCTTAGAACACGACGGCCAGCCTGCATCAACTGTACACTGTGGGTCGAACCTGCCCGTGCCCCTCCGTCCTGGATTTGCCACCCAGCGTGCGCTCGGGCTTCTTGATGGGATTCCTGCGAGCTGGATCTTAAGTAGTACTGGAAGATTCACCCCATGGGCTGAGGGCTTCGGGGTTTGTACCGCATGAGGTGGCATGTAGTCAGGGGGGACCCGGCAGTCGTCAAGCAGCGAATCTGCCTTTAGCTATGGAAGGCCAACTCATCGGCTGCATGGGAAACTCGAGCTCTGTGAACTTCTTAACTGTTTCATCTTTTCCACAAGTTGTGACAATGAACTCGCTGCGCAGCCCCGATAACAACAGCTCGTTGGGAGATTCGCGGTCGCTACTCTGGACGCTGGTTCCCGCTCTGCCACTTCATTCGCACAGTCAATCGGTGAAGACACGTGCGTCACCGGCAGCCGCTTTGTTCGGGCCAGCACCAACAGCGCGCGTCCCAGCGTGCCCGATGGTTCAGAAAGGCCGCCGGCAGCACTCTTCGGAAGTCTCTCAGTTCTGCACCGCCACGCCAGCGAGGCCCGAACGTATTGAATCAGAATTAAAACAGATGCGTACTCAGCCCAGCCCAAGCAGCGAACCCAAGCTCCCGAAACCGTGCTACGACCGAAAGGCCCCTGTCCCGAAAGCCCAGCCCTCAGAGCTGTGCTTTCGCCTCAGCGTCTCCATCTGGAAGCCGGCGATTCGGCTGATGAAGTAGAGCCGCTTCCTCTGAGGTCATTGAAGCGGGCTAAGTACACGTTCTTCAAGCGTATCCACTAGAGAGAACTTCGAAGGTAGTCACACGGCAGCTCAGACACCTATTCCAGTTCCCTGGGTATAGACTGCTTACCGCTACTCTCAGGACGTCGGAGGATCCATCTTCCGTGTCGCATGTCGCGCCATATCTATGTTTAGGGGGCGATGTCTTTGCGACAAGAAGGCCGCCAGTTCAAAGCGGGAGTTCCGGCGGGCAGAGTCTCTGGGTTTAGCACCCGTTTAAGAGGAAGCCTTAGCCACGAAGCCCTGGACCACAACCCTGAGATTGAAGCTCGGATTTCGGCCGTGTTGCGTCGGATACGGTATTTTGGGCTTTCAACTTGTGGCCGTCCTGTAAGCATCAGCGCTGATGCTCTCAGAGAACCATTTCTGAAAGGCGGATCTCCTGGCCAGGTTCCAAAAGTGCCGGGCTTGGCTAGCTTGCTTCGTGGTTCCGCATTTGCTGTGCTTCGGAAAAAAATGTTCCTGCGGTTCCTGCACGTGAGGTGTTTACAGATCACGTTGCATTCAACAGCAGCACTCAAGAATAGCCTGAACTTCACCACTTCCCTGCCGGGGTCAAGCATGTCACTTCACCGGCTGCAGCAACACCGCGAGGATCCTCACTGCAACCCTCCACAGCTAGCCTCGCGCCCTAAAGCCCGAAGTCTCACATGCATTGCATGTGCCACAGAACCCCAGTTGACCCAAGTCGTGAAAGAATTTGCGCCGAGGCACCGGATGACAACAAAGGTACATTTCGACTCGCAGCCTTGGTCTTCCGGTTGCTTTCGGGTGCTTCGGTTCGGGCCTCAGAATCGGAAAGCAGGGCTTCGAGAGAGGGGCTAGCTGTAGTGGGCCGAGCCATTATGTAGCAAGCGACTGACGAGAAGACTAGACAATGTGTACGAGATGCAGCAGGAAGCAAACTGTGCGTGAGAGATTGGGGAATGTGAGAATCTGAAGGAGACGGATCTTCAAAGGAATTGAAAACAAGCAGAGCAACACGTCACGAGCAAAGTGAACGGGTCAGGAATATTCAACAGTCAAGATGGCAAGCCAGTCGACCGCTGCAGCCATTTCTCGGAACACCAAAAACGCAACGTAGTACCCGACGTCTAAGTCTAAACTTCCGGCTGCCAAGATGCGGATGGAAGCCCCTCGCCTGCAAGCCGATATGAACGCCACCAGTAGAACTCGTTTCTGAGAGATTTAGAATTTGATCGCCTAGCATCTCTAGGTATCGCTGGCTTGCGTGCTTCTGGGTTTTGATGTCTGCAGACTCCTGACTAATAGACACGCTCCTAACATTAAGATTCTCAAGGAAGAGGGCTTTGAGGCTTTGGGGGCATAGCCCGATGCGCATGCAGCTGATGCGGCTTGCAATCCTCAAGCCATGCCCGAATGCTTCGAAGCCGAAGCCTCCGAATCAAATGACCCATCACGCACAACCTTGGTGCTACATTGAGACTGTATCCAAACGGGCAGAAACGGTGCCTGTTGTAGTGCGTTAGTAAGGGATGCTACCCCCTTCTTCCCCAAAGTGCTAGCTGCTAGCATCCATGTACCCCTTCTGGGCCCCACGAATCGACCCTTTGCCGATACGTCCAAGCAGCGGCTTCCGCTCCATAAGCCCAAGCCTTGGCTTCCGAAGTCTCCGGCGGAGGCGGTTTTGGAAGTTGGGAGCTGGGGACTTGAAGTTCTTATAACTCTTAGGATGAGCACCAGCAGCGGTGCCGGCGCGTTGATGCTGCCGGTGCTGCTGTTGCAAGTGTGCTGGTCGACTTATCTCTCTTCTATTCGCTCGGGCATCAAGAGTAATGTTGAAGTATAGCGCGTCCGGGTATGAGAGGCAAACCACTCTGAAACCCTTGCTGAATAGACCCTATGTCGCATGCCAAAGCTGGTGAGGCTTTGAACGACATTCTTCAGGTGGCGTTGGGCTCTGTTCAGCGCAACTGCAATCAGGCAGCTGACGATATGACCGACAAAGACGCTTCAGCCCTAAACAAGACTGACTAGACCTGGCATCGTGCAACATGTTCTTGCACGCGGAATCTTCGTAGGGTTTCCGAAGGTTCAAAACCAATCGCAGTGCCAGCATTCGAATTGGAACTAAAGGTTTAGCCTCTGATCCGAAGGCAGCACGACCTGGCACCGAAAACAAAACTCTTCGGGTCCAAGCCCAATTTCAAAACCCTGAGACGCAGACCCGCCCTGCCAAAACCCTTTGTCTGGACCATCTTGTGGGTGGTCTTCGCAATGCGGCTCAAAGATCTGATCCTCTCATCGAATGTCTGAAGAATCCTGGCCCGCCCCGCCCCTCGACAGGTGGTCCGAGGACTCTCCAAAAGCAGCACCGCGCCCAAGGTCTGCAACTTTTGTGCCTGAGCCCAGCGGTGGCAAAGAGTCTTTTCCGTTTCGTTTGCCGGCCGACCTAAGGAGCTTCTGGCTTCGATTTTGGTGGTAGTGCTCGGTGCTTGGGGATCTGGGCACGTGGGTTCTGGCGGCAAACCTCAAGCGCTCACTGCAAGCTCGCACAGTAAAATGCAAACTCCAAGCTGCATGCTGCAACCGGCTTGGAAGAACGTAACTTCTCTGCATTTAGAGTTTTGGGTTTAGGGGTAACCAAGTAGCTGGAGCAAGACCTGCGGAACCAAAAACCCCACATCATGGACCAAAAGCACTACCACAACGCCTCCATGTGCCCACAAGCGACTCGTACGCGCCCTTTAATCCTTTCGCCCAAAAACGTAGCCTTCCCAAAAGCACTGGGCGTAGTTCTTGAAACGATCTAAATATGGCTGTCATCGCACCTGCTTTGCATCCGCCACGAGTGCTGAAGAGAAGGCATCCCATCATATATCCAACGAGTCACGAAACCAATTCCGTGGGACAACTAGCCCTCGAGGGTGATAAATCCAAAGGCCTAATGCCCTAAACCCCAAACCCTCGCAAGGATCTGAGGACACCCAACCTGATTGTGGAGGCCTCTCACGACACCTGTCAGAGAAATATCTGCATGCCCAGGAGCCCAAGTTCGAGTCTGGCGTGTAGGTGTTGAAGCCTCGAACACTCAGGGGTCCTAGGTCCCGATGCCTGAGGCAACTTGGTTGCTTAGCCTTTCGACTGCTTCATAAATGCGGTGCCCACGTCTACGGGTGATGGGTGGGGAACCTGCGGGGTGGCTGCGCCGAACAAAACCACACCATTGCAGACTCAGCCGAATCATTGCAACCCCAGTCGACACGAAACCGATGAACAACAAATGTATATATCTGCATACATAATGCTTAACGACGGCCCAAACTCAATAAGTATTGGTATTGGTATAGATGCACATGAACATGAATACGGGTATGAATATGAACATGTGTCGGTGTAGGTGTGAGTGATGTATATGTATATGTAAATGTTTATGCATATGTATATGTTTCTATGTAAGAGTGTAAATATGTATGAATACGTATATGTATATGCATATGCTGCATATGGATATGGAAATGTATATGTTTATGTCTACGTGTACGTGTAGGTATAATCTGTGTAGGTATAGGTATATGTGTATGTGGCACCCTCCCCCCACGAGTGAACCAACTTGTTAGTTGAAACCGTTATCATTGCTCCGTATTTCCAAGGACATCTGCTTCAAGCAAAACAAATACTGCTTTAGAAGCATTAAGTCCGTAGATTCATGTTTGTTTTGTATGTGAAAGTGCTGCTGCTACTACTACTACTACTACTACTACTACTACTACTACTACTACTACTACTACTACTACTGTTACTACTATACTACTATTACTACAGTTGCTGTTACTGTCACTGTACTGCCATTTCTACTATGACAACTAGGACTACTATCCCCAGGTCCCCAAAAATGTGTTACAATGATAAAAGGCCTGGCTCAGCTACGCGTTGCCGTTGGCACGTCCTTGGCAGAAGCAAAGGTTAAAAATAAAACAAAATCTTGCCCAGAGCGTCTCAATCAATGCCAAAGGGCGCCGGTGCTTGGCGGCTCTGGCTAAGCCGCCTGAGCGAGCCGCTTGCTGCCTTTGCTGCAAGCAAAGGATCTCCTTCAGCCCGCAGCTGCAGGAAGCTCGCGCCGTCCCTCCTTAGTACTGGAGCCATGTTGGGCAGCGTGCTGTCACATGCACTGGCTGCAGCCTGCGGTGTCTTTCAATTAAAGAGCTCCGGCTTTTGTTGCAGTGGGCAGGGTGGCCCAGCTTCGCCACGGCATCAAGCACCCCTGCGATGACCTCGGAGGCTCGAGCTGAGCTTATCCGTGCTCATCTTTGTCACACCGCGACCTGGCCTTGGACGGCACCAGGAAGGGGTTGCGGGCACTGTCGTCGAACTCCCAAGCCTCCTGGAAATAGTTTCACGCTTGCGAAAAGAGATCCTGCCAAGGACGATTCAACTTTGGAAGTCAACTGTGCCGGGAACAGCAAACATCCAAGGATGCGGTTGTTCGCTGCGCCGTCCTGGGCTGCCCCATGCTGAAAGGCTTCACCCGGCTTCAGCATGTTGAGGAGCAGCGGAGGCTTGTTGGGGTTCAGCCGCGCCTTGCAAAATCGCAGACTGCGCCCTTTAGCATGGGCAATGGGATTGGCTACCACCCGGTGTGTCAACATCAAAGTTCATAGGCTGAATGCTTAGAATAGTCAGGTTTGTTTCCAGGCTCCCATTCGCTTATCTCTTCGTAGGACGAAGCCGGGTTCTCCGTCTTCTCTCCGTAGTCTGTGGTGCCGAAGGCGATGAGCAGATGGCACGGCTGCATGTGCTGCTGCATCACCACATTTGTTTTATCATCCCCAGACTGCAGTCCACCTGGTATGAGCTTCTCTTATGCAAACCTACCACTGGTTAAGCTGCACTCATCAAGTACTTGCCAGGAGGCGATCACCAGCTTGACGCGGTGCTTCTTCAGCTCGCGGCGAAGAGCGACAGCCTGCTTGTCAAGACACGTTGCGGCTTTCACTCTCCTCCCCAAATACGGGCAGCACGACAGGGCATGCCTGCACCTTCGGGCAGCAGCCCGAGAATGGCATTGAGGCAAAGATCTTGCAGATGTCCCTCGGCTCCCTTGGTTGAGCAAGCTGTGCACTCCACAATCGCGCGATAGCTGCTAGCCGCTAGCCATCTTGCCAACTCACCGATTCACCCATTCATGCCAGGATTCTTGCGAGGGTGCCAGCTGTAGACCGAGCAGAAGGCCATACTCAAGAGCAGGCACTTCAGCATGAGCTGCCCCTCATGCTCAATGCGACCTAGATTGGAAGCCAGCTTGTTGACGTGCAGAACCCAAAGGCACTGGAATTAATGCAATAAAGATGCCCATCCCCAGTACGTCACTTGGCAACTTGAACGTGGCCGGTTCCATATATATCTCCCTGCAGCCGACAGGTAAGCCGTGAGAAAACCGTCATGATTTATTTCATGGTCGGCATCAAACGGCTTACACGTACGAGTTCTACGTCCCGGCTTACGTGCAACCTATGTGCCTAAGAGCTGCTTATGTGAAACCTAGTTACTAAGATCAACAACGTTTCTGTGAGGATCTCCGCCGTTCTTGATGATGCTTCGCACAGTTGCGGGAATTTGTCTAGGGTTCACGGCGAGTTAATGAAATTGTGTCCCAGCAGCAGGGTGGGATTTCTGCACAGGGTTCAGGGGGTGGAATACAGGAATCTCTCAAACAGGCAAAGAGTGGCATGGCGATATTCTTGCTTACTTGGGGTTTTTAGCGGAGCTTCAGGGGCTTACACGGATCCTGAACATTATGACGCTTACCCGCCACGAGGGTGAAACAGAGCGCGTGTCCGTCAGCTTACGTGGAGCATTGATATTTCCACCCCGTGGTCTTGGCAACTTGCAAGTTTTGTTGCTTTCCTCAAGGGTAGATCACTCATGCAATCGACAACACTGTCACTGGTTCGAGCTGAGCAGCGCTAAACACAGAGCCACGGCCAGCTCCAAGGCGGAAAGAGTGATGCATAGGATCGGGCAGTGGTGTCCTGCCCAGCAAAAGACTGCCATGGCCACGAAGCCGGCCAAGCCTGGGCTATGGAAGCAGAAGGAGTCAGGTCAGGGCAAAGGAGGCCGAAGTGAGAGAAACAACCGCAGTGACAGCAATTAAACAAAGTCTTGCATGTGATAATTTGGCGTTTCAGCCGATGGGGCACTTTTCGTGCTTTGCATTTGTAGAAAATCTAGTGGCTGAAAGTTGTTATCACCAAAGGGTTCGGAAAAAGGGTTTGGATTGGCACCCTTTTTGATTAACTAGGTTTGTCAACTTGTCTGCTCTGCATATCCTTATACACATACGCGAATATATATATATATATATATATATATATATATACATATATATATATATAGAGAGAGAGAGAGACAGACAGAGAGAGAGAGAGAGAGAGAGAGAGAGAGAGAGTGAGAGAGAGAGAGAGAGAGAGAGAGAGAGACACACACACATATGTATATGCAGCCCACCCCAGGAATTTACGTTTACAAGTGAGAAACCAGTAAATGCGCTGCTTCTATGCAATCGGCCTGATCGAACTCAGTCGGCGTGGTTGAATTCAAACTGGCCGGATTGACACCCCAGGGATGGTTGAAGTTGCCTCAAGATCTTCAGTTCTCAATCTTCGACCCGGCCTGATTGAATTCAATCGTGCAAAGGGCAATCCAGAACGGTCATGTACTTAGGGCATTTCTGGGCCCCGCCCAACTGAATTTCATCGGCCCAATTGAACTTCAATTGTGGCGCGCCTTGACCATCTTCCCAATCTGGGATCCTTTCAGCACATGATCCCCCCACTACCCCTCTTGGCCCCTCCTATACAAAAAGTAAGCAGCAAAAATATTTATTAAAACAAAATTCGAAATGCATAAAATCATGACCTGTTTTGTATGCTCATGCAGCGCAATGCAAGGGCATTGCATTTACCCGAATTCAAGAGAGGAGGCGACATCCAGGCGAAAGTCAATCTGTATCCGGTGACGGCAACCCACACAAAGCCTTACACAACTCACGTTTGCACCTGGATCTCTCCTCGCTCTCCGTCCTGCGTGGACGCGGAGGACCTCACCATGCTTACGGATTAAGGGGTAAGGGTTTGGGGATTTGGGCTTAGCATTTCGGATTCGGGCCTAGAAATGGTTCAGGGATTGGGGCTTGCAGATGAAGGTTCAGGGTTTGGGATTAGGGTCCAGGGTAAGGTTTCGAACTCAGAGTTCGGATTCGGGTTATAGGGATTAAGGCTTAGGGGCTCAAGGCTTAGGGTTTGAGAGTAGAGCTTAGTGATGAGAGTTTAGGGATTAGGGTTTAAGGGCTAACGTTCAAGGTATGGGATTAAGGCTTAGGTGTGAGAATAATTACGGTGACGATTTTCAGATGTGCGGATGTTTTAATGCGTAGGCAGATAGTTTATACTACCCCCACCCGTCCACTGCACCTCCACACCTTCCACCATACCTCCACTCCTCCACTCCACTCCACCCCCCACCCTCCTTCACCGTTCAACCTCCCCTCCGCCCCTCCTCCACCCTCCGCTCCCGGCTTGCCTGTCAATGAGATATACGTTTTCAGCTTTCGGGTGTTAGCAATTCTGGACTCAAGGATTGAGCTCGCTGCTTTTTAATGCTTGGAAAGGATTTTGGATGGCTTCGGATCTCTTGTGGGTGCGCGGGTATAGGCTGATGGGGTTGGGCTCAAATCATGGCTAAACACTTCAAGTTGCTCAGCGAGGATACATTAATAGCATAGACATTTGGACCTAAAAGGTTCGCGACAACCCTGCATAGCTCTCAATTGGGAGTGTAAGTGTGAGTCATGGGCACTGGTGGTGGATGGAGCGGGTGGTGGGCGGTGGTGGGTGGAGGGTGGAAGGTGGAGTGTAAGAGGGGGGCGGGATGCAGAGAGTGGAGGGAGGGGGTGAAGAGGGGGAGGGGTGAAGGGGGATGGGAGAATGGGGGTGGTGGGTTGGGGTGGAGTGGAGGGGATGTCGTGGAGGGGCGAATACTGAAGTCTTGCAGTGTGCATATGAACCGGGAAAAAACAGGTTCTATGCACGACGCGGGCGGCCTAAAAAAAATTCATTGTGTGTGGGAAGGCGGGCAATGTGTCGTGAGCCCGACAGCAAGAACTCGGGGATTTTGCCGACTTCAGAACAGAAACCATCAGAAAAAGATGCCGCCAAACAACATTTTCAAGTCCAGATGAGACATACTACCTTCTTCACAGTCTGAGACAAGCGCACACTTTTTATGTTCAACAAAGCCACATCAATGATGACATGTTTCCTTCACCTTGTGCCCGGCAAACGAAGTAGATAGTCCCTACAATTGCAAGAAGTTCTATGCTAACAACTACACAGACCCAATCTAGACACATCTAGACTATGTGACCACGCCACACTTCAGGGCTCATGCTCTACTGTGCTCTATGTGCTCCAAGATGCCCATTGGTAGGCTTGAAGCGAGATTGAAGAATGTGGTCTCCTCCTCAACAAGCCGAAACCCGGGCTGTGCTTTTTTGGCTTGTTTTGCCTCGGCGCCAGGGCAAAGAGAGGCTGGTTGAGGGCAAATTTCCAAGGCTGGGCTCCGGACCTGTTTCTTCGCATGCTTCTGCTGGCACTTCGCAGCTTTGTGGCGTCCAGTCTTGCCAAGTCAAACAATGAAGCGACGACTCGATGCAAGCAGCTGGAACTCAGCATATCAAACCAAGGTGAAACTGTGCACAAAAAGCCAGCTTTGCAATGGCACAAGGCCGCTTGAAGAGCGCGCGCCATCAGTCGAACAGACTTCCTGCACTGGGGATCTCCATAGGAAAAATATGTAGCAAACCCAAACTGCCGTCCTCACGAAACGGAGGTAGAGGAAGCCCTTCCTGGCATTCGAGCTGCATGAGCTCAGCACGCAAAGCATGCATGTGGTAATGCATCCAAGTGTCTTCTTCTGTGACTCAGGAGGTCCTGTCTTGGACAGCGAGACTTCTTTCACATGCTGGGCACCAGCAGCACCAGCTTAGCGGCTTGACTTCTGGCCTCCTTGTAGGCGCCTTCGTGATAGCCGCCTTGACGGCTTTCTTGCCGTGTCATGAGGCACGGCTCGCCAGACAGGCAAACGTGCCAGCAGCACACCTTACCGGACAAACTGCGAATCTGCGGGAATCGCAGCCGCATTTGCCTGCATTCGTCAAGTTGAAAGCGCTACTGCCAACTGCGACCATAGCGCCAGCACATCCCCTGGACAGCAAACAGCTCGCGCCCTTCAAGTTTTGGGACAGAGGGCTACTACAAGGACATGCATGAGCATTGGGCTGTGGGATGTGTTTAATTTCCGCATTTCCGTCCGAAATCGACTTCTCTCTCTCTCTCTCTCTCTCTCTCAGTATTTCTGGGCTTCTGCTTTTTGTAATTGTGCCGAAAAAGCGTATAGCACTAAAAAGTGCTTAAGGTACTGCAAGGGTCGTCGATTTTCTGCTTTCGGGTCCGAGTGGAGTAGGTATGCAATGCAAGGGGGCGATATGACTATCCTGCGTGAATCGTTCACCCGCGGCCAGATACTCACGCCTGTTGCACTGCAAAAGCACCCACAAAGCTAGAACGTTCAAGCACGAACAACAGCACCAGTACACCAAACGTGGATCTTCGTCCTGGGCTAGAAGCTTGAGCCGCGAAAGCAGTGAGGCAGACTTCCATATCGCATCGAGATTCGGGAGTCTGCAGCGGAGACAGCTTCCAAAGCACCGGAGGACGCCCAACCGAAGATGCCTTAGACTGCGACTTGCTATGCAAATCAGCTCCTGAGACGGCCGAACCATACTGAGCAAAGGAACAGGCCAGGAACAGCGCTGCTTCTACAAAGGACGCGATGCGGCACAAGGCCTCAGGGCCGCCAGGACCGAGCAGAGATGAAAGACATTAGCATGGACTCCATCCAAGCCTGATCAAAGTGCCTGTTCCAGAGGATCAAGACCTTGCATTTGCACAAACGCAGGTTCTTAAGCAGCCAAAGAGATGGTTTCCTGCAGAACATGCAGCGCAGCTCAGTGCAATCATCCATCTGAGACAAGAGGCACATGCTGCTGCTGCTGCGATCATGAGGTGTCCGTCCAGCTGAGTCTGGAGCGCCAGGCAGCAGCGGTCCTGAGAAACCCGTGTTGGAAGTTTCGTCTCTGTACTTGGGTTTCTTCTGCTGACGCACCTGGCAGATCGATAGCCATCGAAACAAGCCTATTCACGACGTTACCTCTCAGAATACGTACATATCGCAGCAAAGCATGGACGAAAAAACTGCCCTTGAAATAGTGACGAGAGTAATAACTGATGCAAACAACATGTCCTCGTAGTCAGAAGGTAACACGATGACTAACAACAATGCAAAGCATTTGCCAACCGATTGGCATTTGTTCACTTTGGATTCTCCTTTCCATTGGGTACACGACAGCACCCAGCTCCACCATACCATACTCTACGCTAATCTGAAAGCAATCAATAACTACATGCATCCTGCACTGCAAACATTGCGCCCCCTGTCCTCTGCTCCGCTTGGCTTTGCCCTACGATACACTCGTGCTGACACTGCCGAGGGTGGCGGGGCAGGGAGCGGGAGGAGGGCTGGAGGTGGAGTGGGGAGGGGTCGCAAAAACGTGATTCCGTGACTCATTGCTGGATCAGATCCAGCTCCGGTCTTTGTTCAATCAAACTCAGACCCTAAACCCGGAGGCGTTAAAGTCTTTACACTCATCTTAGAATAAATTAGGAACAATGTTTCTTCTAAAAAGTAGTGAGGATGTAAAGGCTTTAGAACCACTAAACTCCTGAAGCAAATATGTTTTTCGGAAACCCCTGAAAATGATTGAAACCCTTACACTCCTTAACATGAGTGCTGTACAGCACTCATATAATCTCCGTAAAATCAGTAAAATCCTCAAAACCCTGTAAAATTTGTGAACATGCAGCTTATTCTTTAAGTTTTTCAAGGCTTCAAAGAGTTTCAAGGCTTGAATAAAACCTTTGACATGCCTTAGAATCCTCAACACCCTGAAAATCTGTAACATCCTGCAAACCTTGAAAATCCGTAAAGCACTTGCAATCCTTGAAGTTTTTGAAATGCGCATGAATCCTTAAAATCCCGACTTTACAATCTTTTACATCAGAAAAACCCTTGAGACTCCTTCAAACCCTTAAAACCCTGACCTGACTCTCCTTAAAGTCACAACCTGTAAAACCTTTACAATCGCCAAAACCTTTCAAATCCCTTAAATTCGTTAAAACCATTAGAATCTTTAACCCCCGTAATATCTTTTAAATCACCGACATGGCTTGAAATTCTTAAAATATTGACAGCCTTAAAATCCGTGAATTCTTTATTGTCAGCAAAATCCTTGCTTCAATCTGCCTCCTTTTCATCATCAAAGTCCTAAAACAATAAGAGAATTTCATAGATGATAGAAACAGCCATGATGCAATTCCCTTAAGAGTCTCATGTGCAGCAAAGCCTAGGCCAAATGGAGCATAAAGGTCCTGCATGTAGGTATGTATATATATATATATATGTGCACATATCTATATATGCATATATATATACACACATACACACGTATACACATGTCCTTATATATGCACACATAAACGAATGGAAATAAATAGATAAGTAAATGTTATATATATATACATACATCTCTATATATATATATATATATATATGTGTGACCAAGAGCTAACACTATCGTAAACTCGGAGACCCGACGGTGCAAGCTTGCCACAAGCAGTGCGGCCTTCAGAAACGTAGCGGCGGTACGAATCATCCAGTTCCTGAGTTGATCCAACCACGAATGTGACGTAATCCGCCTCGCAAAACTGCATAAATGCAGCGCATATAGGTGAACGTGTCTCTATCCCTTTGTGAGCGAATAGTGGTGTCTCCTTCTTCAGGATTGGAGTTGAAGCTGAAGTTCTGTACTACGGCGGAAGCAGAACGCTATTTCCAGCAATTCGGTGTCACTTTGCATGGTACTCTCCGCCAGCCACAGATCACATAAAGTACGCAGCTGCAGCCACGCTGCCAAGTCTGCTTGTTCCTGCAATGCAGAAACACCCCGGGGTATGCGGCGAGTTTTCGGGGGTCGGGAATACCTGGGCCAAACATCCACATCAAAAGCACCGAAGGCTCCGTGTCGCGCCCTGGACTTCATAACCCTCCTAAGCAGCAGAAAGGCCAGAACGACTTCACATGGATCTCAAACGTTGTTCCAAAGCTCTACGAGCACAGAACAAAGTAGCTGAGATTCGAAACAGCACCTGCGGTAGACAGATCTCAGTCAAATGATACCTAAACTGAACTCGCATGCTCGATGCCGAAAGAGACTTGAACTTTCTGTATTTCTTTCACCCGAAGTGCGGCAGCTTCAAAGCGCAAGCTGCACATGGCACAAACTCTCTGTGGATGAAACCAAAATTGTGAAAGTCCTGAAGAATTCAAACCGCCTAGTTGTAGAATAAAGCGTGAACTGTGTAGCTCGAGTGCTGGAGTGAGCAGGGGTCAGGCTGAGAGCTTAAAGGTTATGGGAAGGAGATGCTTCTGAGTCCCGTCCTCTGGCGTCCTCAGCTGAGCTTCAAGACAAGTGCCTCCTACCGAGACTGGGATCCTCAGTAACCTAGGAAATCAACCGGGCTCCCTTTTCGGCATCGGGTAGGTTTTGACAAGGAACCTAAGACCACAGGACGGGAAAAAGGGCCCACGCGGAGACCCAGGAGAGGTTCAGAGCCTCTACTCAGCGTAGGAAGGAGATGTTGAGATGATCTCCAACCTCAAACCCAGGTCTCTCTCAAAACATGCCGCAACCGATGCCTAGGAATCATGAACCTCGAACAGCTGTGCATGTGAGTCGTGCTTCCCTTGTAGAACGAGGGGAACTCATCCAAAACGCGGGCTGTTACAGCTACAGGGCCTGTTTTTAGCCAGCATGTCACAAATCGGTTCAGAATGGTGGTGGTGATGATGATGATGACCATGATGAGGTACGTACCCCCAAAAGCCTTGGAGACCCTGATGTCGACCGAACACCGTGTCCGCCGGGTTGCACTTTAGCAGTTAGTCTAGCATCGCGCAGCTGTGTGTTATCCGGTGGAACTGACACGAATAGTGGCGTCGGCCATTGTAGGTCTTGGGTGATCGGGTTCCACGGGGTCTTTCTACGAGGTTCGGGGCTTTTGTCACTTCGAGGTTCCTGGACATCTTTCGCAAGCTTGGTCATCTGGCTTCACCTACAAGATCCTACAAGGTATAAGGCTTTGAGGGTGGAGGTTTGAGGGATCCTTGTGGCCAAGGGACCTGAAGCGACAGCAGCTGCAAAATCGGCTAACGCGGCTTTTCTTGGTCTCGTCCTGGAGTCCCGATGCCCCCGAAGCCCTGAACCCTCTTCGTAGAGCATTCCGAAAACTAGCCTCCAAGTCCATCATCGAGGCAGTTCCTGACTTACACTTGGAATCCACGATGCCTTTCTATTGTTTGCTCCTGTCCGTCTCGACCAAGTCGATTGTCTGCCCTCTCCCTCCTCCCGTAGCTGTCCGCAATAATTGCACTTTCTCTACAGCCCTTCCTCCGTTGTCGGTGTGCTCCGACCATTGCGACACGAACAAGACGAGACGACGACGACGGCTGTTGCTGCTTCTGCTGCTACGCGATGCTACAGGTTCCACATTTCGGCACCAGAATCACAGAGCATACCCTAGCTTCCCCCAATAGAACTGTTTTTTTGTGGCTTAAGGAACGAGGTCGTTTAGCCCTGAAACAATGGGGCGGCCAGGAAGTACCCAGCTCGGAAACGAGAAAACTCCTCTCCAAAACAGCCTACAGCCATCAAGTCGAGGAATCATCTCATATGGTGTAATTATCCTTTTTCCCTTGGGGCCCGCCATTTCTTGAAAGCACCTCCTGAACCGAAAAGAACCCGACCCTGCAGGTGCCTCTACCACACGCACGTAATCCAGGGTAAAGTCCCTTGGAGACTCCTGCGCTCTTCGAGGATTTACTGGGTTCTGGTTAAGGAATTTAATTTAAGTTCCCATGATACGGTTTTATAGAAAATGATATGATTTCCTTATTATGGTAACTTGAACTAAGTCCCTTGACAAGAACCCAGTTTAGGGCTACACGCGCGCAGAGCCAAATGGAACACGTATCCACGAAGCCGACTTGCCCACTCATGGGGCAATACCCGAGGGCTTGATGATCAATTCATGCTTAGCATAGGGTTTTAGGGTATAGAATGTTATGGTCTATTTTTCTGTTGAATATAAGGGGATACTTACAGGATCATAGGACTTAGTAACTGGCGTTATATTTAGGCTCAGTATACTTATAACCCCAATTAAAGGTACCTATAACCTTACTTACGAAGTCCCATGATCCTCCAAGTACTATTATTAATCCTTCCAACCTCCGTAATACTTGGAACCTGCCTGTCGGTGCACGGCCTTCAGTTTCAGGCTCGCAATTCTAATTCTGGCAATCCTCGCCCCGGATCTAAGATGGACACTGAGCGCTGCAGCAATTGACAGGGAAAGTCACACACACACACACGTGTATATATATATATATATATATACACATCTAAATGAGTATACACATGTATATGTGCATGTATATGTGTATAGCGGCAAGCATGGAAGACACTCCGCCGGGTTAGCGCAGCTCTGCCTGGGGCGTGCTGCTGATGTAGACGCCGACCTTCCCTGGCAGGTGGCGATGTCGGTTTTGGACGTTGCAAAAGCAGGAAGTGATGTGGTTTGGGGTGCCGCCCTTGGCATCGTGACAACCTCATCCAGAACGAGGAGAACTCAAGCAATCTGTGAATTTGACTTGGGTTTTTCAATGTGAATCTCTGCAGCTGTGGCAGTAACAGCGAGTGTATGAGCAGTCTTTACCCCCTGTGCATCTCGTCATACCCACACGCTGCGACCTGCCACTGCTGTCCACGATGATCATAATCACAATAACACCAAAAAACAATAATATAACAACATGATGATGCTCGTTAATATCATAATGCTGGTAATGGCGATTGTGATGGTGGTCGTGAATCCGGGTAACCAGAACCTGAATGCATGAAGCCACCTTCGGTGGGGACATTAGGACCTCGGGTCGTCAGACAAAACAAATTTACAAGTGCTCTGAGAGAAGCATCAGTCGTGCTGACAGTCTTATCGCATCAAAATGGATACGGAGCTGATGTAGGGTCCTTGAAAATGAAAATTGGAATAGGGTCTTGGGGTATACTAGAATTATAACAAGGAACCCCCAACAGTAGTATAGGCAATTATTAAGGCCCCTATGTTGCTGGTACATCGCACATTACACTTGGGCCTCGCAGGACGACGTAGCAATCCACGGGCTCATCACCCTGGCGGAAGAGGACTTCACCTGGGTCACAGGGGCTTCGAAGGATTTCTCCGCTTGAATCTGGCGAAATCATCGTCTTGGGAACGGAGAAGCCCGGAAAAGGGTTCGGGCTTTGGGGATCAAGGTACAACATGGCAAAAGGAGCGAGGGCTTGCTGGGGGCAGGCGAACAGACAAGTTTCACTCAGGTGCTGATGTTACAGTGTTGAAGGGGCTAGGGGAACTCATTTTTGC
This sequence comes from Symbiodinium sp. CCMP2592, assembly GCA_905221615.1. Lineage (NCBI taxonomy): Eukaryota > Dinophyceae > Suessiales > Symbiodiniaceae > Symbiodinium > Symbiodinium sp. CCMP2592. The sequence continues at coordinate 210,619 of CAJNDT010006185.1, read as the reverse complement.
AGTATAACCATATAATACTGCATTCTGCTATATTATGCTATATTGCGCTACATTCTACTACATTATACTATGCTGGGTCTTGCTTCGAACTGTCATGGGCCAAAGCCTGGCACTGGGGGCTTCAGCAGGCCTCGAGGTTTTCAAGAAGCACAGACCTTGAAGGCCCTATCACATCCAGGTCACTGTAACTAGGTTTCTGAGTAGCCCCTTTATAATAAGGCTACCCTTTTTCCTACTATTCGGTTTTAATAAGGGGACCCTAAACTAAAAAGGGCAAAAGGGCACTACTCAGGAACCTAGGTAAGGATCAAATGGTGGCCTTAATAAATAGAATAGGGTTCCGTCCTGTAAAGGCCTCTCGAGTATAGTATGGTTCTGTGATAAAGGGGGCGGTTATAATTGGAATAGGGTTTAGGGGTATATTGTATTCTGGTTACAATAAGGAACACCCAAAATAGTACTGGTATTTCTTTAGACTCCTATACTACTACCGCGATGCTAGCTCTACAAGGCTACTATTGGGGAAGAGATGCTGGGAAGGTCCTACAGACTACAGTGCACTGCAGGAACACCATGATCCCTCGATTTTCTCTAGAACGGGAGTTTCAGCTTCTGGAAAGCGTGGATCTCTAGGGTTCCGAGGAGGAAGAACTTTAAGGTCGGGGCTTTGGTTTCGGTAGCCCTGAAGTCGGTGCCTTCAGCGCCATCCTGCATCACGGCCAATCTGGCCAGACGATAGATCGTGCCTTGACTGGGTGGTTCTGAAGACGAGGTTCCGCAGTAGTCCCGTAATACGATACTAGTAGGACTCTAGAGGCAAAAGGTTCAATAAGTCCTAGATTGTGCCTCCACCAGAGGGGCAGCAAAGGAGTCTCTAGGGCATCTGTACTTAAAGGATCATGGGACTGAGCAACTAGGGTTATAATTGGGGTAACTATACTCATAACCCCAATTAAGGTACTTATAACCTTACTTACCAAGTCCCATGATCCCCATCATAGAGCCCCTATAGATCCTTTTAAGGAACCCTATTATAGAACCCTATAGTACCCTTGAGAAAAGGAACCCTAAACCTTACTTACAAAGTCCCATGATCCTCCAAGTAGAACATCGGAACGAGGCTCAAAACAAGGCAAGGGCTCACAGCGACCTCCACGGACTCTGGCGTCAGCCCAGAGAGTCCCTACATACGGTGGATGATATAAATCCTGCATTACCCATAATAAGGAATATATGGGAATTATGGTAAATTCCTTATTATGGGTCATGCAGGATTTATATCATCAACAGTATGAAAGATCAGAAACCTATGAGGCCAAAGTGCCCTAGGTTTTAGACACGGACAGCATAGTAGTAGAAACGTAAACGACGCATAATCAGTGACGTATGTTCTAGGATAAGTCATTTAGTATGAACAGGCTATACATTATACAGTCTGCATCACATTTAAGAGCCCGAGGCACCTGGCAGCACATCGTCGAACTCCCGGAAGAAGGGAACCTCACGAAGAATGCCGGTGGCCTTCGCGCCAGAAGCGTTTTAGGGTACTTTAGGCACTGGAAAGGTGGCTCACAAGAGCTTTGGAAAGCTTTGATAGGGGTCTCTGAAGGGCTTTCTCGAGGTTCAGAATGTCTTTCAAGCATTCACTTGGACTCGAGGTTTTTCACGATGTGGGCTCTGGCATTTTGGGCATGGGATCTGGAGAGATGAGGCCATTGGAACTTTGAGATGGTAAGCGGCCACTGCTGGCATCAGCAAAGGCTTCGGTCGATCATGGAAGCTCTGTACATCGTGCCAGGCAGTCGAAGCACTGGAAGCCTGTCACCCAGAAAGAAAAAATTATGTTGCGGAGATGGACAGTTGAAGCGTCGAGGCAGTCATGAACCTTACAGCGAGCGAGTCCTGGACTTCTGCTTCTGCGGCCACGAGCCCGAATATGGAAAACTGGAAAAGTTAAACTGAGTCTTTGGTTAATTTCTATACAGTCTATACCCAAGCAAATCTGCTATAAGTACTTTTTCCGACTCCCTGCATTTAAATCCGAGCCCCACAGGCGAGGCTACAGTGCGGAGCCTGCTTTTACGGGCACCTGAAACCCTGTTTTTCTGAACCGATGTGCCGAAAGGTCCTGTAGGCAGGGAGGACTACTTTCCAGTAATTAAAGTTGAAACGTTCAAACGAAAGGAAACCAGATCTCTTCAATCGAGCGGTAGGCTTAGTGCACTCGGGATATTCGGCTTGCATGCATATGATCATCCTAAGCCCTAACTTTCAGCCTCTAGACCCTAAGCAAAAAAACCCGACCGCTCCCAGCTCTTGAAAGTTTGGCCATGTCTGAGGTCACGGCTGCAGTGGTGACCGACCTCGGTGCCACCGCTACTCAGCTACTTGGCCTGCCCCGCAGGTGCTGGATAGAGACCCCTGTGCTGTAATCCGCAAGCCCACAGACCCGTAACCATTTTCTAGCTGGACGCATTCGAGCAAAATTTTGTGGGGCCACTGACTGGCGCTGGAGGTTGGATGAGCTACTGTCGACCGTGTGTGGTGGCCCTTGTGGCCCTCATCCATCGACGTGCAGTCATCATCTCTCATTGAAAGCGATGAGCGAGAGCTGCGACAGGGTTCTTCGAATGTAGGGGCCTTAATAATTAGAATAGGGTTTTGGAGGCCCAGTATACTATAACTATAAGAAGGAACCACCCCAAATAGTATGGGCGGGGTAATTATTTCGGCCCTATATCATAGAACTCGCCATAGATCCCCTAGAGACCCTCTAAAGGAACCCTATTCTAACGATTTAGGCCCCTATTTTTTCGGAATAATCCGAACTTGTAAACCTCGAGGCCGTGAGGAATAGGACTGAGCCCCAATGACCTAATTACTAGGATACCCAGTAACCTAAGAATAAAAAGGCCTCTCTTTTTGGTATTGGGTAACTTTATAAGGAACCTAGGACTACAAAAAGGGAATAAGGGTACTACTGGGCATCCTAGCCTAGGTTTTTGGTGGGATCTATAGGGTTTAAGGTGTGGGTTTAGGGTTCTCCATGGGTTCCTTTGAAGGTTTTCCTTTGTATAAGTATAGTAAGTATAATATACCCCCCAAACCGTATTCTAATCTAGGTTGGCCCGTTAAAGCCTCTGGAAAATATTCGTAAAAACGGTCCTATTAAGCCCAATAAGGGAAAATATAAAATGTCCCAAAGGCCTACCTAGCAATAACTAAGCTCTCAAAGGCGGAAGCCCTGCAGTCTCCCAACTTCGGGATGTTCGGAGGAACCTGAAATCCAAGTGGGCCCCCAAAACCTTAAACTTTTGAAAACACCGTAAACCCTTTAACAAATCAATCACCCTAAACCCCAACAGCAAATTCTCAAATTCCCTAAACCCGAAACCAACGAAGCCCCCCAAAATCCTCATCCACATGCGGCCGAAGAAGCTTCTGACGCTTGGCCTTGACCTGCTCCAGGAAGTGGTCCTCGGATCTTGCCCATTGAAGGGGCGTGGTGGTAGTTTAAGGTGCAATCCCTGGTTCCAGAAGGGTTACTACGAGGAATAGTCTGGGGGTTCAATGTCCCTTAGGAAGCACGTAGAGTTGGGCTTGGGGGATTTACTTTAGCAACATACTAGCTAATATTGAGGATCCCTATGAGAAACTATGGGTAAGCAATTTTCTTGGCAGCGATATAGAGTTTCCCAGTATCCCCTCAGTGGCAGGGAGTCCTCCTTTGCTTTTTGCCGGTTTCAATCAGGAGCCCCGGCAAACGGGTACTGCTGGGGGACCCAGTTGGGGACTGCGGTCGATGAAGCAGCTTGGGGTCTGTGAGAAGGATGTTGGGCTCTCTCCCTGCTCTCACTGTTCTCTCTTCTCCTGGATCTTCAGCTCCGTCGCACACGCTACTAGTCACCATCGTCACAATTGCTGTACCAACTCTGTCTCTTGCTCGTCCTGGTTCTCTTCCTCCTCCTACTCCTTCCTTCGATGCCATCCATCAACATCATTGTCAAATCCACCGAAATCGCAAACACTTTACTATCATTTCAATCTTCCGATGGTTGCAACCATGCCCATGCGAGTGCTATCAAAAGGAAGCGCGAAGCAGATGTGTCAAGGCGAATATGTCTCCGAAACAAGCATACTAGGCCGCTTGGGGATACATGCATGTAGGAAGCGTCATGGAATATCATCACCGACCGTCTTTACATTCTGAGGCGCCTTTGCCAGCAACCCGTCTATGTAAGGAACAAGAAAGACCCTGTAACTGCAGGCAAAACTGGCAGAGCCATAGAAACCGCGTAAGTCCTTCACGCCCCACGTAAGGGGAAGTATTCAGACCCCTCTACTTGCTCCCTGCTAAGGACAGAACGGGATCCTTTTAGTTCAAAGAGAGCTTTTTCAAAATACCCAAGCGACAGCAAGCACAACGGATCCCTAGCACAGCCAAGCATATTGCATCTTGGGCCATCATTCAGGTAAGGTTACCACCATCATACAAAACCTATGTAACTATCGCCTACTATAGTATAGTTAAATGAGGATAATGGCCCTATGTTAAGTTCACAGAGCCGTCCGAGCCTTGTAGGCTTGGATCATCGCAATCTTCCTGGAGTTGGTTTGTCCGGTCTGTAACATCAGCGGGGGTCAACTTTTTTCGAGGGTCCCATGAAGCTTCACTGTACTCTGTTCCTACATCCTGCACGGCTCTACGCACGAAGCCCAGACCCTCAGGCACCGGACCAGAGACTCAACTCTAGTGCAGACTGGTACCAGAATGCTCTCAAGCAGGTGGCTCAAACCTACACCCCTACACCCTGTCCTGCTAATTCTATGGAACTTTGAAAGTCAAACCCAGGTTTTGAGGAACAGTGTGATGTAAGTACACTAAGGGCTTTAAGGGAAGGTGCTCATTCGGAATCTCCTCCCTAAAACCTAAGCCCTAAACTTCATTAGACCCCTGAAATCTACACCTTTCCAGGTTTTGAGGAACAGTGTGATGTAAGTACACTAAGGGCTTTAAGGGAAGGTGATCATTCGGAATTTCGATTTGCCCGCCTTCGCTCCAGGTAGTCCGGCTTGCTCGAAGAGCCAAGCGACTCCTAGGCTCTCTCGGGGTTTAAGGGCTTTAAGGGGTGTAGAGGTTCAGGCCACAGTTTGGGGTTCTACAATTTGCTTAAGAACCCCCCCCCAAAAAAAAATAAAAAACAAATAATCCCTATATTACCCCCATAGAATATATTTTTTATTTTTTTGGGGGTTCTTAAGCAAATAGTAGGGTTTAGGGGCTTAGGATGCTTTAAGGGGGTTAGGATTTCGGGGGTTTAGGTTTTGGGGTTAGGGTTTGGGAGTGTAGAGTTTTGGTGGCTTAGGGTTTAAGGGGTTAAGGCAACGGTTTAGGGTCTAGGGTTTAGGGTTCAACGGTTTTCGGACACGCGAGTTTTTGGATTGTGAGTAGATTTGTCTCGGCAAAGGCCAAGGAGGTAAGGATCGAATTGTGGCCTCTCACGTTGCCGGATCTGAGGAGAGAGGGTAGTGAAAAGCTAGGGCGTCACGGGCCGTGCTTCTGTGGGTGGGGTCGTACCCGACCGTTCCAACGCGACTGTTGCAAGCAGCAGGAAAAGCAGCTTCCCCAAATCCCAGAATCCTCAAAGCTGCATATTACAGTACCTTACAGTGCAATTCAATATAGTATCGTATAGTACTGTATAGCTAGTGTAGCATCTTAAGAAAAACTCCTCGAGATCCCGACAAGAAGCATCAAACATCGACAGGTCGGAGATCGCGTGAAGTGGCCACTCCCAGCTTACAACCCCTCAGCGGCCACCCACCTAGATCATACTACATTATACGGTGTCGTATAGATATTGAGATCTTCTACTGTATCATACTCTTGCATATTATATTGGATTATGCTACATTATACTCCGGGACACCAAAACTCCTTAAAGCCCTCAACACCTGAACCCAAAACCCTAACACCACAAGAACTCCAGCAAACCGCCACTTGGCGGCCGAGGAAAGCGCAGGACGCAGCAGCGGCGGACCCGAGCCTCCTTTGCTGGACTCTTGTTCGGGAGCTTCACGTAGGAACTTTTATATTCTTTAATGAGGAAGCCGTGTTGTTTGCTATAAACCACGATTGGGGTAACTTAGACAATAATAAGGAAGCCACATTATTTACTATACATCCCGTACTATTGTAAATTAAGTTAAAGGCACTGGCAAGAGCCAAGTTTGCTCTGGTCGCTCTTTGGGTTCCATTTTCCTGTGACAGCTCTGATATTCTGGCCACTTTAAGAGTTCCTCTAGTCCTGTTCTCCTAGAAGGGTTTCATAGTTGTCACGTTTGGAGCGGGCGCTTCACAAGAGCACTGCCATCTTTTGGTGCATGTTTCGTGGATCGGTGCCTTCGAAACTTTTCAAATTAACATCTTGTTGAGGTCGTTGGGAACGGTTCTCGACACTACCTGTAAAGGAACTCAGCTTTTTATTGACTCAACCTGGAAAGCAGATCTTATTCTGGTAGCACTACTCAGCACGGAAACCCCCACTTACAGAAAGCCATATATCCCATATAGTAAACCTGGTAGAACCCTTTATTAAACAGGGTTCCCGCTCCGTGATTTCGTATACTCTTGAACTCTCACCGATGTAGTTTAAAGGCTTTCAGGCATTCGAAGAGTCAGAGCTAGGGCAGCTCGGCGCTTGTAGCGCTCTTCGGAGCAGGCACTGGCGTGTTCTGGGTTCTGAATGTTGGAGGCTTTGGGTCGAGGAGTGATTCGAAGGGCGAGGGGCCTGCATGCTTGACGGAGCCTGCCGTTTCCAGAACACCCAGCGGGACACGAAACACAATAGGCTTCGTTGGAAGGCAACCCCCGAGCAAGCATAGCCAAGTGGCCAGAGTCAGTTTCCTCCTTAGGAGATGCAGGCTTTAGGCCTCAAACCTCTGCTTCTGGAGCTCTCAACTGGCGAGGCCCATCAAACCACTGCCGGAACATGTTCCTTCGGGTTACGGGCTGTCGGGCTTGAGGACAGGCTCCGTACTAGATTCCTACTACTACTACTACTACTACTACTACTGCTGCTGCTACTGCTGCTGCTCTACTAATAGTATAGCTGCCACACGCTGGAAGGAGTCCCCTGCCGCTGTCTTCCTCGTGTCCCTGTGATGCTGGTGTTTCGGTCACGTCTTGTCCGATGCATGCTTTGCGGTTTGTTCGGTACGTATCATGCACTTGGACTTTCCATACAAAATGCAGAGATGCACTGACTGAAGACGCTGATTTCGGGCCGTGGCCGAATGACTACAAAACAGGTTGGCTTCAAAGGCCAAAGGTTCAGGTTTTCTTGAGTTGCGACTTCTTCATCTCCACCTAACTCCACGTAACTCCACGAGCTTCCCTCGAAGAGGGTCGGCCAAATCACTTGGTCAGAGGAATGCTGTTCCATAAAGCCGCGCCGCCCTTGCGATTAAACTCCTAAACACCAAACCCCTACAGCCTGTGCCCTAAACCCCTAAACCCCTAAACCCCAAACCCTAGGCCCCTAAACCCCTAAACCCCCAAACCCTGGACCCCTACACCCCTAAATCCCTAAAGTCCAGTCCCCTAAACCCTAACCCCTTAAACCCTAACCCCTTAAACCCTAACCCCCTAAACGCTAAACCCCGAAACCCCTACACCCTTCAACCCCTTAAACCCTCAATCCCTGAACACAAAACCCCGAAACCCCGACACCCCCAAACCCTTACTTGAAGGATCATGGGACTTAGTAACTAGGATTATAATTCAGGCAACTATACTTATAACCCCGATTAAGGTACTTATAACCTTACTTACTAAGTTCCATGATCCTCCAAGCACACCAGCTCTACGGCAGGAAGTAAAGACCTCGGCTATGGGTCCAGGACGCATCGCTGCTCTGCTGCTCCTCCTCCGAGCTAAAGATGCTCTCCTGGGCTTGCGTACAACATTATATTAGTCATATTATGTATATATATATATATATATATATATCTATAAGTATATATATATATATATATATGTATCTCTCTCTGTATTATTATGCGTCATAGACATAATATCATATATCATAAATGATATGAAGGATACAGATTCGCCAATCATGTAGGGGCTATGATAATTACAAGTGGGATGTTCTTGCATGACTACATCGGGCCCATGACGGAATACTATTCCGAAGTGTTCCGACCTCTCTACCGCTCGTCGTCTCCTCACCGAAGGGAGCTCAATGACTCCCTCTAGAGAATGCCGGAATGAATCCCCATGCTAGCCCCCGTATGTTCCTGCAGTAGTCCCTTATAGTCTCATGAGAGCTCGTTACAGTCTAACAGTTCTCCCTTGTGGTCTTTATGATCGCCCCTTATAGTCTTAAGGACCAGGAAGATGAGAAGTGCAGCTGTAGGCTCCAGCTCGGTGTCGTCGGCAAAATGGACCTTCGAGTCTTGCCGGTCCTGAGATGAAGTCTCCCGTTCGGAGGAGAATGAAGAGAACATGCGACTGTCGTCATGAATATCGAAATACACTCGGACTATCATCGTAACGATTTTCGACGTTGTTATTACGAGTATGGTCATGCATTTTTCAGAGGGCATGTAGGAGTTTTTGTAGAGTTCCTCTCCGGGTCAGATGCATCGAGAGTTGATTTCCTATGCTGCCGAGCTCTTTACGCAAAGTCCTGTAGGTATTACCACCGGCGGTCAGAGATGCGTCGTTTTTGTGCTCAGGGGCAACACCTGCATGGCTGTTGAACCGAGCCCTCTCTCCAGAAATATAGGGCTGCAGCAGTACTTCGAACTAGCAAAGCCTTCAGCAACCTGCGTTGTTGCCCCCTTTTTTTGTGCAAGCTGCAGCCGACTCGATGCCGGGCTTGGAGCCTCCGTCCTGCACGCGACGAGGTTAAGAGCTTTGCGGTGGCTGAGTTTCTATTGCCCTTCTCTGGGCCACAGTATTTCACGTGGGCTGGAGTATTTCGGGTTTCAGGTCTAAGGGTTTCGCGGTGGTACATCTTCATAGTTCCTAGGAGACCGAAACTTTCTCTGCGCCCCGCTGCACTCTCAGGCTTCGATGTGAGGACTCAAGACCTCATCTCGAGCTCCGTAAACTGCCTTGCTCTGAAGGTTAGGGGCTTAGGGTTTAGGGCTTTAGGCTCTTGGGGTTGTTGGGTTCAAGGCTTTAGGGTTTAAGGGTTTAGGGTGGGGTGAATGCCACCAGACACTCTGAACACCGACGCGTCCCGACCCGGCGCCCAACATCCCGAAGCCTCAGGAAAGTGCGGAAAATTGTCCTCGGGGCTCCTTCCTGGTGAATCGGTGTTCTCTTCCTTTGGCATGGGACGCTCCATTCTTGCAGTATTTTTCTGGCCATTTTTGTCATCAAGCTCATTGCTTCTATCATTATCAGATCAGGCACCTCCAGATATGCCACAAATGAATGCATAGACACCGATAGGTAAACGCATGCATGAGATAGATGAGCAAGTACAAGCAGACAAGGTGAGAGCTACACGACTTCAATCTTGCAGGGCCGGGCGCCGTGCCGAAGAAACCCCATTAATCCCGAAACCCCTCTCGACCTTGCAAAACCGCTGAAACCCGACACCATGTCAAACTTCGAAGTCACGCACACCCTCAACCCTAAATCCTAAATCCCTAAACCGTAATTCGTTCACCCTGAACCCGAAGGCTTGTCTGTCGAGAGGCAGCCGCAAATCGCACCTTGCCACTTGCATCGGCCCAGTCCTTGCTTCAGCTGGTGCGCAACAAAAAATATGTATGAATTTACTTATGTGCATTTATGTATGTATGTATATATATATATATAGAGGTTCTATAAGGTTTCTATGAGGATTACTGGAATGGATCTTATGGTCTTCATTGTAGGGGGTTTTGGGAGATAGTATGCCGCAATCAAGACCTTGAGTGTTGAAGGCTTAAACAAAGCGCACAGTACAAGATTCTCAACTGAACTTCCTGATCCAGCAGAATGCGAGTTGGCTGTAAACGGGAATCATAGAGAACGGAATCCGTCGACATGCCAAGGCCCTCCGGCTCTCAGGTTTGAAGCCTCATCAGCTCCGGCAATGGTGCACTCAACGTGCACTCATCGGCTCATGCAAATAACGCTGGAATACTGACTCTTCAAGTTTAGCTTGCTTACCAATCAAATGAAGTGCCAAGCCACCTTTGAGTCAGTGGACTCCTTGGCACGGAGGGCCGTGCTTGCTCTTCCAGTGCCACAAACAAGGGCAGTGTGCAGGATTTCACGGGCTTCTCGGGTCTTAGGGTTGGAGGCTCAGAGCATCGTAGCATCAGAGGAAACTTGAGTTCGCAAAGGTGAAGGGCAGCGTGCTCCAAGATCTTGAGTTCAGGGGCACTAGAAGACTAACACGCTAAACAGCCCTCAAACCTTTAACCTTGCCTCCCCATCAACTACAAAGCCACCCGAATACACTTGAAAACTATACGGTCCCAAGAACCCCAGCCAACAACCCACTCAGCCGGCCGGACGCCGTTGCTTGAAACTCACACGCCAAGAAGCCAAACAAGCACAAGCTGGGAACAGGGAACCCCTGCTCCAGTGCAATTCTGACCTTCAAGAGCTCTGGAGCGGTTTAGGGTTTAGGGTTTAGGGCTTGCTATACACCTTTGTCTTGCTATGGTCGGGTATCGATGACGTCGTCGACGGCACCCGGAATGTTGGGGATGACCTCCGAATGCCGAAGGATAAGCATTCTGGAAGCCACAGGAAGCCCCAGAACCAGGCTGGCTCGAACTACGCAAGGATGGAAGGACGCAGAAAAACTGATGCCCACGTACGACTCTATGGGAGGCAGCTTACGCAACTACCCTCGGGGGCTGTTGGGAACGGTTTGCTTCGGTCGGAGGCGAAATTACGGAGAGCCAGGCAATTCCGCCAAAGGGGTCTTGGGCGGATTTTCACAAAGTCCGAGTCCCCGCTTTGTTTCGGAAGCCCCGAAGGCGAAGCGAAACGCTTCGAGGCGGTTCTCATGCTTTGAACTTGGGGGCGTGGCATGGTCTCTATGGCCATGGGGTTTTTGCATAGATATAAAGCACTAGGCTGCGCCATGGGGCATTGGACCGTGTTCTCGGACCATTGAAAGTTAGACCCTCAACTCTCAAACCCCTGCCCAAGTAAAACCTCGACCTGTTTTCTTATCCAAGAAGCTAAAGCCAAGGCAGCGAGCACGATAAGAGAAGCACACCCCTTGCGTTGCTTCTGCCTGTTAGTTATGGCAAATTCACTCTAGTATCACTAGTCCAAGGTAGTTCCTACTATTTGCTTAAGAACCCCCAAAAAATAAAAGATATATTCCTTATAGGGATAATATAGGGATTATCACTTTTTTATTTTTTGGGTGGTTCTTAAGCAAATAGTAGGTTCCGGTAAGAACCCAGTTGAATGCCGCTTCCGTGCCTGTGGTGGCCGAGGCGGAAGAGGCGGCGGGGCCCTTCGTCGGTGGGGTTTTTGGCTTCTGTTGCGAAATCCCTAAGGTTTGGTTTAGGGTTTAGGGTAGAAATCCCTAAGGTTTGGTGATTGAAGTTCTTGGATCACCAAGGCTGGTTCTTCTGGTGCAGATCCCGGCCATCCACATTGACTTACTTCCTCCCAGTCTTGTCACGGGAGGGCTTAGGCAAACTCTGAACAGCAACGAAGCAACTGGCTGAGCGGCATCTTTCTGCCGAAAGGTTCCCCGTCTTCAAGCTGCCGAAAATTACCGGTCATCGTCCGACCCCTCCAGTTTAATTCCAACAGCGAGTAAGCTCCCAAACTCAAAGGGAAGTTTTGGAAAAGTAAGGGATAAGGGACCCTTCCATAGACCCTCCTCTTCAGTCCCCAACCTGTGAGCCTGGTTCCCAGGTCCGAAGCACAAGGAAGCCCTCGGCCGCTGGCCATGAACCCTTTGAGCACTCCCTCCTCAACATCGTCGGGCAAGTGTCCCAAGTACAGACCCCACTGTAGACTTGAGACTTCTTATTACTTTGCGTCGGCTTTCAAATCGTATGAGACAAGCACGAAGAGTTCTGGCAAATCCCCACAGGCTTTTGGATGCCGGTTGGTGGTGCTCTGCTTGGACCTCCGCTCCCCCTAGAAGGTACAACACAACGACATCTTTTCGGAGATCCCTCCCAGAATCTATGATCCATCAACCCAATGAAAGTATTGGCACCACGTTACGCACCCAAAAACGATGCAGGGACAGAAGCTACAAGTAGTGCCAGGCAAGCTGCACATTCAGGAGCCTCGCCGGTTGCACTGGGACGCGCATGCATCAAGCTTCCTCAGAAGTCTCTGACAATTCCGGACCCCGCCCCCCCCTCCCCCCCCTGTCCTGTGACCCAAAGATGGACCCTACATGATGAACAACCCCTACAATTTCAGAGACCCCTGCCCCAGTACCTTAGTAGCTTAAAATGCCTTAGCCTTGGCCGAGCATCACCTCGCGGCTGTAAACCGCTGCTGCAGTAAACGTGGTGACATCACGTGACGCAGGAGAGGCAGCTTCAGGCTGAGGGGTCGGCGGTTTAGGAGGGCTGGGAGCTCTTTGGAAAGTCAGGGTTGACATAGTTCGTTTCGACATGAGGGTCGTGAGATCTCGGATGTTCCGAAGCTTCCAATCTTTGGGCTTGTTTACCAAATGAGCACTGGAGCCATCGTTACAGCCAAGTACTTGTACAGTCGGCGTGCGCGTCGCCCGGTGTGAAACAAAGGCTGTTGAGCCCGGCAGGTCGCAAGAGAGCTCTTTGCAGGGCAATGTCGGGGAATTCAACGCTGGAAGAGGGTTTCGGGGTATATTCAAATCAAATCACCTCGCCCCTAGGCTTATCTCAAGCCTGCACGTCTGAGTCTACTATGACCCCAACGCTAGCCAAGCCTTATGTTCTACAGTCGGCACTGCGGCCAACGGGGGACAAGTTTCACAAACGTACAGTCGCAATTTGTACTACCGAGTTCTTGTACCTGCTTGCCGATTGCCCTACAATGATTTGTATTTGTGACCACTCTGAATGAAAGTCCTCAAGAAATACGATGCCAGGCACATAAACTCTTCACAGTATCTTCGAATACTCAACCAATTACATTAGTGAAGGTCGAGACCTCGCGGCGCAGTATTTTTAAAAGCATAGCTTTGGGATTCCTCGAGGGTTTGGATAGTAGCTGAAAATGCGGAAGCCTCCAGAAGGGGACTATCTCGCAGTCAACTCCGACGGCACACTGATTGCTTGAAGGGAAGATGTGGAGTGTGGGGTTTTACGCCTTTCATGTGATTTCCGAGCTGTTTCGGAATTGGGTTCTGGGCCACTCAGGGGTTGCCGATTTAGAATCCAGCAACAGCACTGGATAAGTTCTTAAAGGGTTCCTGTTTACTCAAAGCTGCACTTTTGGATTTGTAGGTAGCGGAAAGAACTACCCGCCACCCGTTTCCCAAATCCGCAACTGGGGCTCGGCACCTGCTTGTAGATCCACAAGCTGTCGGCCTCGGATGCGATCTCAAGCGTGTCAAAGCGACAAAGTCAAGTGAGAGATGCAAAAGAAGTAGTACAGGGGCCTTAAAACTAACAATAGGGTTTTGGGGCGCATTCTACTACATTTTCAATAAGCAGCCCTCAAAGCAGTTTAGGTAATTATTAAGGCCCCTATGCTAGATGCCAGCTTGAGATTCGGGCTTTCCCAACCTCTCGAGATCCAGAAACCCTAAGTTTCCCATATGTCGCTGAGCAGAAGGCTCGGTCCCAGCAGGGGATTGTGTTGAAATTGGTCAGGATAATTTATACCTTACTCTTAGAGCCCTGAAATAATCCTTGAAGGAACCCTTGTGATAGGACCATGTTAGGGCTAGTTTGATGCCAGGCGGCGTAGCTCGTCATCAGCGCCAGCCAAGCGACAGACCTTCGCAGTCCTTCTAAGAGGCCTAAGCGCCAAATGGCCACCTGAAGCAAGGGCTCTTTCGGGTTTCAAGGGGTCTATGCTTGTATGTAGAAATGTAAGAGCTTGTAGACGCTAATGTGAGGGCCTTAATAATTTGGATAGCTGTCTATACCACAGTTTTACTTGGGCCTGTGTCTCTACTGACTCCTCCTGAACCCGACATCCTAATGCAGGGCATCTCTGTATGCTGGGATCAAACACACCCACTTCACGAAGCACGGGGATCGCAACTCTGTAGGCCCCATGCTGTGCTGTGAAGTTTGTTTTTTTTGGCGAAATCCTGCTCTACTGTTGTGTGAGGTGGAAGACCTTGTGAAGAAGAGCCAGACAGACAGTGTATGGACGAAGCCAGCGTGACAAACTTTACCAGTAGAATGGGTAATGAATTCGTGAAACCCGTGCAAACTGCGAATCCCCCAAGCGGAATCTCTGCGCTGAAACTCTGCCGCCTCAGATTCAAGATGCAGGGATGTAGGGGTTCGAAGGTGAGGGCCCTTCGACGGGGTCGGAGGCCTGAAAGCCGTGCTGCAACTCCTCGTTGAAATTCCTGCATCGAGCTTCGGCTCCCAGGTGAGCTTTCCGGTGGAACTCTACCATGGCAAACATCTTTGAAATCTGAACTAAGGCGAAAGGCAACATCCCAAGTGGCCGCATTGCTGAATTCACACTCGCCCGAATTTCATGAGCAAAGTCGCGGCCCCAAGACCCCGACTCAAGCAACTTAAACTCTGACACTGGGCGGGGCAGAAGGACAGTTTGATGGGTTGTATCATCTCCAGGAATTCCATAAGCCACATATCATGCAGCTACATTCCACAGCCCCTACGAGCAAGGAGAAGCATGGTCCAGATCAGGAACAGCAATCGAGAGGATCCCTGGACCTCGGCGAGTCTCAGGACTGCTAGGCGTTGTTGGCATTGTTCTGCGTGCGTCTGTGTCTTGAAGGGTAAAGGAGTAACGCAAGTTACCTGGTGAACGTCCACGCGCTGTCAAACCCAGAGGCGTTCCCACACCCAGCTACGAAAAGCAACGGACTGAGGGAGCAGCACCCGAGACAGCGGCGAAAGAGAGGATTGACCTCACATGCCATCCAGCCAGGCTGGCGCAGCTTGTTCTCGGATTCATAGAACGAGTGAAGTCTCTCCATTCGTATGAAACTCTAGCAGGTGGCTCATGAAGTCCAAGAAAAGTGGTCTGTATAGAACGTGCTTTAAGATGAATTATGGGAGGCCGAACTTTCGGTGCTAGGAAGTGGCAGGAAGTGGCTCAAGGGTCTTTCAGAAAAGCTAGCGAAAGCGATGCGATGCCTCTGACACTAAGGGCTGCAAGCCCGAAGCTCCACTCTGCTTGCAAAGAAAGCCGTAGAACTCCGTCGAATCTCTAAAACAGCCCCAATGCAAAGAGGGCCCAATGCATGGACCGGAAGGTTCTGGGCTCCAAGGTTCCGGGCCACTTCGCTTCGAGAAGGTGCTCCGGAAGCAGAGGCAGAAGCAGAAAGGAAGCCATACCGAGGGCCTCCGCAGGGGCGCGCGTCTGGGTCTGTGGGTTGTGCTTTGACCACAATCCACAGGTCTTCTGAACAGGCTTTCGAGGTCTGTTTGCTGGGATGCTCTGTCAGGCAAGCTTTAGGAGGGTCCGGCGTAAAGGGTCAGAGCCATGGCGCCGTTGATTGTGATAGAACATGAGAAGCAGTCCGAGCGAAATGGAGATTTCAACGCTTGTTTATCATCTGTTTCGGCTAATTTGATGAACCGTGAAAAACACCATTTTCTCCAACAAACCCCAAACCCAAACTCTGCGAAACTCTCTGAGCAACGCTTCGCACTTGAGTGGCCTGCGAGGTTGCCATCAAGAGATTCGGCGGGAGGCCATAGGACCTCACACTCCAAGACTTTTTCCTCGAAAACGCTGAATGGCTCATTGGCTTTGTAAAAACCTATGTAGCATATGCACTACTTCCTGAAAACAACGAATGGCTCAATTGCAACTGAAAAGGGCGAGGCCAGCGAACTTCCAAGCCCCAGGCCTGCAGACCACCGACCGCATGTTCGACTATTACACGAGCCTAAGACCCCAAAGCCCTAAACCCTGAACCCTAAGAGACACCCGAATCCCTGTCACCTTCACTTACCACATACCCTAAACTTCCTAAACCCCCAGTAGCCCAGGGAGCAATACCGAAGGCTCTATCTAATGGCGTGAGCTCAAACTGAAATCGTCTGACGAACCAACAACCGATGCCGTTTGCTCCGCTACTGCAACTGCCGATGCCGCTCCCAAGCCTTTTAGTTCCGGCCCTGTGCTCAACATCTGAAATCTCATCCTGACCGTTGAAACCTCGTACAAAGCCCTTACACAAACCGATGCAAAAACCCTTGTGTTCCTTCTTCGGCTCTTTTGCCCCCAAGTGGAGACTGAGTTCCAGGCAAGGTAAGCCTGGGCAGAAAGCGCTCGGGAACTCCGAATTGACAGGGCTTCAAGTTTGGGATTTTGAGGGGTATCGTATCGGTTATCGGAGGTTTTTTTCAACACTTTTTTCCGCCTAGCAGTTAAGGTCGCCGAAAGCCACAGTTATCGGTTATCTTTGTGCCCGTCTGTCTCTCAGTCTCTTTCTCTCGATATCTCTGCGGACCGGGGCTTGTGCCGCAGTGCTGGGCAATAGCTGTGCCTTATGCTTTTCATGTTTTCTGTTCATCCAAACACAGCATGTCATTGAAATCCTGAGACAGGTAAGCTGGGGATGGGCAAGGTCAAGAGGGCACATGGGGTCTCAGAGGATCGCCTGTGCTCAGGGTTTGGGCACAGGTTTTATGGCCGTGGGCCGTGGCGATTGGAAAAGTAACGCTGCTGTGCTTTGGCGTCTCCTGTGTGCTAAACAGCTGAACCAGACTTCAGGTTCACGTGTGGGGCCTATATGCCATGGCATGTGTTGAGGAAAGTCTTGGAAAATGAGCTGATGCGCTCAGGAGTGCCACAGACCCTCCCACGCGACGCGACGCTCCCTAAGCATGTAAATGTGGCCTCACTAATCCTTGCCACGCAGGTCGAAGCTCATAAACCCTAAGCAGCAGAACCCCCAGAATCGAAAACCTCGACCCCGAAGGCCCTAAATCTCCGCCCCTCGCAGCAGTGCATCTGCTTGTCTAGAATCTATTGGGTTTCGAGGATTTCTTGGCTACAGTTTTCTACAAGGAAGATCCGAAGAACTCCACTGGCTGAGCCCCCGAGCCAAAGTACGGCTCCTAGAGCCTGGCACGAAAGCTGCAAGAGGTGACGGGGGGTTTTGTTGGGTCCCTCTTCAGGGAGGATCTTGGGTAAGTTCCCCCCCCACCACATTCATGGTTAGTGTATCTGAATAAAGAGACACAGTAATCAACAGCACAAGTACACGATTGAGGGTTGGAGAAGGTTTCACAGCTTGAGATCCCATAGATTGAGGCTCTCTACCCCAGTGCACAGCTTTGAGTCTGTCCGAGTTCACCAACATCAAGGCTGAAGTAGTTCCCAATCCAAACAAGCGAATACCTCAGCAACCTGCAAAGACACACAAAAAGAAGAAGACACATCTGCACGTCGTACATACAAATACATGTGTACATGTATACACACATGTGCAGGAGGTGCATGAATCAATGAAAGTAGGCAATGAACTTAGGCATATAGTTAGGAACGTACGAATGTATGTATGCACCGAAGCGCAATATCCCAAACGGTGGTGATCCTAGTCGCCACTACCCCACTCCGTCTTCTGGCAATCACCCACCATCTAGCAAACCGTAACGAATCAAACTCTGAACGGTATTTGGGGGCAAATAAATGATGTGCATATGCAAGTATGTGAGACTATAATTTTGCAACGGGATACACTTGAACAACTGGCAAACTCGTCAGGACCCCCGCGTACCCTCTCACATACGGGGGTTTCGGTAACCGCCCCAGCGCCTCGCCCGCGTGGTATGCACTCCAGAGCTGCGCAGAAGGAACCTCGTGGACTTTGTCTATCTGTCGGGATTTTTTTTTTAGCTTTCCAAACGCCATTGCAGTGTTATACTGTTATAACCGAGTTTTGTGGTGTATCAATTTCGACGGGCGCTTCTGGACATGTGTGGTTGAAGGTCTTCCGCTTGATATGGCGGTCTCCAGTCTTGCTGAGCAGATAACCTGCCGGACGGAGGAAACGAGGATGGCTGCTTCGGGCTTCAGGTGCTAGGCGGTAACCGGTAGGGACCCTTGGGGTTTATGCTGTCAGTGCCACATCATGTGAGCACATGCCGTCGCGTTGTAGACTTTGTTTGACAAGGTAGCAGGAGTACCTGAAAGTCTCCCGGATATACCTGGTGATCCCTGGGAGCTTCTGACGCAAACTTCTCAGCCAAGCTTCCAGACGTCCGGCGACTCCTTCAACCTGGCAGCAGTCGGCATTTGCATTGCAATCAACTCCGTTACCGTCAAGTACCTGCTTCACCAAACCGCAGATCGAGAGGGTGTGCACTTATGTCGGGAGGTTGGGGGATGTTCTGCTACACTCTTCGGGGTGATGTCAGTGTATGGGACACCGCTTCAAGACGAATTGACAGCTCCAGTCTTGGGCACTTTCATCCGTATGTCGTCCTTTGACAGCCGGACATAGAAGGAAGTCAGCATTGCATATTGCCGCATAGCCGCCAAAGAACACTCGACTCGGCTCGAAAGGATCAACGGTTTTTTCGAAATTCTAGTGACAGTGATTGAAGCGTTCATCAACAACGTCCCGATCTCACCTGTGCCCAGGCCCCGCTGTGCCTCCAGCGACTGAAGCAGGAGCTCACCACATGCAGTCGTAGTGTAGCACAACGCCATCACAAGATGGATCCTGGTCACGTGTGTCTCCCATTTATGGGCTGTGGGTTTGCAGTAGATGAAGTACCAATCTAAACATTTAGGGATCTGTGGGAATTTGACGCACGACACCTGTGGAGACGACCCAAACGCGGAGCCCTAAGTACGCCCACGAAGCTATACTGTTGCTACCCTGCCCAGGACTCTCAACACCGAAACAGAGATCTACTAATTGCAACACAAAGTCGGCCGGTCTTTCCCACTCTCCTCTCCCCTGCACGGAATGGTCCTGAGACATAGATTCCAAGCACAGGGCTTCATGAGACATCTCTCCACCTCGGGACAAAACTCGCCGAGCTCGAATCTTGAGTTTCGAATGTTCAACGTTCAGGGCTAATGGATCCTAGGAGCGGTGGTGTGGACTGCTGCTGGCATCGGTCGGATATAGGATGACGAAACCAATCGCTTCAGGGTGGGCTCTGCTGGAAACACGAATGATATCGAAGCGCCAAGCGGGGCGCTTAACCCTATCCCACGGCACCCTTTTCAGAGTGGAACCTCGATCACGCGGCACCCTCTTCGGAGTTGACTCCGCGAACTCACGCTCCAAAGAACCCAAGATTCACTACCGTGGTATTTGGAGTTCATTAAGTTTGTACAGCACTGCAAGGCCACGCCGGTAGGTTCGGAGTGAAAGCGTTTCGGACATGGAAGCGTTGGCCTTTTGAGGCTTTGAAGGGATTCGCGGAACGTCGGATCATCAGGGAGTGAATGTGCACCTTGAGTGTAGGGACTCTCAGGGGCACCCATAAGTCTGCGTTGTGGAGTAAACTGCGGAGTTCAGACACTTTGACGCTAGGGCCCATCGAAAGGCTGATTTGAGATATGAGAGTTTCCGAAAATAGGGGATCCTAACATAGTACCCTAAATAGTAGGATCCTTATTGTAAGGACCCCCAATATAAGGTGCCCCTAATTTTCGGAAACTCCCATATGCTCGAGAAGGGAAGGGTCGGATGCGATACCTCCTTCGTCGTCAAGAGTCACAAGGGGGCAGAACCGTGTGAAGCCGTGTGGCACCTGTACTGATGAAAACGTTCTACGGAAAACGAAACTTTCCAAAATTCGAAGTTTGCGCCTGCGCATCTGAAACTGTGCGCGGAGAACCGACCAACTGTAGTTGCAGCTTGCAGGTTCCCATGCTGGAGCTCTTTAGCAGCCACGGAGCCACATCGCGCTCCTCTCGCAGTTGCCGTGCCTGTGTCGACACGGTTTGAACCAGAAACCCATCACCTCCATCCTTTCAATCACTATCATTGTCGTGATACCCGAACACCAGGACCTCTCGTACCTCAGTCAACTTGATAGCCCTGTGCCGAAAGCCTTTTTAAGCCTCGTCCGAAACCAGGTCTCCGCCCATGATCCTACGTAGCTGCAAGCAAAGGCCTGGGAGATGTCACGTTGAAGGGCGACCGCCTGGGAAGTCAGAGCGGAACCGCTTGCGACTCAGGCTCACTTGCGACCGACCAGGGTTTTTCGGAAAAGACGTGGTTACGAATGTGCTAATGTCAGCTTCTGCTACACTCCTAGACGTCCTGCAGCTTCAATTCTTCCGGGTCTGATTGGAAAAGAACCGCGGGGAAGTTTTTTTGCATTGATGCTTCGGATGTCTGTCTCGCGGTGTAGCACTTCTTGAGTTCTCACTGTCGGAAAGGACCATGCAAGCCGATTCAAGCAAAGGTGCACTCTCTGTGGGCGCCGACGACACAAGCACCTCTTCTGCAACGGCCTGGCTGAGCACAGGGATTGAAAGTCAGGGTGTTATGTCTATGGGATCCCCGATAAGCAGATGTGACGCAACGTCCAGGTTCTGGCAAAGGTTGCCACAGGAATGGCACTTAAGGTTGATGTGTGGTCCTTTCCTAGTCGTTTAGCCAAAGGAGCCGAAACCTGATTGGGCCCTTTCAAGTGTTTTGGGCACTGGAGAGAGGACATCGCGTCTGATGCTGATGATTTGTTACATAGGTGGGTGCCATGCTGAATCGTGCGCCGATGTGCCAGGTCTGTAATGCCAAAATCTTAAACTCCTGAATAAGGCGCACGAAGCTGTGACGCATGGCAGCTTTCAGCCTGGAGACCGCATGAACCACAAGTAGTTGACAACTGCCTGCCCTCCATATCCTCTCAACAGCAATTGCTAATCCCGCGAACACTTTTGCATAAAGACTTTATGATTGGCCACCTGGCTTACGAAACCCTTCGACCCCCAACTGCTTCATGCTTTCATGCCAAGCGATGTCTCGGGAAGTAGCTAAGTAGCTCTTGACTTGGCATGATACGATGCCGGCTCCCACACAAACAGAAAACAAAAGGGTGTTCTTCCAAAAGGCGAAGTATCTCGAGATAAGGTCCACGTCTGACGCTCAGGTTTCAACCTGTTCTGTCCGAGTTGCTCGCAGCTACGATCTAGAATCTAGAGCTCGTGCCTGAGGGACATGTGTCGGATTGCCAACAAAATCAGTATTGGGCGCCTTCATGATATCGTGAGCCTTCGTCTCACTCACGGGTTGCGTCAGGAACTCTCGATCATCAAAGATGTCGATGACCTGCCAGGCTCTACGACACAGGTGCACAAGCTGGGGCGGTTCAAACTGCACAAAGCCCGTATCTGCTTTCAATTTCAGGGCTTGCGCTCGAAGTCGTCCTGCTTTTTAAGCACTTTTGTTGCATCCATAGAAAACAAGGTCGGCTTGCAGCGTAGGGCAGGTGCCAAACCCTGAGTCTAGGCATGACCATGGCTCAAGTCTGGTCCTACGTGTCATCTAGGTCCTACGTTAGAGGAGAACCCAGCAACGTTCATCTTTTCTTTAAGTCAGAAACCCGCCTCCGCTATAACATGCGACCCTTCGTGACACCAGCAAGCAGCTTGAACGCACAAACCCAAGCACAAATCTTGTGTCTATGCTCGGCTGCGAAACAATGCACAACCATGGCCCACACAGTGCTTCCTTTGGGTTGCAAGCCAAGCGGGAATCATGTACGAACGTTTTTGAGAACTTGCACGGAAACTAATGTGAAGCACTCCCTGGTAAAACCTCCGCGCCTCCATTTCGTTGGCCATATCTGCGGTGGCGGACACACGGCGAAGGGGTGTACTCCTCTGCACCAGAGGGAGGGGTAATATAGGGGCCTTAATAGTTAGAATAAGGCTTTGGGGTTGGAAAGAACTTCCAAAATAGCAAAGGTAATTCTTTAGGCACCAATATTCACCCGAAGCCCTGAAGATTCACCCGAATATATAAATATAAATATAAATAAATAAGTCAATAAATAAATAAATGTATATATATATATATACATATATATATATGTAAGTATATATACATATATTCTACCGTTAGAAGGAAAAAGCTTCTTACGAGAGAAGACCCAACTCGGCAACAGGGTATCTGAAAGTGCAAGAACACAGAGCCAAAGATCCATCTGTTCCTGGGCTTGGGTTTGGAGTTCAAAGTTTGGGGTTTAAGATTCTGAAGCTACTAATCGTACTGAGCTTGAATCATACAAGTACCCTGGAGTCGGAATCGCGAAAGTCCTCCTTGCCCGCACTGCGCGATGCAGCTCCTACCGCTTGGGGCGGGCTTGCGAGCTTTCAGGCTTTCAGGACCACAGGAAGGCCAAACACGAGAGTAAAGTGCTACAAGAGCTCAAGTGCAGGTTTGTAAGGGGTTCTTACCGCGATTTACAGCTTAAGGGCCCGACTAAAGACTTGAACTCGAGACGCATCTGGCTTCTTGCCAGTATGCTCGCGAGAATAGATGCATGGCTTTCAGACCCTGTCTGTTGTGCTGCTTCGTGCTATCATTGACTGCTACTGTGCTGACGTTTCTTGCTCCGTTTGCTCTTGCTGTCTGCTTCCCTGATGTTGGTGACCAGGAGCAGCGGGAGAAGCCGGACAAGGAGATAGGTCACGGTGGTGAACCTGATGGTCATGAAGCTACTGCGATGGCTGCTGTTGATGATTGTGTGAATAACAAATGATGCTGATGACTATGCGACAATGAGCATTGGCCTTCTTAGTACAGGGCCTTAATGATTAAACCGCGTTTTGGGGCCCATTCTACTATAAATGTAATAAAACGCCCTCAACGTAGTATAAGCAATTTTTATAAGGCCTCCATATCATAGAATCCTTTAAAACCCCTCAAAGGAACCCTGTTCCAATTATGAAGGCCCCTTTAGTATACAAGGGAGGACTTCGAGAACTAGAGTTACCTATTGAGAAATAGAGTTCAGGTTATAGTTGCTATAGTTGAAGAAACAAGCTTAGGTTATCTGGGTCGGCCTGTAAACACCCTGGAAAAGCTTGTATATAGGGTCCCTTATAAACCCAAATAAGGAGAATGAAAAATCTCCCAAAATCCAACCTAATTATTGTTGGAGTATAATGACCGGGAAATTACCCCGGTCGCTCTTCCAGGGACTCCTCCTGCGAGGCGTCCGTCTCCCAAAGGAGGGCCCCAGCGCCGCCCCAGTTCTGGAAGTCAGGCTCGGCAGCTCGGCTTCTTTCTTTGAATTTAGGATTTAGGCTGATGGCTTCTTTTTTTGAGTTTAGGATTTAGGGTTTTTTTGAGTTTAGGATTTAAGGTTTTTTTTGAGTTTAGGATTTAGGGTTTAGGCGGATGGCTTCTTTGAGTCCGAGAGGGTCTAAGAACCCAAATAGTAGGGTCTAGGTTCACAAAATCCCCACTGAATGGCTTTAGACCTTGAAACCCTCCTATTTGAGCACTTCGATCCTTCAAGACTTTGCCGTGGGCTCCTATCTAAGAAAATTATGGAACGTTTTGCGCAGGTCTACAGTCGCTTCGGATGCCAGGATTTCGGTTGCGGCTCATGGGATTCGGGACTGGATGGTTTGGGGTTTTCAGGGATGCTCACTTTGGCCAAGGGCTCCGTATATTTGTCTCCCACGTGCTGTCGAGCTATCCTCAAAGACGTCACGAAATCCGCAAAGTGAGACCCCGAAGCTATCACAAGATCAGCAATTCAAGGATTTAGGGTGTAGAGTACAAAGCTTTGCGCTTCTGACTTGCTAGATCCGGCCAGGACTTCGAGTTTCATGGTAGCTCTTACAGACACCCCCCTTCCGGACTTTTGCTACGATGCTTTACAGTGCTGTTAGGGGACTTGCTTTAAAACACTTCGTTTCCAAGCTAGTTTGCACTTCTAAGACAGAGCACAGTAATTTAGTGCTCACGTGCTGAGAGCTTGACAAGGCTTCGGTTTACACAAGCTCGAAAAAGGGAGCTTCTAACAGCTCTGCCATCTTGCTCCAAACGACGGCAACACACCTTTTTCGGGGCTGATTTCTTATTGGCAAAACCCTAAACCCTAAACCCTTTCCCTAAGCCTGAAGCCCTGCACAGCCGTGGAATTGCCAATGCCACGGCGCCTTCGACGGCTTTTGAAAGCCTGTCTCCACTTCCCTGTAGACCTGCATGGTGTCACATGGTCGAAGGATTACCGTCGAAGCACCCCTCAAGTAACAATACCATGCTGAGAACAATGACAATGACAAGAAAAGTTGGCTTTCTTAGTACAAACATGGCCAGTCCTGGTTGTCAGAATGTCAATGCAGTATTGTACTGTATGTGACGGAAGATGCATTAATTGTAAACGAAATCGCACAATGTGTTTCGCAGTTCTATCAAGTCAGAACCGATACACGCCATGTCACATCCAGTTGGGTGCAGAAGATTGGGCTTAAGGCTTCGCGGTGATTCCAACTTTTACAATCAACTCTTGGGTTCTAGCCATGAAAACTGATGCACTGACTCTACCACGGAAACAAGCTGGCGCTACGTAAGTCCATCATGGGAGCTTACTGCTGTTAACTTCCGAGAAGAGGCCAAAGCCTCAGCTATCTTCATCATGTAGTTTACCTTATCAACAGTCCCTGAAGGAGAACCAAGTTTCGGCTACACATCCCTAAACCCTGAACCCTAAACCCCAAACCCCTAAACCCTAAATTCTCAATAACTGAACCCTAAATTATCTGGCTCCAACGTTTCGGCCTTTCTTCTAAGAAACCTGGCCTCGGAGAGGTTGTGGTGGAAGGACTCACCAAAGCCTTCCTGAAAAGCAGAGTTTCGGGTTTCACGAGATATAAGACAGCCAAATATAGAACAGGCTCGGAATAAGTGCTACTACTGTTCCTTTTGGGGTCTCTATATTATCATAACGTAGCACAAAATCCTACTCCCTACAACTATTCAACCATTCAACCCTCAACCTAGCAGTTCAGGGATTGGGGCTCGGCTATCTCGAGGTTCTCTTCTTCAAAGCCTGAGAAGCTGAGATGGCCTTGTGGGGATTTAAGGAGATTTGTTCGCGCTGGAAGGCTGTTGGGGGATGTAAGAATCTTTGAAATGATCCTTAACACCACCGGCCTGCATCCGAAGTTTCGAGGGCCCTGGATTCGCGGCTCGGGTTCAGCCAGTCTGTGCCATCCACACCAAAAGAACGTCGCATTGACAGCACGTACCATGCCAAGTCCCGAGCTTCGCAACCGCAGGTGTCATACACACTGCGAGTCTATGCCCGCAGCTCCCTCAAGTCCAAAGTCCTGACTCAACGCAGATGGTAGCATTCTCAACATGCGGTCCTGTGCCGCGGACGTGAAAACCGTGGAAACCCAAGAGCCCGAAGTGCAGCAACGCACACACTCAAAACGTCGTAATCCTCCCGGACAAAGGCACAAGGCTTAGCTTCCAAGTAGTCTCCCTGCAAGGCCCTTTCAGCCCGGAGCAGCTTCAGATACAGTACCAAAATTCCCAAAACCAAAACGACCAAAACCAGATCTTGATACTCAGAAACTCGAAAACCCTGAACCCCGAAACCCAAGTGACCCAAGTGCCTGGGCTGTGCGCGTCGCAGCTTTCGCAAGCTGCCAGTACTCATCTTCGTCCATGGTCCTCGGCTCCATGGTGAATAGGGAACTACAGCTTTGAGGAGTTTAAGGTTTGCAGCTTTTAGTGGCTGAAGGGCACTAGGATGAAAGGGTTTTCGGTTTCGAGGTTGCAGGCTACTGCTACTTGTACTTAGGGTAACAAAGCATTAAGAAATTCTGGCGCCGAGTGCAAATACTTCATCCCAGCCGTAACCCTGGTCTCTCGGAACGCAGCCAAGTGCTTTCATATCAGCGTAGCGAGATAGCATGCACCCGAGGGTGCATGGATAGTAGCAAGTCGTATGCACACGATGGGCACAAGACGGTAAAATAATGTAGGGGCCTAAATAATTAAGATAAGGTTTCGGGGCCCATTCTACTTTACTTGTAAGTAATAATAATAAGGAAACCACCAACATAGTATAAGTAACTATTAAGGCCCCTATATCACCCTAATGTAGTAGCCGAAATAGTAGGTCCATATTATGCGGATCCCTAAATGAGGTACCCCCACATTTTCGGAACCTCCCAAATAAACTTATACTACAATCATCACAAGGAACTCCCCCCAAAAATGGCATGGGCCACTTTGAAGGCCCCTATATCACAGAACCCTAAATTCTTACAGATCCCATATATAGACCCCCTTTAAAGGACCCCTTTCAAAAGGAACCCCATTCGAAACCCAAAATAGGATCCCATATATATATATATATATATATATAT
This sequence comes from Symbiodinium sp. CCMP2592, assembly GCA_905221615.1. NCBI lineage: Eukaryota > Dinophyceae > Suessiales > Symbiodiniaceae > Symbiodinium > Symbiodinium sp. CCMP2592. The sequence goes on along the minus strand of CAJNDT010006185.1, from coordinate 184,161 downwards.
ATAGACCCCCTTAAAGGACCCCTTTAAGAAGGAACCCAAAATAGACCCCCTTTAAAGGATCCGTTTAAGAAGGAATCCCAAAATAGGTGCCGCTGCTGCCAAAGAGCAGGCAATACTCGAGCGCACAGAACAAGGCGCTGGCGAGCGAAAGGGTCGAAGAGGAGTTCTGCCTGCGTTCTCGGTGCTTTAGGGGTTTAGGGGTTCAAGGCAGTTTAGGGTTAAGGGTTTAGGGGTTTAGGGGTTCAAGGGCAGTTTAGGGTTTATGGGTTTAGGGGTTTTAAGGGTTCAAGGGCAGTTTAGGGTTTATGGGTTTAGGGGTTTTAAGGGTTCAAAGGCAGTTTAGGGTTTATGGGCTTAGGGGTTTTTATGGTTCAAGGGCAGTTTAGGGTTGCACTAGGGCAGTTTAGGGTTTATGGGTTTAGGGGTTTTAAGGGTTCAAGGGCGGTTTAGGCTTTCGGGGTTTAGGGCAGTAGGGCTTTAGGGTTTATGAATAAGGGTTTAGGGGTTTAGGGGTTTAGGGCAGTTTAGGGTTTAAGGGGTTTAGGGCAGCAGGGCAGTTTAGGGTTTATGGCTTAAGGGTTTAGGGGTCAGGGCAGTAGGGCAGTTTAGGGTTTATGGCTTAAGGGTTTAGGGGTTTAGGGCAGTAGGGCAGTTTAGGGTTTATGGCTTAAGGGTTTAGGGGTTTAGGGCAGCAGGGCAGTTTAGGGTTTATGGCTTAAGGGTTAAGGGCTTAGGGGTTTGGGGCAGTTTAGGGTTTATGTTGAAGGGTTCCTATTATTAGCCCCTTTTCCGGTGCGGTGCACGCCTGATGGCTGGCGGGAATCCTCCCCACCCCGCCCCGCCGCGACCCCCCCGCCGCCCGCCGCCCCGGCCGCCCTGCCCGCCCCGCCCCGGCCCCTTTGGAGGGCCCCGCGGGGGGCGGGGAAGGGAGGGGACCAAATCGTTGACAGCGGTTCGCCGAAAAAAACCCAGAAGTTGATACGACCCAGATCCTAAAAACTTATGTTAAGCACAATAGGCCCCCTTCAAGGTTTATGTATTAGGGGTTTAGGGGTTTAGGGCAGTAGGGCAGTTTAGGGTTTATGGCTTAAGGGTTTAGGGGTTTAGGGCAGCAGGGCAGTTTAGGGTTTATGGCTTAAGGGTTTAGGGGTTTAGGGCAGTAGGGCAGTTTAGGGTTTACGGATTAAGGGTTTAGGGGTTTAGGGCAGTAGGGCAGTTTAGGGTTTATGATTAAGGGTTTAGGGGTTTAGGGCAGTAGGGCAGTTTAGGGTTTATGGATTAAGGGTTTAGGGGTTTAGGGCAGTAGGGCAGTTTAGGGTTTATGGCTTAAGGGTTTAGGGGTTTAGGGCAGTAGGGCAGTTTAGGGTTTATGGCTTAAGGGTTTAGGGCAGCAGGGCAGTTTAGGGTTTATGGCTTAAGGGTTAAGGGCTTAGGGGTTTGGGGCAGTTTAGGGTTTATGGCTTAAGGGTTTAGAGGTTTAGGGCAGTAGGGCAATTTAGGGTTTATGGCTTAAGGGTTTAGGGGTTTAGGGCAGTAGGGCAGTTTAGGGTTTATGGCTTAAGGGTTAAGGGCTTAGGGGTTTGGGGCAGTTTAGGGTTTTTGCAGTTCCGTCGGCACAGTGGATTTTGAAATCCAAGCACTGCAAGCTTCAAGATCCTGAAGCCTTTGAGCGCAAACCCGACAAAGAACTCAACCGGGTTTCGAGGCCACCGCAGAAGCTCTCCAAATCAAAATCCCTGAGTGTGGGATTCAGCGTAATGGATTTGCCACCTGGCTCGTTTGGGAGCAAGTTTCTTTCAAACTTCCCACCATACCGCAGTTTCAGCTTGTTGCAAGCATCGGGAAGGCACCATGGCTCAGCCCGCTGCGAACCCCGAAACAAACCAGAAACGAACACCAAACAAACAGCAAGAAACCCCAACACAACAGCCTCCACAACGGACGACAAAACCCCAACAAAAAACAACAGCCCTAACTGATAACTACAGGCCCTCCTTAGCCTCCCGGCTCGGCCGGGAGTTCAAACCATATGCCCGTGCTGTAGACAGTACTGGGATCTGACCATAAAGCCCTTGCGGCCGCGCCCGACTAGGAGGGCTGGACCAGTTGGGCCGCCGAAGAGTCTGCCGGCGACTTCTCGCTCGAAGCGCTGGCCTGGAAGCCGCATATCGATCAGAGCGATCGGCGGCCGCGTTGGCTTTAGCGCGGGCCCAGCCACGACATTTCAGCATCGCACACGAAACCCGGAACCCAAATCCCTAAACCAAACTCTAAATGCAGCATGCCACACCTCAAACTCTGAGCCGTAAATCCAAGCCTGTAAAATCCGACGCTGCAATTTACATGGCGCTCTTGCAGGCGCAGCTGTTCCCATTCCTCCATCACGTGTCAAAACTTCATGCCCGCATGCGAAACAATAACACAATCTTCCAGTTGCTTTGGCTTGCGGCTCTAAGCTCAGGGATTACATCCTCCGTAAAAGGCTCCAGCTCGCATCGCTCACACCCAATGTTGCGCCTCGACCTCTTTGGCCGTGCACGCTTCATGTCCTTCTTCCCAAGCAACAGAATCACAGAACAATGAAGCAAAAGCTGAAATTTCTCTGCAGAGTTTGATTGTGGAACGCTGCTCGGGATCACAGCGCCGCCAAAAAATCCTATTGGCTCAAGCCTTCATGCCCTGGCCGGTGTAGACTCCGAATGTGTTGGTGCCCAATGCAGCGAAGAGGTCAGCGCTCCGGATCAAGCTGAATGTTTCATCTAGGATGCGCAAGCGAAAGCAGAACATTGTACACACAGTCGTGAAGCAAAGCCACTCTTGATCGTCTGCCCACTGCGCAACTCGGCGATGAGGCAGCGGACACGGAACCTTGTGTCAGAGGACATCTTGGCAAGGCATACGGACTCACATAGAATTCTGCCCAAAGGCTTCTTCAGCACCCGCCGAAGAGCCAGCGCCTGCTGGATAGGCCTTCCTGTGCCAGGCGGCTCGCGTCACAAAGCTAAAAAGGTACAGAAGACAGAAGATCCCTCCAGACAAGACCAGTCACCGGAACGTGCCTCCCGGGAATCTCATGGAAAGAAAAACCCGGCGCAGTGGGGGCTTGCCGTGCCAGGCAGGTACCACGGCAAGCACCACCCAGCTGCCCGCCAGGACCAACTTCCTCAGGACAGTCCCAGATGTCACATGCCAAAGGAGACCCTGGCCGAACGTCTGCCTTCTGCGCCAAGGTTCACCACCGCTGCCTCCATCCGAAGAATGCCTAGCCCAGTGGACAAGTGCAGCAGCGGCTAGAAAGAGAAGCGCAGACAAGGGGAACAATTTCTTGGACCAAGTGTATACCACTTTTGTGTACCGGTATACATGATTGTGACGCTGGGCGTGGCTCCAGAGCAGGTCCAGGCCCAAAACTTAAACGCACAAAGATTGAAGCCGCCAACCCCTGACCCGGAACTCCGACTTCCCACCGCGTGAGATCCGAGGCTTCGGCTACAGTATCCTGCGCTTCCATGCTGAAGCCCAGGTAAGAAACGCTTGAGATCACGACGGGGCTACGATTTCATTCCGTGCTGAGTGCATTCATGGAGTACTTGGGAGATCTTTACATCGCTGTTGCTCTGCATTCGAAGCGGCGATTGTTGGATTCGGACAGTCGGAAAAGTCATTCACCTTCCCATCTCCCCCGAGGTTCAGCCGGGACTCGCTGGTACACCACCCCAAAGGTTAAGCCACCAACAGAGTGGATTTCCCCATTCAAAGGTCTAGGAGTGTCTCCTTGACGGCTGCTTCCCAGGCGGAACCTCGCAGCCTCCAAACCACACGAACACACTGAACTCACGAAGCCTGAAAAGTGCCGTCGCGGCTCCCGAACACGGGTACTTAAAGGATCATGGGACTTAGTAACTAGGGTTATAGTTGGGGTAACTATACTTATAACTACTGTTAGCCCCAGCTATGGTACTTACAACCTTACTTACTAAGTCCCATGATCCTCCAAGTATGCTCCGATTGCACTATATACACCACCCATTCCAAAGTCTCTGACACCAGAGTCCGACCTGCGACCAGCAACAATCCACTCCGAAATCCCGGCACCGGAAACGGAAGCCAGAATCCTAAACCCCAAACCCCTAAACCCAAAACCCTAAACCCTACTTTTCTCAACCCTAACTCAGTTTCTGGGGCCCTTGCGGCCGGAAGTAGACGCCCGGGACTCGACCTAATGTTGCTGTTTCTTGGCGCTTGTGGCTGAGATCGGATGGTTTCCTTAGGGGAACTAAAAGCTAGCCATTGGAATTATATGACGGTTCAATCAAATCAAGAAGGTTAAAGGTTGCCTACGCCCCTACTCACTCAAGGGCCACGATATTTAAGACAGGGCTTGAGGTAGGGTATTGTAGCGTAGTCATGCAGGGGACGATAAGGGTGATGCTTCTTCGGATATCCTCAAGCCTCCACCCGCGGCGTTATGAGGCCAAGTTTTTAGTGCTTAGAGAGTTGGCTCTTATAATATAAGCACTATCTAGGGCTCAACCTGGAGGCGAAGCCGAACCCCGAAGGAAACGGCCCTGTCTGCTGCGCCTGCGCCTACTAGCCCGTTTAGAGGTCCAGTTGAAATCATCATCATCAACAAATAAATCACTTCTGCTCGACTGGTCCTAAGTAGGACTATGCTTGCGGAAGGTAAATCCCTAAACCGCCCTGGACCGTTAAACCCAACCCTAAATCTGTATTGATCTTGGTTCCGTATGGCCCAAGTCCGTGGCCCAGAGCACCAACTGCGCAGCCGCACGTCGGCACCTCTGCACTTCGGAGGATCCATGCGCTTTGGAGTTAGAGCCTGGGGTTTGGGGCTTGAGGATGTGAGAGTCTGGGAGTCGAACGGTATTCGCTTTTACAATTTGGGCAGCACTGTGGACGCTGTGGAAGATATCGGATTTCGCGTGTTCGGAGTTGGGGCCGCAATCACCTCGCCCATGAACTTGGAAGCTCAAAATCACAAATGGACTCCCATCACCGCTCGTATTGGTTGTGCGCGGTTGGAGTACTTGATACAGACACTTCGGCACTTCACTGCCGTGCTCGGTCTGGTTTTGAAAGAGATCGGGCCACTTTAATTTGACAGTCAGGTGCTCAAGCAGCACAATGTGTTGTGTGGACAGCTTGACGGCCAGACCCAGCCGGCATGACAGCACTAAAACCCTAAACCAAAACAAAAGCCCTAGGCCCTAAACCTTGCAACCCTTGCAGAATCAGTCTACCGTAGATTCGCTGAAGATGTCCGGACAACTTGGGCCTTGTCCTGGGGCCATAAATCCGATAATCATAAAGCGAATGTTGAAAGTAGGGGAGATAGCAAAGGCAATGCTCACTAGCAGTACTAGTAATTAATTGCCTTGGTTGTATCACTCGTCTTGATCAACGTAGCTATCGCCGTCTTGCTACCAGTATTTTAGCAACAGGATGAGTAGTGCGAACAATGAGTTGCCTCTCCTCTCATGGTGCAAGCCCATCAACTTCAAGTCTCCGAAATACATCCATCTGCATAGTTGTCGTGTCCGTACACTCCAACCTCCGGAACTTGACGTACTCCTTGGCAACGAAAACTGTGCTACGCGGAAGAAAGGCAGAGTAGTAATCATGACAGTAGCCATAGTAACAAATAGCGATGTGTAAAGTGATAGTAGTCATCATGAAGCAAGCCTATAGAAACTTAACCCAAGCCGCCCTCAGAACCAGAACAAAACCTATATTCTTGTTCATCCCCAAAAGTTACATTAAAATAAAAATACGCCAATAATTCCTCAGAGCAGTAAAGTAACTACCAGATTGTTTAAGCCCCAAAAGGGGCTGAGGTCCGGACTCCGACCAGCCCGAGCTCCATATCCTGGCTTGGGTGGGGCCCTTGGGGTCCTTTTTGGGGCCCTTGGGGTCCTTGTTATATTCATATTCATAGTATAATGGGCCCCAAAACCCTATTCTAATGATGAAGTCCCTTGTAGGGTTTTAGGCTTTAGGACCTGAGGAGTTTTTGGGTCTTTAGGCTTAGGTAGGGTTTAGGCTTTCGGACTTGAGGAGTTTTGGGTTAGGTATGGTTTTAGGGTTTAGGCTTGTGGGCTCTTGGCTTCCGGGAGCTTTGGGTTTAGGGACTTTTTAAGGTTTCAGAAGGCATTTAGGGCTTTGCTGCATCGCCTCGCTTTTGCACGCGGATGGGTTTAGGGTTCAAGGCTTAGGGGGGCTTCGCGTTTCCGTAAGCCGAAAACCTGCTGCGCTCTTGGTGACAAACCGGCCCTTAGTCAACAACAGAATCATCTACGAACACAGAGCTTTAGTTATGCGAGAGCTATAGGTGACAGCATCACCACAAAAACGACGGAAGGACCATGTGTGGATTGCCGCAGGGGATGCGCTTTTGGCCACACAAACCACCAGCAACCTTGCAACAGATTTCCCAAACAGCGAACTCCTCGACGGACCACGAGCCACAGGGCGCAGTCCTCCAAAGATTCCCTCGCGACTCTCATCCCAAAGCCCCGGCTCTTCCTCTTTGCGGCTACAAACCGAATTAGAGCTAAACAAAGAGCTCTGTAAAGTAGGACATGACTGAGAGACCCACAGTTCCCCAAGGGTCTGTATCATTACTGTCACGATGATGACTATTACTGTTGTTAGGATGCATACTACCAATGCTAAAACATTGTGATATGTTTATCTGTCTATATACGTTTTTGTTCTTCTTTTTTTGTCACTGCTACTTGTCACTAAGAGCCCAAATTAGAAGCAACAGGCGGGTTCCCTGAGCCGACCTGCTGCCCCACGGGCTCTGCATTGAAGGGCGCCAGGAGAAAGTCCACGCCTGCGGGACGGAACGCAGGGATCTGAAGAATTACGAACAAGAGCCCTTTGAACCTAAAACGGGTCCGCAGAACACTACAGAAGTCACTATATAAGTCTAACACACCCGCCCCCAAACCCTGCTCAAAGATTCAGGCCACGTTACAACGATAGCATACTCTACCCTCTCAAAAAACCCTCCTCCGAGTCTTCAGGCCGCCCCACTTTAGGAGACCCAGGCTACCTGTGAGGAAATAGACGCCTGGCTTAAAGTTTAGGGGTTTTGCGTGTTTGGGATCTTCAGAAACGATGAAGCCTTGTGAAAAATGAGTCATCTCTCCTTCCCCTCATCTTATATGCTTTGAACCGACATGCAGCATCACGGACCTCGAGGCTTTAAAGCTTTCATGCCTCCAACCACTAAGCCTTGGAACAAAAGTGCGTAGGCGTAGATTAGAAGGTCTCTCCAAGAGGTGCCGTAGAAAACCAAGCCGGAGCTTTGCAACATCGAAGGCCCAAAACCCCGCATCCTACTTGGAGGGGCAGGGGACTTAGTAAGTAGGTTATAAGTAGAGTTATAAGCACCCTAAATGGAGTTACCCCAATTATAACTCTACTTAAAACCTACTTACTAAGTCCCCTGCCCCTCCAAGCACACCCGTCATGTTTCTGCATCTGCAGGCATGTTCTCGACTGGCGGCGTCGCACCACTGTCAGAGTGGATCGTCTTCTTACCCTTCCTACGTTTTGTTAGTAGGGAATGGAGAAAGGGGGTGCTAGTGTAGTATTCCATCTATCTACTAATACTACCATTCTTCCATTCCCTACTAACCAAAGGTAAGCGTTACGGGTTTCACGGCTCCAGGAAGAGTTCGAGGGAGGAACATCTCGACTCTTCAAGCACCAACATGGGTGGTGGTCAAAATTAGGGTCCCTTTATGGGTTCCTTATTATATTACGGCACCTACTATTTAGGGTACCCAGAAAGGGACCCTCATTAGGGTTTATGGGTTAAGGATTTAATGATGGTTTATGGTTTACCCCCCCCCCCTCAGTACCCTTGAAGGAATGAGCCCTAGACCATCATAAGCCCGAAATCCCTAACCCGTAAACCCTAAACCCTGATCCCTATACCCTAAATACGCTAGGTACCCTTAAGGGAATGGACCCCAGGCGCCTCTTCGAAAGTCCAGGCGGTCGAGCACGGCCACACGGCCAGGAAAAGAGCTGACCACCTCGAAGCTGGAAAGCTTTCGGTGTTTTTTTTTCCATCTCAGGCCGGCGAGGGGGGGAGGGCGGTACGACAATGGACGCCGCAAGCTACAGCAAGAACCCCAACAAAAACAAAGCAAGATGACTTTACTAAGCCACAACCTAGCATCAGCAATCCCAAGATCCCGGCCTGTGCCAACCCATCCTGCGCAAGCACGCCATGCCTTGGTTTGTGAGGGCTGGTCCAGGGTTTCGGTTCGTTTAGCGGTTAAGGGATGAAGCCAGGATGTTCGACTTGGTGCAAGAGCGCACGCAGAAGAAAGTCTCGCCATGTGGACTAAATATAGACGCCTTATAATTAGAAGAGGGTTTCGGGGGCTCTTTCTTACAATTATAGTATAATATACACCAAAACCCTATTCTAGTGTTTAAGGCCCCTATTTAGGGTTGAAAAGTGCCTTGCACCGAATCCAGAAACAGCCGACCCTTCCGGGCGAAGGACAAATCGCTGCAGGTACCGAAGAGGGCAACCTTCGCGCAGGATGCTCTTCTACTTAAAGGGTCATCGGACTTAGTAACTACGGTTATAATTAAGGTAACTATACTTATAACCCCAATTAGGGTACTTACAACCGTACTTACTAAGTCCCATGATCCTCCACGTAGACCTTGAGACCATGCTGTGTCAGGCATGTACATAAAGTCCAGAAGTTCAGGGACTCCACAACCGGTGCCCCGAATTCTGTGAGTTAGTGGTGGACAACCGGCGTTTAAGATTCACAGTCTCGCTCAATCACAGGCTACTGCAGGAAGTGGCCACCTAGTGATAGAGTTGGCTGGTGGGCGGCACTCGTGATGGTGGTTAGTGGCAGTGGCTGGTAGTGCATGGTGGCAGTCGTGCTCGGTGTCGCAGTGGCAGCAGTGGTAGGAACAGGAGCAATAGCAGTCGTCGCCGTCGTTGCCTCTGCTGTCGTCGCGGAATGTGAAACCCCACCCTAGTCCCGAAACCCCTCGGGTATTAAACCCGAAACCCTAAAACCTAAACCCTAAACCCGAAGCCCCAAACCCTGAACCCGAGACCCCAAACCCTAAACCCCAAACCCGAAACCCCCGTTACAAATCCGAAATCCTGCGATAAAAACCCGAGAACTCCAGCCTGCACTGAGCTGTGGCGCACGAGGATCAGTGGCAACACCTCGGCGACCTGCGCAGCACCTGGTGCTGGATGGTGTGCAAGTACTCTCATGGTTCGAAGCTTGAAGTTGACCAGAGACTATGGAGGTTTATAGAAGAATAGTTGGGGCTTGAGAAGGTTATAGTATATGTTGGTCGTATGTAATATACTGAAGAACACGGCGAATTCTAGGGACCATAAGGGGGTTCCTTGACGAACTGTTTGGACCTCGCTCGGTCTCGCTTTTGACTAACGAATCTTTGGGTTCTATATTCTAAGGGCTTCATGAGGATCCCTGATTCAAAAACACCATTCTGCAGGGGCCATGAGAGCAAGATCCTTTTCATAGTCATTCTGCGGAGAGGGGGCTTGAATCTGTCAAGGATCTGCAGTTTTCCTCTCAGAATTTCCTATAGTGAACTTAGAACCCTAGCAACAATCAAAATTTTAGCTGTTTCTTAGGGGTTATAATAACAAAAAATTGAAATTTATTTCCAAGTACCCCTAAGATCGGGCTTCGATGCAAGGAGACCTGTTTGCCTCGGCACGAACACATCCGAGCAGTCAACAATAGGCAGACCCGAAGACAAGGTCCAGAGCCGACAGACTCAAGAAGCCTATAAGAAAAATCACAATAGTAAACTAGTTTTCTTGGCGAAATCTTCAACTCCCAGTTGAAACCCTGATCTCAAACTTCTAGACTATCCTTCATTTCAAGCCACGTAGCTTACCCGAAGCCCACATTGACATGGAACCTACATCCGCAAGAAACTTGACAGCGCCGGCCTGTGTGCTGTGCCCACGGCCCAGCAAACAGGAGGATCGTGGCCTCGAAATCTGCGGAATACTCTGACTACGCCATAGCAAAAAGATAATGGTAAATTTACTGTGAATCAATAGCAACAATGGAAAGTGTGTAGTAATAACCACAGTAGCAACTTGCTAACAGTAACAGAAGCAAGAACCACGGTAGTACTCATCATCAGAAATTTAATTCTCGTCTTTTGTGCTTCGCCCGGCTCCGCGTTCCGAGCACAGGGCTTCTCTACTTGGGGGGTTTAGGGTTGACGGCATGAACGTGTTGGGGAAAGAAGGGGAGTGGCTTTGGGGCCCTGATTCCTCCAGCTCCCGCAATCCTGAGAACTAGCATATTAACCCTCAACCCTAAACCCTTCAAGCAACCCGACGCCGCTTTACTTAACCCCGCGTTACAGTCCGAAAAAGTAACCCCAGAAGGAGCCCTAAACCCAATCTTCCATGAACCCTAAACCCCGCACTTTTTGAATAAGTTTCATAAAACCTTACAAGCTAGGTTCTTTGCCGCGGCAATACTACAATATCCAGCAAAGCCCTGTTCTGACTATTACGGCCCCCAGGAAATATTAACCCCAACCGGCCCTCAATAGCTAACCCCAGAAGCAGCCCTAAACCCTATCGTATCGCTTGTAACAATCCTTGTGGAACCCCGACCCTAAATCGCATAATTACACCCTTAAGCCCTATGCCACAAACTTAACCCTACATAAACTCCGAGGAAGTAGCCCTAAGCCCTATAATGAACCCTAGAAGTCACCCCAAAACCCAAAACCCGTGAGCCTTAAACCCGAAAAGCCCTATAAACCCTCTGAGCCCTAAACCCTAAACTCCCAACCACACCTATAGTAAGGGTACTTTCAGGGTTTCGGTGTAATCTGTAACCTTCTGGGGCTTATCTAATCCTACTATAACTACTATATTTGAAAAGGTTGACCTTTTTTGGGGCCACACCCTACATATAGTAAGGGTACTTTAATAAGGGTTTCGGTGTAATCTGTAACCTTTTGGCTAAAATTGAAAAGGTTGAGGTCCTTTTTTTGGGCTCTTTTTCCTCGCCTTTGGGTCCTCCTTGAGGTGGGCGCAGCGCTGCAGCGCCGCTTTCGCAGCGGCCTGGAGCTCTGGAGGCTTCTCTTCGCTTTAAGGCTGAGGGTTTAGGATTTTAGGGATTTGGGGACTTTAGGGAGCTCAGGGAGTTTAGGGTTTAGGATTTAGGGGTTTGGGGACTTTAGCGAGTTCAGGGAGTTTAGGGCCTTAGGGTTTTCGGGTTCAGGGTTTGAGGGGTTAGGGGTTTAGGGTGTACTGAGGTTTACTGGGGCTTTCTCAAAGCTTTGCAGGGAATTGTTAAAGCCGTCTTGGGCTTTTCTCTGCTTGTCATCGGGCTTGGGTTCTTCGGGTGCTTGGGGGTTCTTTTTCAGGCTATGAAGAGTTTTAGGGTTAGGGTGCTCTCAGGGTTCGGAGGCTTAGGCGTTAAGCGGTTCAGAGGGTTTAGGGTCGGGGCTGAGAATAGACGAGGCTGAATGCTTGCGGATGCAAGCTGTGCTTCACTTTCTGGGTTGATGTATCCGGGCTCTACGAGGGTACCAGAACCAACGGCCTACAAGTGGCTGGGGTTGTAGGCAGAAGGATAATTGACTACCCCGTCATCCTCCAGCAACATGGGCAGGTTCGGCAGAGTCTGGACTAAGGTCTTCTGTTCCAAAAAGTCTTACCGCACCCACCCTTTCCAGAAGGAAGGCCGGAAAAGGAAGTGCATCCACCCCAAAAAAAGCTTTGCCCACTCTTTCACCACAAAGAAGCCAGCTATTCAGGTGCTTCCACACTCATTGCCCGAAGCTGGTGGACCTCTACATTGTGTAAGGATTCCAGGCATCAAAGCACTTTACGTGATTGCTTGCTTGCAAGTCGGTTTTCCTACCCGAACCAATACGCCCTTCAGCTTCCATGGATAACGACCTCACGAAGGGGCAGCCGTCTAGCCCAATCTTTAATGAATGTGGAGGCAGACCGATCCGACTTTATGCGAAGGTCGGCTTCAAGCCTTGCGCCTTGCTAAGCTCAGCAGAAAGCTTGCTGAGGGTAGGGTGCGGACCCTCTGTTTCTTGAGATCCTCCACGCTGCTGTCGACATCGAGGCTTACCTGAGCAGGTACTCCTAATCTTCTTGCGCAGTTCCTTTTCCATGCGGGTGCTTCCGAAGATGATTCGTTATAGAGCAAACACAAACACGACCAGATTGACCGATGGGTTAAAGTTGTTGCTACGCCCCACTCAGGCCCATAGCTTGAGCACTTCGAACAATTGTGTAAGGGTGCCCAAAGCTGGAAAGTAAACCCCCATGTTCAGTAGCTGAAAGCCTTTGTCAAACAGCAACATCTTACATCACTCTCAATTTCGAACTCCTCCAAGTTCCAAACCGCCCGCTCTCAACACCGGAAGTGCATATTGCCAAACCCTCAGCACACACACATACACACTCTCACTCTCGCTGTCACCCTCACTCTCTGACTTACTGACTCTCTCACGCTTTGCTCCCATGAGACTCTGAACCTCAAAATGCCAAAAGCTGCAAACTCCGCAAACTTTGAATGGCTTAGGCCTCCGCCGTATAATACATAGTATTAAGGCCCTTCAAAACCTTTGCAAAACCTCCCAAACATCCCAAAACAAGCCCGGCTTTCATGATCTGAACCTTTGGCCCAGGTGCCAGTCGCGAAGGATGGCCCAAGGCTCTCGGCTTGCGCTGGAGGGCCTTCGGACGCCGAGTACATCTCAAGCAGGAGCGTACTTAGTAAGACTTAGGAACCCTAGGGTTCCTTAAAGGGTTCCTAAGAAGGGATCTATAAGGGCTCTATAAGAGGGGGTTTTAGGGTTTCTTGAAAGATCATGGGACTTAGTAACTGGGATTATAATTAGGGCAACTATACTTATGACTGCTTATAACCCCAGTTAAGGTACTTATAACCTTACTTACGAAGTCCGACGATCCTCCAAGTAAGGGAATAGTTAGACTGGGGACTATAAAGGGTTTAGGGTTTCTTTTTGTTGTAGTTATACTAGGGTTTAGGGGTGAGACCATCATGTTCGGGACAACCCTTCGGATGCAACTTAAAGAGGGGTGACATTCGACTGCACTGAACACAAAGGTGCAAGACGGCCAAGGTGGTGTTCCCTCTTTGAGTACCTGACTTCAGCACAACACATGGAAGACTCGTCACAACCACAGGAGGCCGCCTGAGATGCACAGCGGAATCAGCACCCGAAATGAAGCATTAGAGTGGGTGAGCCCGGTCCTGGTATACCAACCGCCTATGAAGAACCCTACATAGGATGATTCATCTTCCGTTTAAGTTTGCACGATCAAGACGACTCTACATGAGCTTTGCGAGTCTCGCAATCTGCGCACATCCAACATTAGTGTACGACATGAACATGCTAAACTAGCCAGTATGTACAGTATAATGATATATATATATATATACATATATGTATATATATATATATATATATACACACCATTATGTACCATCATAAACTGCAAATCTCTGTGAAACTCCTACAAACCGCCTGGAAGAGGCTGTGCTCCCGTCGCAGCGATGCCGCTGTGGCGGCCGAGAGCACGCAAAGGCCACGTCCGGACTGGCAGTCCTGAAGTTCTTTGACAATAGACTATATGTTATATACTGCTTTATGTTATGCTGAATACTATACATATAATATCGAAACTATACATATGCGGCATATTTGATTTTGGGGTGTGTGCTGGGTGAAGTGTTCGAAGGTGAAGTGACGAAGGCCTCAGGGTTCAAGGGCTTAGAGTTTTAAGCTATAAGGGTTTAGGGGCTCAGGGCTTTTGTAAACCCAACAAGGCTCTCACACGACTTGCTCAAGGTGCTCCGTCTAGAGTCAAGGTTTTGATAGGCAGGGCTTCCCGTAAAAGCGCCCACACCCAAATCACGCTAGCCGCCGTAAGCACTCACGGCCCTGAACGGGCTTTGGGCGGAAAGTGTAATGCTACGCATTCGCGAGGTCCTTGATTCGTTGTACGGCCGCCCACATCATGTTGAAGCGCCCTGGACAGGATCTGCATTCAATTCAAGCTATGGCTTCCGGGTGGCACCTGAACTTCTACGGATCCCAATTCTTCAAACGTACAAACATCCAGCCTGAGCATGCCAGACTCCCATCGGACAAGAAAACAGGCTTTCACAAATGGAGCTTCTGTCAAGGATCTCGGCATGAGGCTGCGAAAACAAGAGAAACCAGTCAACGTGGTGACTTACCCCAAACTTCAAGCTCCAGTGCTGAACTTGATGGAACCCGGGCAGCCGATGAGTGCTCAGTGGCTGCTGTGGGCTTGCTGCAGTTACTTTGCGTGATGGAGTTGATGGAGTTCTTGACATCACTTGAAATGACTAGGCCCCCAAGGTGTAAGGCTTCCGATTAGTCTGGAGTCTTGAGTCTTGCGAATGTGGTGCTTTCAAGTGGGAAGTGCCCAGACTACAGGGTGCAGCCTTGAAGCCTTGCGACACAGCGCTGAGCCACGGAGCCCCAAGCCCCAGGAGCCGCAAGAGCCATGAGCCACTGCAGCATCATGCGATCCGGCCAGGAATGCCCTTCAAGCGCACGTGCCCTGAATCAGTTGCTTTAAAAGAGTCGGAGCCTTCAAAGGTGCAGAAATTCCGGAGAGTGGGCAGCTTGAGATTGAAAACCTGGGCGGGCCGGCCGGGTTGGAGTTCGGGCACGCGTCGGCTTTGACCGCTCCGGTGTCGATTTTCACATGCAGAGTACGTCGGATCTGTTCCAAGCCCTTGCTGCTAACGAAGCTCGTGATTCGTGAGAAGCTGGGCTCCTCAAGGTGCTGCGGAATACTGAGAACGAGGATTGTGAGCCGCCAAGCCTGACACCTGAAACATAAAACCCGAAGACAACCAACTGTAGCAAATGCTGACACCTGGGGCAGGCCCTGTAACGCCGACCCTCTCCCGGCCGTTTCGGCATTGCTGCAAGAAGACCAACGCTTAAAGTCCAAACCCGCAACCTCGAACCGAAAAGAAACCAAGGCTCAAGTAAAGTCCCAGCTACGACAGAGAGGCGGCGAAGCGCAATGGTGGTCTTCCTGGCATGCACGTTCGCATGTGAAGCCATCCGTCCGAATCCACGGGTACCCCCAAAGGAAAAGCCTCAAAAAACATCCCTAAGCCCTGAAAGCTCCACCCACAAAACCTGGAAGAAGAGACTACACCTGGGTGGTTGTCAAAATGAAGACCCGTTTTGGGGTCCCTATTATAATATGTCACCTAATATTTAGGGTACCCAAAAAGGGACCATAATTTTGACAACCACCCACCTGAAATCCGGCATTTACAACCCGGCAGGCTGGCCAGCAGCGGTCGCAAATGAGTTCGGAGTCCACGGAGCCCATCTCCAAAGGCTTCCGGAGCATCAGAACCTAGGGGCCGTAATGTAGGGGCCTTAATGAGTAGAATAGGGTTTCGAGCCCCTTTATAGTATAACTGTTATGAGGAAGCCTGACGAATAATATTGCCTCTATAGGTAAGTGCAGGGTTTAGGGTTCTGGGGGCTTGGTATCATGGGGGTTGATGGTGTAGGGTTTAGGGACGGTCGTCGCAGCTGGGTCTGAGGTCACGACAGCACTAGCCGTCTGATGGTTCAAAACGCAAACCAACAAAAACATCTGTCTTCTGCTGCGGCACCATAGGGATATTCAGCTCGCTGAGGTAGAGTGGAGCCATGGCCTTCATCGGACTGATATGAAAGGTAGTGATTTGCCCAGCCGGAGTTCTGGGGCCAGGTTTCGAAAGCAGATCACAGCAGATAGTGGACGGACGGAGGGCAGCTAGGAATCTTGGATTCAGAAGAAGTGCGCACTCACTTGAGGACAGCGCAGTGGTCGTCGTCGTAGTAGTAGTAGTAGTAGTAGCAGTAGTAGTAGTAGTAGTAGTAGGAGTAGGAGTAGGAGTAGTTGTTGTTGTCGTAGTAGTAGTAGTAGCAGCAGTAGTAGTAGTTGTTGTTGTTGTCGTCGTCGTCGTCGTAGTAGTAGTAGTAGTACTAGTACTAGTACTAGTACTAGTACTAGTACTAGTACTAGTACTAGTAGTAGTAGTAGTAGTAGTAGTAGTAGTAGTAGTAGTAGTAGTAGTAGTAGTAGTAGTAGTAGTAGTAGTAGTAGTAGTAGTAGTAGTAGTAGTAGTAGTAGTAGTAGTAGTAGTAGTAGTAGTAGTAGTAGTAGTAGTAGTAGTAGTAGTAGTAGTAGTAGTAGTAGTAGTAGTAGTAGTAGTAGTGGGAGTAGTTGTTGTTGTCGTAGTAGTAGTAGTGGTAGTAGTAGTAGTAGTAGTTGTTGTTGTTGTCGTAGTAGTAGTAGTAGTAGTAGTAGTAGTAGTAGTAGTAGTAGTAGTAGTAGTACTAGTAGTAGTAGTAGTAGTCGAGGTAGAAGTAATAGTAATAGTAGTAGTAGGAGCAGTGGCAGGAGTAGGAGTGGGAGTAGCAGGAGCAGCAGTAGTAGCAGCTGCAGCAGTAGGAGCAGCAGCAGCAGCAGGAGTGGCAGCATCAGTAGCAGTAGTCGTCGTCGTCGTCCTGAAAATCGGACCTGCAGCTTCACAGTTGAGTTTGAAGAACCAACCTAGCATCCACTTGTCGTGCACACGAGCCTCAAACTCCCAGCTCAGAGCTGCTCTGCAAAATCCAGCTTCAACCCCTGCTTTGAATGCGATTCAGAGACACCCGAGATCTGCAACTGGAACCTTTGAGCAAGAATCCCTCACAAAGATCTCGATACCTGGTGGCAGTCGAGGCAGTGGAACACGTCAGGCCTCCTGCGGAAGGCTTCAGGATGAACATACCGACTATGGCCAATCACACTAAGATCCAACTACTAGGCCAAAAATATGCTTGGATCGACCCCGGCATCGGCGTGAGATCCCGGGTAGGCACGCTACAGTCCGTAAACCGCCTGGTAGAGACATTCGCAGAACGACCACTACAGGCTCTCCCCGCAAATCCCGAAGCTCTTCCAACACTCGAACAAGATCACCACAATAACGAATGTCTGTAGTAAAGAATGATTGAATGCCTACGAAAGTCCAGCCTACAGCGAATCCTACTAAACATCAGAGTGACGACAAGGCACAGCGCATCCAAGAGTAGAGCCACTGCCTGGTTCCAAAGCCTCGGTCCCCGTTCGTTGGGCCATGACTTGCATCGTTTTGGAGTTTCAGGCTTCAGGGTTTAGGGGGGTCTGGGGGTATAGGGCCTTTAGGGCTTAGGGTGTCAGGGTTTATGGCATTTGGGCTTCTTCAAGGCTTCTCTGACAGGTACATGTCTCGGTTGACAAGACCGAAGCCCCATCAACTTTTTGCTTAAGGCTTCTTTTCCATCCGCCTGGGTTGGCTCTGAGGGTTTAGGGTTTAGCGTGCTTGGAACGCAGAGACCGAGCCATGACGAGGGTACTTAGAGGATCATGGAACTTAATATTTAATAAGTAAGGTTATAAGTACCTTTTTTGGAGTTATAAGTAGTTATAAGGATAGTTGCCTTACTTAAAACCTTAGTTACTAAGTCCCATGATTCTTCAAGTAACCCTAGACACCTCTCTTATAGAACGCTTGTAGATCCCTTTGGAACCGTAGTGACTAAGTCCCATGATCCTTTTGTCGCAAGGCTCCCAACCTCCTCCAACCCCTTTTTAGAACCCTTATAGCAACCCTTGGCCAACCCTTATAGTAACCCCTACAGTAGCCCAGCTCCCTTGATTATAACCTTAGTGACTAAGTCCCATGATCCTTCAAGTAGTCCCCTGAGCCCCTGGCGAGAAGAATCGCAGCACTCGGAGCTTAGACATGGGGCCGGGATAAATGCTCTCCTGCGAGGGCTACTATTAGGGAGCTATAGAACAAGGCTACTATACGGGATCTAGAATCACTAAGGGTACTAGAAGGGATCGATTACAACGGGTACTAGAAGGGAGCTATATATAATAAGGCTACTATAATGGATCTAGAATCATTAAGGGGACGATAAGGAATCTATAATGCGACTCTGCTCATGAACAGAATAGGGTTTTTGGGGGTGTCTCGTAGTATAAACCCTAAGGAATACTATTGGGACCTGTCCCAGACTTATGTTGCTCTGTTCACCATCCAACTCTGTCAAGAGGATGGAGGAGCTCTTTGCCCAAGCTTGCGACGGGAGGCTTATGTTGGGCTCTTGAAGAGACCTTTTCTGGGGGGGCTTGGGGGTTTGGGTTTGGGAGATGCCTGAAAGTCACAAACAGAACAACGAAGCGTTGGACCACCCAAAGATCAAACGAAGTCCTGCATTCTCTCCAAGAAGAGCTCGTGCTGGACGAAATACCAGACCTGCAGGAGTCACAGACTCTCTACAGCTTGCTGCATAACAACCACCTACAGACCCACAGCATAAGCTTCAGAGGCTCCACGGAGACATGGAGTTTCCAGATGCCAACACAAACACTCTGCAGCGCTTCAAGCACGTGTTTGGAGTTAAGGTTTACAGTCTTCGACGACATTGGCACGAAGCCAACAGGGGGCTTTCTTTTCTTTATGCCCAACATCCAAGCCCTGAGTCCCTGAACTCGCCAAGCGCGGAACCCTCAACAGATCCTAGGCCTGACTCCTGAGAGTGATCAAGACGGATTGGAGGTCGCAGCACTTCTCATAGCTCGGTGACCCAGAGCAGACATCTGGTTAAGGGGTTCGATCATTCGCTGCCCCGAAGCCTTGCATTGAAGCCTGAAGCCTGAAGCCTGTGTCCAGAATCCTAAATATCACAAACCCAGGACCCCAGGTCATACACCCAAAGCCCAGAATCCCAAGCCCAAAGAACGGTGAATCCTGCAATCCTAAACCCCAAAAATCCTGAACCGAAGCTTGAATCCCACTCCCTACACCCTATCTCCTACCCAATGCGGGGCAGCCTTCTTGACGCCTTTCTCCTTCCTCGGTCGGGGTGTAGCAGCGGTTTGATTCTGCTGGGGCCGCTCTCAGTTTGCGTGCTGTATGTCGGAGCAACCTTACCTGGGGTCCGAATGTTGCACAAAGGCTACATGAAGCTGGGGTTAGACTGTTGTGGGTCAGGTGGACATCCAGCAGTATCTGCTGGAAAATCAAAAATAAATGGCATGAGGCCCTCTCCAGTCATAGCTAGTACGCAGTGTGGGAATCTGTTTGAAGTTCCCAGCTTCGACGGATCCTAAACGCTACAGCCTTGGTTACCTAACTTTCCGGTAAACATCTCTCTGGTATCTGCTCCGGCTGCGAAGGGGGTGCTTTACCCAGAAAGCATTCACAATGAAACACACAACCAATCACAGTCAGCACCATCCAAGCGCGAATGAGAAGCGACATCACGCAGACTCAAGCTTATCACCTACTATCCTACGACTCCACTACTACCCGGAAGCCCGAGCAGCAACAACGTAGATACTTTGAGCTTCCGGACCCGGATTCCGTCTCCCCCCGCCCTGAACCCCTAAGAAAAACCAGACAAACCCTCTGTCTGCAGTCCCGGTTGCTTGGGGGACTCCCAGCGAAGCACTTTGGCGACATAGCTCTTCCTGGCACCGTAGCTCGTGCTTTCATAGCAATAAACCCGTCCGCAACTCAGAGTCCTTATTCCGGATCAGACTTACACTGAAGTTTTGAAGCTGAGCCGGGATTGCACGTTGAACGCAGAGCTTGGAAATTTCAATTTTTGACTTTAGGACCTTGTTCAGGCCATGGAACTATGCGCTCCCAACCCCCGAACTGCAAAATAACATGAACATCAATGGCCAAGTCCACAATTCTTCGCTGAGAGGCCCATCGACGAGCATCGACAAGTCCGTAAACCACTCCTTAGCTGGTTGACTTCTGCGTCCGACGTTTCTTGGCGGCTTGAGGTGCAGCTTTCGGTTTGGCGTACCGGGTACCGGTATCGTCCTCTCTAGCTTCTTCCATTCAGAGACCCGCTTCGGATGCAAGTCCGAAGCTATGAGTCAACGCGAGAGCCTGTACCCGTGTTGCAGAGGTGCTCTCGCTGAGCCCAGTGTCAAAAAACCCAAGAGCACGTAATCAAACAAGTGAGGATTCTACTGTGCCTCGAGACTCCGCATAAGAGCAACCATAGGCCGTTGCCAAAGCTTCCAAAACACAACTTAAGTTCCAGCGGCCAGCTCGCCGTAGTCGCAGCCACCGAGCATTGGATGGATGAAACTAATGGTACCACGAGGATGCTCCTTCCCAGACTTGCAGCTTAAAGCCTGGATTTCTGGCCTGCGGGGTTCCTGGGAGAAGGCCAACTGTGAAACGGGTCCAGCCATAGGTATTGTCGTCCCCTCCCTCCCTCTCTCTGTCTCTCTCTCTCTCTCTCTCGCTTTCAATCCAGAAATCCTGGGAGTCGCAGGAACGGAAAAGGGCCTGGGTCCATTGTATTATAGATGTAATTCGTCGTACGTACCGGGAGCCGCTCGTATCGCGCTAAGGGCCTCAGGTTGACGTTTCCGGACATAGAAGCACCACGTGTCTGGGAACGACATCGAGTCAAATCAAATGATCGCAGTTTGGAAATCCTTCGCAGCACCAGAAGCATGAAGAGTCACAAACGCGCCGTCCCCTGCAGGCCTAAAAACCTAGACCACATAAACCCTCATCCACGTTCTCCTTGCTGCCAATTTGTGAATTGTTGGTGCCAACGGAAAGTATGGCGAAATTGAACGACCAAGTCGGGCAAGCAATGCAAGCGCGGTGCTCGCTATGCATTGGTACATGTAGACTCTGTAATCAAGGCCCTTGTGTTTGTGTGCTCCTTATAGGGTCAGCTTCCAGCAACAGCATCTGCTCAGGTTGCTTCTACGCGTGCTCTCGGCAGCTTGAACGACTGCTTTGTGTACTGACCCTGTGCGTATGACCGAATGCTGCAAATATGCAAAGTCAGCCAGGAAGGGGTTAGAGGGCCTCGATGACGGGAATAGGGCTTGGGTCTGTCAAATACTAGATATGAGTTGTCGTATCGGGAATCATGCAGACTTCGATCGTATCGCACTAAGGGCTTCAGGTAAACTACTTCTCCTTCGCCAGATCCTCCAAGAAGATGCCAGCATCACCTGCGGGATGTATCAGGCTGCAAGTCCCTGGGTCTACGATCTTCATCCGACTCGCAACCTGGCACCCCTGAAGCGGAACTCGTTCCCTAACACCAAGCCCTGAGCACAGTCACCATCGCCATCATTGCTCTCCTTACGCCGGTCACCCCGAAAAAGGCCAAACTCGGTGACCGACGAAAGCAGCGCCTGTGAAGCCTCGGATGTTGAGCTCCGGAACGTTGTGCTCCAGGGAGGCGAAGACCACGTGGCGCTGCAGAGTAGGGCAGTTCTTTTTGGAAGGAAGGGCTCTTGACAACTCACCCTGTAAAACCCTAAACTCCATAGCGCCAACCCGACGTGGACCCTCAGGTGTCCAACTTAGCTTAAATATTGCTGTGCTACCGCTCTGCTTCCATGGCGGACCTCTAACGTAGAATCACCAAAGCGAGAAGTCCCAGACAATTTTGCTTCGACTACAAACGGGAGGTGAGGGTATATACGCCTTCGTAGACCCCACACCCTAAACCCCCAAACCCCTAAACGCCTAAAGCCCTAAACCCCTAGAACCCTGAACCCTAAACTCCTAAACCCTAAACTCCTTCTACGCGGTATGTCAAAGACCAGCGCCGTGCCTTGCTGCGCTTGGAGCCCTCCGTAGCCTTCGCTTTCGGGTTTCCCGGCTTTTTTGGGTTGTTTGGGGTTTAGGGCTTCAGGTTTGGGAGTTTAGGGTTCTCAGGGTTTAGGGTTTTGCAGTTTAGGGTTTTGGGTTTTAGGGTTAAGGATGACGAAAACCCCCTGGAGTTTGGGGGGCTTTGGGGTGTAGGCTGCTGCAAGGTTTTGGTATTCGGGGCCTTAAGTCCTCAATTAAGGTTGACAGCGTCACCTCCGCCGCCACAACCGGCGAGAACCACTACAATGATCACGAGAACTGCACAGCGACGCTACGACACGATGGAAGGTGTTGCGATTGATGGCGGTTCTTGGTTGAAGCTACTTGACGATGCAAGCAGAAGTCTTCTTCGGGAGCGTTCAAAGAACGTTGGCCTCCTTAGCTTGGGCCCCGTGGTGTTATTGCAGGCTTAGGACTCGGCTTGCCTTTCGGAGCTATTGGTTTCAAGGGAGGCCGGAGTGGATGAGGGAACTGTAGATCAAGTGCAACAGGTTCCCCAACAAGGGATATCGCCACACCCTAGACCTCCAAAGTCCCAAACCCCAGTTCGCCGGCGTCCTTGTCAGCCACGGGTGGACGAGGGGATTCCAGCGTGGCCTGCATGTACAGGGCAGATAAGCAATCACAGTCGGACACAACATCAACCATCGAAGATCATGCTTGAGCCGCTGAGTGCCCAGGCAACCCAAATCCCGCACACCCCCCTCGAAGCTTTCAACAGACAAGTATTGGAACCGATCTCCCAATCCTGCCCTATTCTTAGCCGCATGCTGCTTTCGCAAGCGTACTTCTGTGGGCGAAGCTGAGTGGTGCACTCCCGCCGCATGAAAGCTTCTTGGTACATGCTACAGAGAAATGTGCGAAGCTCTACGTCAACAAAACACCCAAACGCACCGAGGTAGCATCGCAGCATCGCCACCACCGAAGTCAAAGGCCAAAACCCAACACCACCACGGACTCAGACCACCAAGCGAATCTTACATGCGAGCCTTCGGCCTCAACCACGCAAGCCTCAAACCCAAACCCTGCAAACCGCGTAAACCGCCCGCAAAGCACAGGACCCAGTCGCTTCCGGAGCCTGGGACTGCCGGACAATGCTGAGATACAGCCTGGCAAGAAGCTGAGAATCTTGTAGAGTATACAGTATAGTATAGTGTTGTCTCGTTTAGTCTAGTGTCATACGGTAGAATTCGAGCCTATAATGGTTTAGGGCCGAGCTGAGGCAAGGACACGAAAATCTTGCAGCCCGACCCTCAGAGGCTCGGTAGCCCAGACACGCCGCTTAAAGTCCGTAAAGTCCGGAAGCAGGGCTTGCGGGGCGTGCGGGGTATGCGAGGCGGGTTTGGCTCAGGAGCCGCGGGACAAAGCTGCAAAGGCCCCAAGGCTTGCCGTTTCACCCCAAGGCTCTCCGACTCCAAGGAGCCCAAATCGGACATTTCCGTCTGCCAAAGTCTGGACCTGGAGCTCTCAAGCCCGAACCCCTGTAAGCCCCTTCAACAATCTTGTGACCGCTTGAAGCCGCAAGAAGCCCTGAAACCCTAAGTGATCGTCCTCTTAACCCGCGCGCTTGGAGGATCATGGGACCTAGTGAGTAGGGTTATAAGTACCCTAATTGGGGTTATAAGGATAGTTACCCTACATATAACCCTAGTTGCTATAAGTCCCATGATCCTTTAAGCAACCCTAAAACCCCTCTTATAGATCCCTTTTAAGAAACCCTTCAAGGAACCCTAGTCACTAAGTCCCATGATCCTCTTTAGCAGTGCCCTCGCAGTGAACTCCTATGGGTTTAAGGCCGATTTCGGGCACTGAATCCTTCGGCCTCGCCGGGGCGTGGCAGAAGGGGAGGCCGATGAGCATGAGGATGAAGACCTGAATGTACATATGTTACGTGTATATATATATGTAAACATAAGTATGAGAATATATATATATATATATATATATATCATTGCCCTCACGCTCCCCGTAGGAGCCTCTAGGCAACATCACCGTCATCAGAAGGCTGTCTGGTTCTTAGTAGGGACTGGGGGAATGGATTTGGGGGACTATTATTGGGGACTATATAGGGAGTAGTGTAGGGATCCATTCTCCCATTCCCTACTAAGCACCAGACAGAAGCTCCGCTGCCAAGCGACACTCAGTCCCAAGGCAGTCTTCCACTGCGAAGGCACCCAGGCAGCGAGGAGCTCATCGCCGCGCCTGGGAAGGGCCAGAAGTTCACACAATGCAAAACAACATAAACTCAAAGCAAGCATAGCATTCAGTATATTAATAGAACTGTAACATGATCGAATATGGCATCATGCATAACAAAAAATGTGCATGAAACAACCAAGCCGACGCCTCGAAACACCACAGAGAGCAGGCAACCTGATGACTTTCCGGCCTGAATCCTGACCGTTGAAGCCCAAACAACCCTCCTTTGTAATGTCTGAGCCCTTATGTGCTTCTTGAACTCTGACCTTCGACCACTAGACTCTAGACCCCGATCTCTCGATCGCACTGCCCAGCGGCTCACTTGCTTCCGTTGGTAGGATCGTCTGCGAAGCGGCCTGGGCACGACCAGGGAGCTTCTACGATGAAGTCGCAGTGAAGATGCAGGCTGCGACCGCCCCGTCTCCGCCGGTAGAAAGCCGACACTTGCTTCACGAGGTACGAGACTCAAGCTGGTCATCACATGCCTTTTGTGCGTGCGTGGGTGTGTGCGTGTGTCTGGCAGCTTCTGGCTTCAAACTTTGTGGACTTCAAGGCTTGAGCCCTTGTCGTACAGCATATACTTTGGCCGGAAAATGCCTGCGCGAATTCATGAGCCTTGAACTGCCTGGGTCGTAGGACTCAGGAGCTTGAATTACCGCAGAGCTCTGTCAAGCTACTGAACTCCTGCTTAACGGGCATCTTAAGCTTTACTTACCTACAACCCATCGTACAACTCCAAACCACACCTGCAAGGCGTCTTCCGTCGCAAGTGCAGTTGCCGCTGAAAGGCCAAAACTCTCAGAGAAACTTGGCAACCGAATACCTACTGCTCCGAACCTGGTAAACCGCAGGAAACTCTAGAAAGCCCTATGTCATTTTATGATATGCCCCAAGACCCTCTTCTAATTCCGGTACAACTCTGAGAGGAATCTGCTACAAACCCTTGCCCCGTAAACCCAAGTCTAACTATCAAGCTGCCACCATAGCATATATACACGTAAAATAAAGTTAAATAATGACAATCCCATTTCATATCCTTGTATCACCGAGCCGCTTTCTCGACTTCCCGGCTTCCTGCGGCAGCCACAGCACTCTTCAGGGGACCCAGGGTTAAGCTTTGCTTGGGGTCGAATGGGGCGCAGGGTCGAGGCTGCTCGGGTTTAGAATGCTGCTGGAAACTCCGGTGTTCCAAAGCTTGGAATCTGGGCACGGGCTTCGGGCTTTCTGAGCTCATGCGATGCCGCGATCGCGGCAGTGACAGGCCATGGGCAGTTATTAATACAGAATCTCAGAGCTCGCGAAGGAAGTAAGTAGGTAACAGGTAAGCGCTTGAGTGAAGAAGTAGAAGAAGGAGACCGCGGTCCGCCTGCGTCGCTGCAGCGGCTGCCACGCGCATCCTCCCGGCCAAGGCAATCATAAGAATTTAGGACCCGTGGCTTTGGGCTTTACGGCGAAGGAGTTCCAACGCCTGAACCCTAAACCCTAAACCCTAAAACCCTAAACCCTAAACCCTAAACCCCAAACCCCAAAACCTAAACCCTAAAGCCCAAAGCCTGATGAGAGGGGTCGGGGGGCTTGGCCGAAAACAGGCGCTCCCCGAGGACAAAGGCACATGGCAACATGTCGAAACCACACAGAGATCTCGATGCCATAATACTATTAACTATAATACTATAATACTCTAATACTATATTAATAATAATAGTATAATACTATAATACCATAATACTATAATACTATAACAAATATATAATTCTATAGTAACCCGAAGTTTCAAACTCTCGGTTGGCCGTTAAAGCCATCTGGCACTTTAGTAAGACCCTCTTAAACCAGCCACACAGCGACAAAAACCTTGTGGCTTCGCAGGGAACTGCTTTCAAGATGGAGGGTTCGGCCTCAGAGAAGACATAGGCAGGTGATTTAGGGCTACTCAGTAGAAAAGGTTTGGGAGTAAAGCTGCTTTGCCGTTGGAGCTGGATTGCCGCAAGGCTGCGTTTCAGGGTGAGGCTAACAAGGCCTGGGTGTAGTCTGGAGTTGGGCCGTCAAACGCAAAGCCCTTTCTTGAAGGAAAGTGGCCCCAGGAAGCGGGTTCATGGCTGACAGGTTGGGCCGCTACTGCTGTCAGGCCCCCAAAGACCAAACACATAGCTTCCGCAGACCTCATTCTGACATATTCTGACGCCGGACATTTCAACACAGCCGTGCTGCAAGTCGCACATGCAGGCGCTGGCGAAGTAATGCTTGCGCAAGAACAGCGGAAAGGCGAAAACCCTCTGCCTATTTCTCCCCGAGCTAGACAATACGGCGCAACGCCAAGGCCCTAAGCAACCTAAACACCTTAAACAAAACCCTCAAGCCCAACACTCTAAAGCGTGAACATGCCTGAACCCTAAAATTCCTCATGCTACACCGGTTCGCTCCTGAAAGCTGGTCTCGGAGGAAAGCGTCCTAAGCCGTTGCTCCAAGAAGGCTCAAGGAAAGTCGTGCGCTGGGGCTTCGTGGTTTCTAAGATGCAACCCTTGCGTGCGCATTTGAGAGTGCTCTCTCGAGTTGGGGCATTTTTTGCTGCGATGTTGCATGTAAAGGTGGGCTGGATGCCTACGTTGCCACCGCACTGAAGGACAGAGTAACCTGCGAGAAGCAAAACGGCGGGGCTCAACGCTATGCGCACGAGGAAAGGCCGAGAGGGCATGTGACCCGATGTCGACTGCAGCACTGGCCGGCGTCCTCAGGACCGCCAGGGTCGAAGGAGCAGGAGGCTTCCGTTGGCTTTTGGCAGGAGCCAAGAGCCTAAAACGAGGGGATGCCTCTTCAGTACTCCTCACCCTCATGTCCTCTCCCCCGAGCTGTTCTGGTCACCTTTCCACGGTGGATTGCGAGGAAACTGGCGTCACGCACGTGCGTAGAGAGCACCGGAAGCAAAGGCCTCTGTAAGGCTCGGCTTCCGAGGACTCCCGGGCATAGGCGAAGATCGGGGGCTTCCGGGGGGACGCCTCGGACCGGGACTCAGCGCGAGAGGCGGCTGGGCGGCTTCCTCCGATGCGCAGAGGAGCCGAGCTCACAGCGGTGTTCCCAGAATTTTGCCCATCCTGCTTGCGCTTGGCGTCTCACCCGAGCCGCAAGCATCGCAGCTTTCCGTTTCCTGGGAGGTTCGAAGCTCCAACATCGAAACCCTAAGGCAAACTCAGTACACCCAAACTCCCAACAGAAGATCCAAGACCTAAACAACGACCCGGCTCGTCAGCTTTCTTTCCTGATGCCCGGTCTCGCTCAAAAGCAACAGCTGTAACCTGGCAAGTCTCTCATCCCAATCGCAAACACTTCTCATGTCTTTCCGCTTTGGCTGGCTCGCAACCAACCTGTGAATTCCAAGGATTGGACGAGGAGGGGCGGCAAGAGTCAAGTCCCCAAACTCCTGGAGTCCCAACCCCTGGCAGAACCTGAAAGCAACAAAAGCGGCCATGAGGGCGCCGGAGACGCGCCGCGGGCGACACAGCGGCTGAGATCATCAGTGATCCTGGCATCTCACGGGAAACAGTCTGGGATTGCCTGCTGAAAAGCAGAAGGCAAAGCTACTCAACGACAGGGTTTGAGAAGGTTTTCCTTGGAGTTATACCTAGATGCAACCAGTTTGACTTGAGTTCATGGATGAAGTGTGAAGTTGGGCCAAAGTCAAAGTGGGCTGACTACTCGTGAACTTTGAACCCTTCGGAAGCTCTGAACCCTTAACGCAGCTTCCGAGCGAGCTAACTGTTCTAGCTGTCGGTCTCAACCTTTCTGGCCCATAGGTTCCCAAGCCTGAACCGAGCAGGCCTTAAACCAGCTCGTCGACTACCAAGTGGATCGTCGGGCTAGGTACTAAAGTAATAATAGCTTTTTTGAGTGCAGAATTCAATAAACAAACTTGGGACTTATCCATTTACACTACACGTCTTCATTCCCCAAGGTGCGTGGATTTTTGGGTGGTTTTCGGACTTGAAGTTGGTTTGAGTTTCAGACTCCTGGACTAACGGCCTGGGTCGCCTGCAGGATGCAAGAGCTCCTTGCATGGCCTCGTAGACTCCTCGTAGACCGCGAACCCTAACCAAAGGCCCCAAAGTAGTTCCTTCTTGGGGTTCATATTTAGAATCTTATGAGGTAATCCCCAAAAGGAGCTACTTTGGGGCCTCTGGCTAGGCTCAAAAACTCTCACAGACTCGTCTCAGACCTCCAGCCTAGCTGTTCTACCTAACCCCCTAAACCCCTTAGATCCCACATGGGGGTATTGTGTCGGCCCCAGGGTTTCGCATCGGGCGGCGTATAATTCAGAAGCAGGTCGTTGAAGAGTATGCAGCACCTCGGAACAGGCTGGGGCTTGATGCAGCTTGATATAGCGTCGTTGGGATTTTCGCGCTTTGTGCAAGGGTGTGTGTCAACAATGTAGGGCAGAAAAAGGTATCATCGGGCTTGCTGAGCTCTCTGGAAACTCCCGACTAGACTACCCGAGCTGCTGAAAGTTCCAGCCCAGTTGTGGAAACGGCAGCATGCTCTCGCCGGTTGTCATGCACGCCATCGTGGGTAGCAAGGACACTTGGCTTGAGGTGAACACACCAATAGAAAGCACGGAGAAGCGCATGGGTTGTATGGACAGCACAACACCATCATGCCTTCCAGCCAGCTAGGGATGATAAGCACAGCCGGAGAAAAACATTGGCCGGAGCCCATGCGCACCAGCAACCTCTCACATCCCACAAAATTCTACAAGACAACCCCTGGCATGAACATTAGCTTCTGGTATCCTCATTGAACATTCTTCCATGGCTGGCCGGCGAGCGGCTGTCGTCGGTCTCCTTGTGGAAGGACGGCAACCTGCAGCCAGAGAGCGTGGAGGAAGCTAAAGTCTGAAATCCTGAAGGTTGGCTCGTGGCGTTTTCAAGGTTTAATTGTCTCCACCAAACAGAACCCAAAGCTTTTGAAACATTCAGACCTGCTACTTGGAGGATCATGGGACTTAGTAAGGCTATAAGTACCTTATTTGGGGCTATAAGTATAGTTACCCCAATTAAACCCCTAGCTATTGAGTCCCGTGATCCTTTAAGTAAGATCTCCTCGCTTCTGGTCTTGCGGAAATTTGTCTGACTGTGGAGCCATCAGGGTTGCAAAGGAACTCAACCTTGGGGCTGAGTAGCCTAGCCCAAAAAAGGTTAACCTTCTGAACTACAGTAGGATTATATAAGCATCAAAAGCTGAAAGGGTACCTATTTAGCCCCTAAGTCAACCTCACACTCAGCCGCCAGAAGCTCCTTCCCGGCCTGCTTCCGGCAGCAGTCACAGGTGCCGCATGAAGCCATGTCCTGCAAATTCCATCTTCCGGTGTTCAGTCTTTGAGGGTTTAGGATACCCCGACGTCCGGATGCAGCTTTCTGCTTTCGGTGCCGCCAGTGGCCACCGGTTCAATCCAGAGTATACAACGTCACGATGCTTCTCGACATGTCGTTCATCTAGCTTCAGATCGACAACAACACCTTGCGAAACGTCTCGAGTACCCCAAAATGAGTTGTTCCACACCGTAAACAAAACCTGAAATTAACTTGTGAAGCTCCCTGACCTCTAGGGCCCATAATCCCCGAAATGTTCCACTCTCACGCCCCCAGCCGCAATTGAGAGCAGGCCCGAAACCCTCCTCTGAGGCATTCCGCGGAGCAAACATCACCTCGGGGCTTTCAAGCATATAGGCTTCAGCATCGGCTTTCGCGAGAGCCAGCAGGTAAGTTTGCTTGCGCCCTGAACCTACCATGTTGATTGCCTTAGGGTCTTCGTCGGCTTGCGATCGAGGCTTCAGCAGTTCTTCTGCAGGGGGCTCACGTGCTCTTGCGATGGATCCTCGCCTTTTCGGTCTGGAGAAGCTGACGGCTAGACGAGGCAATTTCAGTGTGTTGGTGCGATGAAGTGGGTGAGGGAAGGAACTTCAAAGAATGACAGCAGACAGCAGCGACTTAAAGACTTAGTGATGCGGAGCATGGCTCACTCAAGCAAAAACGAACAGCGATCGTGGGCCGGATGTTTCTCTGCTCGGCACTGGCAGTTTACGCAGTCGGATGTTGTCCTGCACAAGTACTCAAAAGGTTGTGTCGACCAGCTTCTTGCACACAATTAGGCAAGTTCCTGGTCTTCATAGATGATGTGCAGCATAGCCATATCTCTTCCATGTTGCTACAAAGCCGGACCAGCCACTCCAATCAGTATGTTCCAAGAACTCAAAGAGCACCTTTCCTGATAGTCTGGGAAGTGGAAGTTGCCACGGCTCGCGAGACTGCGCAAGCTTAAAGATTCCCTCCCCGTCGTATCGTTGTAGGGTCAGCTCAGGCTTTCTCGATAAGGCCCACCGGCTATCATCATCCTCACACTTTAAGAGCACGATCATGTCCATCAGTCCATGAGTCATCACAATGTCCACACACTTAAAGGTCCAATAGGACAAAAACCCGATGCATGAGCAAAGCGCTTGGGGAAAGAAGTAGAAGAGCCGGATGCATGAGCCAGGCACGTGCCATCTTGAAGCGATCCCTTGCCATCTTGAAGCGATCTCTCTCACGCGCTCTCGAGCTTGAGCTTCGGATTCTTCGAGGGAGCGATACGCATACCTCGCAAGATGCCCCAAATATCCAGGACTATGTCCATAGACAGAAACCAAGCCCATAAGTCCGGTGCCTAGTGGAATTCTTGCAGACGTTGGAAGCCCCGTGAAAGCTGTAGCTACGACTTGTGCCATGTAGTCGAGCGCAGACTTCCGCCACGCCTTATATTCCGAGGGGACGGAGATGATGCCTTGCACACGGAAGTAGTGCTCCCCCTTCATTTGGAAGAAGTCCCGCGCTTCTTGACCGGCATCCTGTGCTTGACCATCCATGGCCGCATGGACTATGCCCGCCCTTAGAGCCTAAACACTGGAGCCAAAATCCGGAAGTTCCTGGAACGTGCTTCAGGTTTCTTGTAACATAGCCTGCTCGCACGCGGCTAATATAGGGTATCGATAAATGGAACAAGTTTTTGGAAAAGCTAGTAGTTCTTGGGTTTAGGAGGTTTGGGGCTTTGAGGATTTAGGGCTGTGTAGGGAAGAATGCTCACAAAGTGCAAGAGCGGCATACTCGCTCCTTGGGTTTTTGTGCTCACCAAGTGGCGCAGCCCTGCGTCCCAGCGGAAGCGCACCAGGCAAAATCTTCGCCCTTGGCCCGGCACCGGGCTCGCAGAAGCCGAACCCCCCAAACCCAAGATGACCACTGCAGGACGGGGTAATGTGCCCCTCTGACTGCCTTCGAAACAAAGGCTCATGTAGAGGAGCACATTTACAAGGCAATTGTTTTCTGAAAGACTCATCCTTAAGGAACACTACTTCGGAAACACGTGAAAGCCCCGAGCCCCTCTCAAACCTATCTGATGAGGGCTCCGCATGCGACATGCGCCCAAGCGGCAGATCTGTAGCTGTGGCACTTCCAACCCACCTGCATTTGCGATTTCCAGACAGCTCCTACTTAAAGGATCTGTGACTTAGTACATAATTATGGTAACTATACTTATAACCCCAATTAAGGTACTTACTTACTAACCCAGTGCTGCTCAACATACGGTTAAATATCGTCGACAGCGATGGACAAACCCTGCCGTCTTCACACTAAGGAACGTACCAAAGTGCCCATCTGTGTAGGTACGCAATGCAATGCAGGGTTTCTCCCAGCAGCAGCAGGGAGCCCCGAAAATGGGAGTTCAGAAAAGAAGATGCAGAGAAAGACCGCAAATCTAGAACATCTTGTGAAACCTGAAAGAAGTCCTCATAGCATCCCTCAAAAACCTCGAAAACTCGAGCCGTGAATCGTGGGAAAAAGCTATTTCAAGAGTTTTCAGAACCGTAAACCGTAAACCCCAAACCCCCAGGAGACACCTCGGAGGCTTCCGGAGGCTCACAGGGTGGTGGCTCCGGGGTGCAGCGGTGGCTGATCCAGATATCCTTGGGCTGCTTAGGACAAAAAGGGAATGGGGGTTGTGCGAGATAGTATACTGGGAGGTAGAATTGGTGAACTACGGGGACTTCAAGGGATACTGTTTTTTGTCCTGGGGCTGGGAATTTGGAATTTAGGGTCCTTTTGGGGTTGCAGGGTTTTGAGGCGAAGAGTCTTTGGGATGGCAGGGTTTGGTTTGGCACTTCACTTTACTGGGTTGGCCTTTAAACACCCTGAAAATTATTTATATATAGGGTCCCTTATAAACCCAAATAAGGAAAATAAAATGTCCCAAAATCCAACCTAGTTTAGTGCGGAGGAGCCACGTCCAAGGTGCTGCTTCGCGCCGTGCTGTGCTCACGACGGGTGAGCTTCTTAATAAAATCAGGACCGTCATTCCATTCTACCATATTTGTTTTATAAGGAACCCCCAAACTAGTATTGGCAATTTCGAATTTAGGTCCCGGAAAATACATGCACGACTTCGGGCAGGGGGTTGACGAAATCATGGACATAATGCTGATCGTCGAAGCCCCTGTCAGCAGGATGCTGCTTGGTGCCGGGAGTCTGCTGCGAAGTCTGCACTTGTGGTGATGCTCTCGTGCGCACTCCAGCGGCCGCGCTTCACCATCCACCTGCCAGGTGGGTGATAATTAGGGTGACTATACTTATAACTACTTATAACCCAGGGTGATAATTAGGGTAACTATACTTAGAACTACTTATAACCCCAATTGAAGTACTTATAACCTTACATACTAAGTCCCACGATCCTCCAAGTGGGGGCAATAAAACCCTGAAACCCCTGAAGCAGCCTAGAGCCGCAAGGCTCCCTACAAGCTGCAAGCGGTCAAAGCCCGGGATTTTTTTGGGCGTTAGACTTATCTCTGATGACTAATATATAAGTAGAATAGAGTTTGGAAGGTAAAGACTCTGCATTCTTGGGGCGTTAGACTTATCTCTGAGACTTGTCTAAGCAGAATAGGGTTTCGGAGCTAGATTTTGAGGTAACTAGGACTATAGAAGGACCACTGGTGTACATTCTTCAAGCCCTGCATTAAGCATCGGAGTCACTCCGTTTTCGGGCAGATGCCTGCGGCTGGCGGCGGCACCAGACATGTACGGCTCAACCTCGAAATCTTTGCCTGGCACACGTCCAAGTGAATACATGGACCATTTCGGGGGAAGGGGCGTGACGAAGCTTCGCACTCCCGACAATAATAGCTCCCTACACCGGAGGAGGCCGTACGGGAGAAAACTGCAGTCTCAACTAGCATCGGGGTTTCCAGGCTGGGCCCTAACATGCGTGTGCAGAACCCCTG
The DNA here is from genome assembly GCA_905221615.1 of Symbiodinium sp. CCMP2592. Taxonomy (NCBI): domain Eukaryota; class Dinophyceae; order Suessiales; family Symbiodiniaceae; genus Symbiodinium; species Symbiodinium sp. CCMP2592. The sequence continues at coordinate 150,861 of CAJNDT010006185.1, read as the reverse complement.
AAGGGCTGGTTGGTCTCTGCAAAGTTTGGAGGCTTGCGCGTATCTGAAAGCGTCTGTAAAAGCCGCATGAAATGCCACATGCTATGTTGATTGGATTGCGTGGAATTTGACTGCTGCCGTCACGGCATGTCGAACTATGTACGTGATCAGATTTTTTTGTTTTCATAGATGCTTGCGATGTTGCGATTGAAGAGGCCGGTGATGCATGATGCCCAGTACATGGTGCCCTGGGGCATTATCACATGCATCAACCCCAAGCAGGATGATTTGGCAGACCGGAGTCCAGAAACGCCAATACAACCTTATGTAATGCAATGTAACGTAAAGAGAAGGCATAGTCAACAGCGCCAGATTATAAACAACACCATGTCAGGGAAGACAACAAGACAAGAGAAGTTCATACAGGGGTTATTCTCTACATTAGGGCTCCTTTATGAGGGTACCATACTTTTTGGAGCCCAAAAGGGACCCAAATTTAGCGAACGACGCAGATAGTGGTATAGTACCCTTATAGAAAAGAAGCCCTTATAGAACCCTTCAAGGAAGCCTCACAAGGTACTGTAGGAGCCCTAATAATTACCTATACTATTTAGGGGGGTTCCTGATTATAGTTCTAGTATATAATATACCCCCCCCCAAAACCCTATTCTAATTATTAAGGCTCCGATATTACAGCCCTCAGAACTACCCAAATGGGAGTTTCCGAAAACAGGGGACCCTAATATAGTACTCTAAACACTTATTCAAGGACCCTAAAATAGTAAGGTACCCCTGATTTTCGGAAACTTTCTAATTATTAAGGCCCCGATATTATAGAACCCTACTACATATTCCGTTTAGACCCCTTTAAAGGACCCTATTCCAATTATTAAGGCCCCGATACTACAGCCCTCAACACAAAATACGTCCCAAGCAGCTCCGGGGGTCGAAGAGCGGGAGTCCGTAAAGGAGCCTCGGGAAGAAGGGGAGAGCGATTTTTTGACGGTGGCTCTCTGAGGCTTTGGGGAGCGGTTTAGGGAGTTTAGGGGTTTAGCCTTTGGGGGGTTGAGGGGTTTAGGGAGTTTAGGGGTTTAGGGTTTTGGGGGGTTAAAGGATTTCGGGGTTGGTGTTTGCGGACGGGGTCTTGGCCTTTTAGCGAGGCCCGCCTAGCGGCCTGGCCCGCTTGAAGAATGGATTAACACTTCGGGGGGTAAACCCTAAACTCTAAGCCCTTAAGCCCTAAACTCACAAGCCCCAGCTGAACACTACGTCCTGAACCCCAATGCTTCAACCCTAAGCTCTGAACCCCGACATCTCCAAAGCCCTACACCCCAATCCCTCAACCTGCCCCCAAAACCCCAAACCTAAATCCTATTGGGCCCCCTGTATTATTTCCGAAACCCCAAAACCCTAAACCCTCAACCTACATCCTAATCACCAAAACCCAAACCCAAACCCCCTAATCCCCAAAACCCTGGACCTGAATTCTAAACCCTCCATCCCCAAACTATGACCCCTTAGAGCCATAATTAAAGAAAAGCCATTTTTCAATTCCTAAGGAGACTATAAAAATCCCCAAAACTTTAACCTCCTTAGAACCATAATGACAACAATATTTTTCATGTTCTCAACTCCTACGGAGACTGTAGAAAACCCCAGCCGGGGCCCGAACTTCCGTGTGGGATGGATTCCATAGGACTTCTCCCAGCCACGGCCCGGAGCGAACTTGGCCTCCAGGCGAGACTTTTTTCGGGGCCCTTCAACGGGTTTTGTTGAAGGATTTTTTGCGCGATCTGTTGCGTTTTTTTTGGAAACTTTTAGTGAAAGATTCTGGAGGCTTTTGGTGTTTCTTTCTGGGGTATGAGGACGTCGGATTGACAAGTTGAGGGCTGAGGATCTGCGGCTTCGGCACAGCATCTGCTCGAGGCTCTTTCCGTATTACGGTTGATGATATAAATCCTGCATTACCCATAATAAGGAATATACCATTATTCCCATAGTTTAGGGTCCTTAAGGTCATGCAGGATTTATATCATCAACCGTATTTTCAGAACAATGATGGCAGTAAAACCAATGATACCCTGAACCCTAAACAATAGGAACAAGTAAGGGTGGTGTTAAGAATAGCAGCAACACCTTAAGGTCTCCACCCCGAACACCCGGGGCCCCTGAAGACTTAAGGATTCATTCGATCCTTCCTTCCTCAACTCGAGAGTGCTGAGATCGGAACTTCCAACTACAAAGCCCCAAACACCACTTTTATCATTATTGCTATTGTCATCATTATCATTTTTATATCATTCAGTGGTGGTTATTGAACCCTGAAGAACCGGTTCTGAGCTTCGGAGAGGTCTGTGCCCCGCGCTCGCAAGAAGCGGTCCACGCTCCTCGGGTCATGGGGCTGCTGGACTGGGTTCTTGTTGCGAAGCTTGATCTAAGTGACCCTGTCAGGAAAGCATGGCAGTAGCTGCAGTAGCTGTATGTCGCTGTTATAGGGCAGCATAGATAAGCTCCTCAGCTGGAGCTCAGGGACTGCGTCGGGACTGTGAAGGGTTCGAGGCTTTTGCATCGGCTTTGAAGGCCTTCAGGTTGGGTGTGTTGGCGCTAAACTTTAACTTATGTATTGACGTAACTGATACCATGACCATTAATCTCATTCTTAGAAACTTAGTACTAATATTGCCGTACAAATCAATACTATCATAACTCTTAATACTACAAGAGTTGAAGGTCTGTTAGGCTGATAATTGGAACCAAGGGATAGTATCGGTAGCTATTCAGGCTCGGAAAAATACAATAAATCCCACCTAAACCCTGCACTTTAAGCCCCAAACCTCTTAAATCTCCCGTGTTAAACTCTACCCCGATCATGTAAGCCAGCCCTAAACCAAAACCTATAAATCCCACGGCCTAAACCGCATAAATCCCAAACCCCTTACATCCCAAGCCCTGTGAACCCTAAACCCCAAGCCCCTCAACACCCCAAAGCCTGATCTCAGTACACCATTTTCGGAGTATCAGGTATATTGCAATAAAGAAGCCTAAACTGCTGCCAATACTCTCCCCTGGTTCCTGGTATCCTTATAGTATAGTGTACCACCAAACTCTATTCCAAGTATTACGGCCCCTGTATCATAGAACCCTAGTGTGGCTTCCTTATAGAACCGTTTAAAGAACCCGATCTCCTCCTTATTGAGGCCCCTATGATCCCCTACTTAAAGGATCATGGGACTTAGTAACTAGGGTTAAACTTGGGGTCACTATACTTATAACCCCAAATCATGTACTTATAGCCTTACCAAGTCCCATGATCCTCTAAGTATACTACAGGCCCCTATATTATAGAACCCTAGTATAGATCCCCTACAATAAACCCCTTCAAAGGGCCCTATGACCCCCTACAGTAGAAGCCAGAAAGTTGGAATATCATTATCATAGTCCGTTTACGGTAAACTATAGGGGATCCTACCATTAATCCATATTCCAACTTTCTGGAGTTCCCTGGCCCCTATATCATAGAACCCTACTATAGATCCCCTATAAATCCCTTTAAAGCGCCCTATGATCCCCTATGGTAAACCTTTTCTGAGCGTCAGGTTGGCTGCCCAGGTGAAGTGATCCACCGGGACCATGTCCAAGTCGGAGTCCTAGGCTCGTTACTATAGGGGCCTTAATAAATAGAAGAGGGTTTTGGGGCCCATTATACTAGAACTATAACAAAAAATGAACCTCCAAAATAGTATAGGTAATTATGGAGGCTCCGAGAGGAGGGTTTGAGGATTGGGCTCTTTGGGGCCCTTACTACTTCGAATAGGGTTCTGGGTTATATTACTGATCTATTCATAATGAGGGGCCCCGGGAATATTGGGCTCTTTAGGGTCTTAAGATTTGGGATTTGTAGGGTTCAGGGTGCAAGTACAAGGTTGGCTTTGCCGGCTTGGGATTTTTCTAGGGTTTAGGGCTTTTATGATGCAGGGTTATTAGGTTTTGGGTTTCAGGGTTAGGGTATTGGGCATCCCTTGTTGAGCTTCTATCATGGACAGCTCTTGCTACAGTTATCTAAGTCAAGAGGCGCTTGTCTAGGAGCTTGGGCTGAGGAAGCTTTATTGCTGGCTGCTTCAGATGCCCCAGAGACTTTCTTGAACCAGATCACCCAAGACTCTGAACCCCGTAACTCGAAAACCCGAGAAATACGACACAGCGAACACCTCACAAACCAACAACATGTTTACACCCTCTTGCGAAAAGCGCTCCATACAGATCCCCACTCAACCCCAACATAGAACCCTACACAAGGAGGAAGTTCCGTGTTCTCTGGGTAGCTTCTTTTATGGCTTCAGGCTTTAAGGGCTTTATGACTTGGAGGATCATGGGACTTAGTAAGTAAGGTTATAAGTACCTTAATTGGGGTTATAAGTATAGTGACCCTAATTATAACCCTAGTTACTAAGTCCCATGATCCTTTAAGTAAGGGCTTATGAGGCTTTCGGGATGGGCCGTTTTGCTGTCATCAGTCCAAGGACCTGCCCCCAGTCGTTGAACTCACCGCGCCTGGGGGAGCTCAGGGCTTCTGCTTGAGCGCAGCTCTGTGAACCCTGAAACAACCTGATGTACTTAAGGGATCATGGGCCTTAGTAGGTAGGGTTATAAGTACCTTAATTGGGCTTATTAGTACTCTACTCAAAGGATCATGGGACTTAGGAACTAGGCGGTTCCTTAAAGGGTTCCTAAATAGGGATCTATAAGTGGGGTTTTAGGGTTACTTCAAGGATCATGGGACTTAGTACATAACTCGGGTTATGATTAGGGCAACTATACTTCTAACCCCGAATAAGGTACTTATAACCTTACTCACTAAGTCCCACGATCCTTAGGAAGTAAGGTTATAAGTACTATAGCTGGGGTTACAAGTAGTTATAAATATAGTTACCCCAATTATAACCCCAGTTACGAAGTCCCAGGATCCTTCAAGCAGGGTCCTCTTGCCCTTGAGACTAGAGGATTCCGGAAGTTGGCGTCTGAGACTTCGTAGCTTCTTTGTGGGTTTACCTGGACACAAAAAAACCCGACCGTGCCAAGAAATCACCGACAAGATCCCATTATGTAGTGATACACTACATGCGGTATAGATCTATAATATATATATATATATATGCTTATATATGTAAGTATATACCTCTATGTACCCATATATATATATATATATATACATATATATATATATATATATATATATATATATATATATATATATATATATATATATATATATATACATGTGCGTATATATATATATATATATATGTATCATCGTGTACATCGCCGCACGAGGCAATAAAGCTCCACCTGAAGCCCACGGCCTCCCCGAAGCCAAAAAGGAACCGACTCCTCGAAGACTCCGTAGAGCCGCAAGAGGCACTTAAAGGATCATGGGACTTAGTAACTAGGGTTCCTTAAAGGGTCCCTTAATGGGGATCTATAAGGGCTCTATAAGAGGGGTTTTAGGGTTACTTACAGGATCATGGGACTTAGTAACTAGGGTTTTAATCAGGGTAACTATACTTATAACCCCAATTAAGGTACTTAAACCTTACTTACTAAGTCCCATGATCCTCCAAGCAGGTGCGGTTAATAGAGGGGCCTTAGTAAGTAGAATAGGGTTCCTTGAAAGGGGTCCTTTATAGAACAAGGTTTCAAAAAAGGAGCCTTAACAATTAGCATAGGGTCTTCGGGTACATTAAACCATACTTATAATAAGGAAGCCCCACAACAGTATTGACAATTATTTAGGCCTTTATAGTATATGGACGTATGGACGGCCAAGCCTTCAGATCCAAAAGTTCAAGTCCCTCATACTATAACTTCCGTAGAACCATAGTAACAACATTTTTCGTAGTTATTCTCTTGGGCTCTATATGAACAAAAATAATGCCTAACAGGAGACTGTAGCATGCCCCTGTTGAAGCGCTGAGCCCTTCTTGAGGTCCCTGCAGATGCATTTGCTTGTGCCAGGTGCTATAACACCGGAGGAGCCCGCGAACGAGGCAGTCACCTCTCTTCAGTGTCTCAGACCCATGCATGCAGGCGTTAATCTTAGTTGCTGAGTTCATAAGCCCCCTCAACGTGTACACTTTCAGTTTTATAGTTGGCAATTTTTCCCAAAAAAGTGTAAAGTGGATCCACTCAGCTGCTAAGGTTTTGCTTGCTTGCAGGCTTCATGGCTGCCTGTTGAGGTGCGGCTCTGCGGCTGCGATCAGACTCCGACACTTTTACTAGGATGCCCAGTAACCTAGGAATAAAAAGGGCTCCCTTTTTAGTATTGGGTAGCTTTATAAGGAACCTAGGACTACAAAAAGGGAATAATGGTACTACTGGACATCCTAGTTTAAGTCTGGTTCTGGTTGAACTGCTTTCTACGCAGATGCTGCTACGGGAAGCAGTTTCGTACACTCAGGTGATTTTTTTTGAAACTCCACGTTTCTTACTTGAGGAAACGGCCGTGGGCCACACAACTCACTCCAGACCACCTTCAGCCCAGATGGGAGTTTCCGATTATAGGGGTACCTTATTTTGGGGTCCTTATACTAAGGATCCTATTTATTTAGGATACTACGTTACCGTTCCCCTATTTTCGGAAACTCCCAGATGCATACGAAGGCCCGAAGCCGCAAGGCCCGAAAGCCCTGAACCCATATCCGAGCTCCTGACACCTAATGTAGGAACCTGATATTAGGGTTCCTTTACAGTAGAAGCCAGAAAGTTGGAATATCATTATCGTAACCCCTTTAGGGTAAATTATAGGGGATCCTACCTTTTTGTCCATATTCCAACTTTCTGGAGTTCCCTGTAAGGGTTGCTATAAGGATTAGTAAAATGGATCCATAAGGGTACTATAAGGGGGCTCTATAATGTAGGAACCTGATTAAGAACACCTTGGGCCTTTGAAAAAGGGCTCCATATCCGAATCCTACTATTTGGGGAATATAAAGGCCCCAAGGGGTTTCTTAATCAACAGAAGCCCCAGAAACCGAGCTTCGAGCTCCCGAATCCCCTCGGAGGCGCCTGCTATATAGCTGGAGCTCGCCTCTGCGTGGTACTGGACCAGGACCCCCACTCCTGGGATTGTGAGACAGGATGGCTTTTGAAGGCTCCGTTTAAGGCGCGCCCTTGTGATACACCAATGCGGAGACTCGACAAGATTCCACCAAACGCCCCTAAACCCTAACAAACATCTGGAACCCCGAAGCGTCATGCAAGCATCTAAGATGATATAATACGGTATGACATGACTTGACATACAGGATTCTACTCTAAGCGCTGGATATGACAAAGCAGGTCTCGAATCGATGACTGTGTTCATGAAACACTCGCGGGCTGACGCTGTACTGGGTAGCTGGTAAGGGCTTTCTTGAGAATTTCGGAACTACTTACCATAATGGTGGAAACAACTACTAACTAAGGAATGAAACTTAGGTTAGCACACTTGGGAAATATTCGTTAACATGGTTACCACGCTGTTGTGGTAACTGGAATTACATTCCTAAACTCTAAGCCCGTAAACTTAAGCCTAACATAACAGCAATGGGACTTCTGTGACAAACTACAAGTCAAGATGACTCGTGTTGGGTTTGGGTCTTCAACCTTCGGGTTTAGGGCTTTGGGGTTAAGGGTTGAGGGTTTAGGGCTTAAGGGTTTAGGGTTTTGGGTGAGTATATTCCTATGCAAAACCCCTCCGCCCCCCACCCCCACACGACCCGACGCTGAGCATTGCAGCCCCGGTTCGGTATCCTTCTTTTGGGACTTTCTTTCAAGGCGGATCGTGTTATACCACTTCTGTAGACTATGCCCTGAACCTCCCAATTGGGAGTTCCCCTCCCTCTCTGAGTCTTCGATCCCTGAAATTGGACATCGGTTTAGACTTTAGAGTCTAGGGCTTGCAACTACGAGCCCGGAACCACGCTGCTCTATGCTGCGCTGCTCTGATACAGAGGCCCGAGTTAACCGATTAGGCATTTGGGCTAGATCATGCTGTGTTTGTTCAGGGGCTGAATGTTTAGCAGCCCTCTACAACTCTATATAGAGACGACATGCTGATACCATTACTATTCATTCCCACCCCAGTTCGGCTTGGTATCATCTTTGCGGCAAGGGCCGCTGCTACTTCCAACAGGACCGTGGTCTGCAGAATGGCCGTTACTCTTTTTTGTGGGTGGAGAAGTTCAACGCTTGGGTTGGTGGTCTCTGCTGTCATAAGTATTGCTTTTGCATGCGGGCGTTGTATCACTGCTCTACTGTTTTGATGCCAGTAGCCAAGCTATGCTGCGAATACGTCAAAGTCGAGAGCAGAACTGGGGCCGAATGATTCCTCCGGGTTCGTCAATGTAATGATAATTACTATACTTCGCTCTACTGTACTACCATCAGATGGTAGATTGCCTTCGATCGAGAGGAGTTGTGCCGCAAAGCAAGAACAAGAAACCCCGGATTTCGACTTAGGGCTGAGGACTTAAGCAGGACGCCTCCATGCCATCGCCACGCTACGCGCCCTCACCCAAAGCGTATCGCCGACTTCTTCCGGCATGACTAAACCGCTTTTCTGTCGTGTCGGACCCCCATACTCAGCCACCAAATTCGGGCAGTCCCAACATCCCGCCCTTATTCCTGCCCTGACAAAGAGCGACCTACTAACTACGTGGATCCTCAGTGCAGAAGGCTCGAGCCAGGAGGCCCCCTATATTTCGAAAGTTAAGTTCCCTCCCCCTCCCCTTCCTCCCCTTACTCCGCTCCCCCACATCAAATCTTGGTGAAGCGCTCTAGATTTATTGCAAGCCCGCTCTACAAACGCCCTATGAAGCCCTAGCACAACCCTATGTTGTACTTAACTGGCTAGCTAAGTTTTAATGAGCATCCCCAGGATAGTATTGGCATTTAATACTTCGAACAATAGCTACAATAAGGCACCCCAAGATGGTAATTATGGAGGCCCGTATTCGATCATAGTAACAATCAGGAACCTCAAGATAGTGTTGGTAGCTATGGAGGCCCCTAACCCCCCTGAGGCAGTCCTCCAAAGCTCTGCCATTCGCTCTGCGCTTCATAGGGCCGCCACGCGGTCCAATTCCTAGAAAGCGGCGTCTGCTTAAGGCTTAAATAGGTTTCAGATGGTTTCTAGGTTTTGCATAGGGTTTCATAGGAGTTTGTGACTTGGGGGTGTAAGCACGGCTTTTTGCTATTCTTGACAGGGCTATTGCAAGGATTTAGTTCTGAGAAAGGGCTCTGATTACAGCAAACCTACTTATTACAGGGGTCTCCATATTCTTTTCGATTACTATACAGCGATCCTAGGCATCAGAAGAGTTGTGCACAGCAGCAGTTTCATTCTTTGGCGAGGATGTCTTCCGGCCCTATGCGTTTTTCGTTCCCTTCGGCCTTATGCAGTCTTGGATCACCGAAAGGCACGTCGCCTGGCTGAACCTGAACTAGTGAAAGTGATTCCGAAACCCCATAGTCGGCATGGTAGGGCTGCGGTGTCTGGGCTGCATTTTTGCTCTTCCAAAAAATCCTATATAAACATTCCTAAAACCCTAAACCTTATCCAAGACGGAAGGACTGACTCGCCGGACGATCCGATGACAGCAGCTTTGAGATGGAAGGGGCAGGAAGTCTCACATTACATTATACAGTACCGTAATACAACTTACTATAGACTGTTACGCTGGAACTGCATGTAACATACTTTTGAGTCTAGTATAGCATGATTACATAATAACAAGAACAAGTTCGTGATGATGGCAGTGAGCGAAGTATATCCTGGCTTTAGGGCTAAGGAATGAGGCTTAGGTCTTGAACACCGGCGACTCCGATGTATAAACCTTTATACACTTTTCCCTAGATCTGGTCCCCCGTCGCAAATCGTGAAGCAATGGTGTCGTGCTGTGTTGGCGGATTCCCAAGACGAGACCCTGAAGTGGAAGACATGAACCCAGGAGGTGACTTCTTCATGAAGACCGCTATTGAGGTCGTACTCGGATCCCATACAACATGCCCATGTACCGTCTTAAATGGTCCTATGATCGCCGCCCCGGATTCCGGTATAGGGTTTACGGCATGGGGTGACTGACCTAAATGTTGTACTGCTCGAGTTTGACGGCCAAGTCACCCCCCGACATTCTTGATGCGCAGCCACTCTGCCCCTGCTGCATTGTGGCACAATGCCCTGGCAGAGTCTTGGTGGTCAGGAGCCAGTCAACCACCAGCTCAAAGACCGAAATTTGACCGCGGACTTTGCTGTTACCGTGGTGCATGGTCTAGCGGTCGTGCTTGCGCGGCTCAGTTACGGGTGTCTATAGCGCGGTGCTTGATTCAGACCTGACCACCGTCAACCCTTGACCCTAAAGACGAGCCGTAGAACTAGGCTCTCTGTTTGGGGATCCACTGCCAATCTTTCCCATCGAAAACCCCAAGACGTCCCAAACAGCATATACTTTTCTTCAACCAGCACTAACACTAAAACGTTCAGAGCTGAATTCCAAGGTCAAGGATTCCAGCGTGTCGACGTGTCGACGCGGGTTTGCAAGTTCCTTCAGGTTTAGACCTTTTTTGGGCCTCGTGCGCAGAGAGGCAGCACCTCCACATGGCCCATTAAGACTTCGGGGCCTGGGGCTTCAGCACAGCTCGAGTAGGGCGGCAGAAGATACGACTAGTTGCTGATGTCATAATGTAGCAGGATTACAGAGGCCTTAAGTCCTAACCCCACCGAACCGTGAACAAAGCACTCCAGCCTCTCAGTTCTCGATGCCCCGATAGCGCACTCGGAAAAGCCCTGAACGCAAATCCCTGAAAGCAAATCCAAAAACCCAAAACCCTGAAGCCCTAACTCCTAATCCTTAAATGCCTTAAATCCAAAACCCCAAACCCCAAAACCCTACGAAACCCTCACCCCAAACCCTTAAACCCTAAAATCCTAAACCCCAAACCCTACAATCCTAAGCCCCAAAGCTCTAAACCCCAAAATCCAAAACCCCTAAACCCTAAAATCCTAAAAGCCCTACAATCCTAAAACCCAAACCACTAAAAACTTAAACCTCCAACATGTCTTGGCATCGGCTTGGGGCTCTGGGCCTGCCACGATTGCAGATAAGCCCTGGCCACCTGGGCGACACGGAGAACGTTTAAGGGTCATTAGGGTTTAGGGTTTCTGGGTTTAGGGGTTTAAGGGGGATTGAGTTTAGGGTCTAGGGTTGAGGGTTTAGGGTTGGGCTTTGGGGGTTTTAGGGGTTGGGTTTTTTGGGGGGAACCAAGGGGTTCGGGAGACTGAGCGTCCTTTGAGGTGATGCTCTTCGCTTACTGATTGTTCGTCTAAAGATCAGGATTTTGGGGATTTGGGCGAAGGATGGGCTCGCTGAAGTCTAATTTCGGGTGCAGTCATAGCCGTGTCATGCCGCGGCTCAGGTCCCCTAGGCCACGAATGAAGATTGCAGGAACCGGATCAGTGAGCTGATGTTGATGCTGATGCTATTGCTCATGCGGCTGGGAGGGATCGTGATGAGGCTGGTGGTACTGGGTGATTACCATCAGTGTGGAGTGATATGACCACGGTCATGATCATCACGGTAGTGACACCGGTACTGATGCCGATAGCACCAGACACAGCGAGGATAAGGTTGAGCATTGAAATCATAATGGACACGATGAGGAGACGAAGTGCCATCATGATCACGACAGTGATGGTGCTGACGATGTCGTGATTGTTGATGACGATGCTGTTGATGAGGAAAAAGATGGTGATAGTAACGATGGTGTGATCATGGTGCTGGTTCTAGCACTGATGGTGGCATCGGCTCTCTGGTACAACTGTCTCTTCCCGGGGCTTCAACTCAAGAACATGGTCCTAAGGATTCTTCGGCCTCAATTGCAGCAAGGCAACTCGTGCATGTGCGGTCGGGCGATGATGCCCCTGTGACGGTCGACCTAAGCTTGAGGATGCTTGGGCGGGGGTGAGGGGTAAGGGGGGGGGGGTAGGGCAACTCGTCAGTACTATGATTATTACTTTGCTGCGAGTCGTCGCTGTCGCGTGTTAGCTTGTGCTATGGTTTGCGCAGAACATAGACAACAACTACAGTTGGAATTTGGCTGCACGTAACATGTAGCAGGTGCTTGCCGATCGCCGAATGCGGAAATCCCTCTTATGTGAGCATCCATCTGGAGAAACCCATCCAAGGCCTAAAGGCAAACTAGAACTTTATCTCCGTCGAAGTTGACTCTGCGGTAAACCAAGCTTGATACGAAAAAACTCCATCAGCTCGCAGCTGTTGCATAGAGCGAGACGATCCCTACTTGGAGGATCATGGGACTTAGTAAATAAGGTTGTAAGTGCCTTAATTGGGGTTATAAGTATAGTTACCCCAATTATAACCCTAGTTACTGAGTCCAATGATTCGTTAAGTACAAAGAAAGCCCCCTGCTACGGTGAGCCCTGGATCTCAGCGCGAGGCAGTAAACGTCGAGCGAAAGCCTGGCGAAGAAATCGCCACACCACACAGTGGATTATATGACTATATTAGTATATTGTATTGGTATATTATTATATTAGTATATGGTTATATTGGTATATTGTTATGTTAGTATATTATCGTATTAGTATATTAGAATAGTATTCTGCTATTATTTCGTTATGTTAAAAACGATTTAGGCTTTAGGTTTACTTACCTTTGGTTAGAATGAAATGGAAAATGGTAGTAAAAGTAGTTATAATTGTACCAATCATTTCCTACTAACCAAAGCCCAGTTTACACAGGCGCAGAGTTCGATAGATTTCCGCCTCATCTTGCGTTGATGATCCTTTTCGGAGATTCTTGGGGATGTGAAGCGTCTCTTGAATCTTGAACGTGTCGATGTGCGTGACATGAGGTCTACAGAACAAGAGCCGCAGCCAAGGAAGCCCGACAGTGGAGTTGCTGCAGCGGCTACGTGTCATGCTCAGGCTCACTCCGGACTTGGATTTCAGGGTTTCGCGAGCGTGGTTCAAGTGCTACGAAAGTTGTCTTTCCGTTGTCTGTAGACGAAGGCTCAAGGCCAAATTCCATGGATGACCCACGTCGCGACGCACGCACGGCCGCTACGGGTAGGTATGACGGTGCTGAAGCCCCTTACCGGATGCAGCGATGCGGGCCAAAGCCAAAGCCTGCCACTTGACGAGTGAATCGACACACACAAACACACAACAAAAACGTCCAAACCCTGGACAAAAAGAACAGAACACGATGCGTAGCCTGAACCCTGTGCCCGCATCCTACGATCCCACCCAAATCAATCTAAACCCTAGATCCTAATCCCTAAACGTTGACGCCTAAAACCCTAAACTCCTAAACCTGAAACCCTAAACAGTTGAGCCGCCAGAGGCACTAGAAGGCATCACCAAGTCCGATAAAACACTGCAAACCCACTACAAACAGTTTAAGTATACCAGCCTGGAAGCACTGTGTAAATAAACTATAAGACCCTATCAGCCCATTGTAACAAGACCCTATCAACAAACCCTACAAACCCCGCCAGCCCATCATTTAGCCTAAGAAAAATCATGTAAAGCCCAAACTTCAACAGCCCTCATCAGAACCCTAAACCCTAAACCCTAAACCCTGAACCCTACAAGGACTTCCACAGGGACTTCTTCTAGGAATAGCATTGCCCTGAGCCCTGCGCTGGAGAAAGTTCCGAGGCCGAGGAAGCTTTGAAGGCCTCGTTCCGTAGCTTTACTTGGAGGATCATGGGACTTAGTAAGGGTTCCTTTAAAGGGATCTATAGTACTATAGGGTTCCTTAAAGGGATCTATAGGGTTTAGGGTTTAGGGTCTACTTGGAGGATCATGGGACTTAGTAAGGGTTTAGGGTAATAAGGGTACTCTAGGGTTCTATAATAGGGTTCCTTAAAGGGATCTATAGGGGTTCTATCATGGGGATCATGGGACTTAGTAAGTAAGGTTATAAGGGTACTCTAGGGTTCTATAATAGGGTTCCTTAAAGGGATCTATAGGGGTTCTATCATGGGGATCATGGGACTTAGTAAGTAAGGTTATCAGTACCCTAATTGGGGTTATAAGTATAGTTACCCTAACTATAACCCTATAGTTACTAAGTCCCATGATCCTTTAAGTAGGGCTTCAGGGCTTTAGGACTTTGGGGGCCTTTGGGGGGTTCGGGTTTAGGGATTTAAGTAGCTTGGGGGGGGCTTTGAAGTTTGGGGTGTTAAGATTTCGGGGCTTAGGGTTTGAGGCGTTTGAAGTTTCAGGATTTCGCTTGGAGTTGAGGGTTCCGAACACAGGATTCTAGGTCCAAGGGCTTAGGATGAAACAGTCTTGCATTATCCATAAGTTGTACATACTGAGCATCGCAGCACAACTCCCGCAACTCCCACAGTTCAGGGTTTTTTCAAATCGTGCAGGAGTGTGACCATCAACAGCAGTACCTGGTTGCTTCGAAATCAGTCTGCTGCGTCGCATGACTTCACTGCGCACTCGCGGGATGATGTGCACGCTTCCGAAGCTCTCGCTCGTCCCACACTACTCGCCAGGAGAATGGGAACCTCGATCGAATATGCCACAAGAAGGAATGGTGGTCTTAGCATGTCACAGCTACTACTGTTCAGACTTCGTCTGTCTTTGAACCCGAATCCGGCCCCTCGACGCCGACGGCGAACTCCAAGCGCTAATGCAAGCTATCGGTGTGCTGAAGGTAGCTGGAGCTATCTTTCCTGGAAAGCCTTTCATTAATCCAAATCTCCAAGATCCAAAATGATCACTAGGGGCCTGAACCTTAGGTACGAGGTGCCCCAGAAGCGCTCAGTCTCAGCTGTGGCCTTCCAATGCTTCTACGACGTGCACGCCATCGCAGAAGGTCTCGAAGAGCATGGTGGCCGCCACCTACAGTGTTACACGGCAACTACTCTATACTGAGGCGCACAGGGCAAGCAGAGCAGTCTGGAGTGTTACAGCCTTGCAATAGAGAGCGACAATCTGCTTTCAATCATCGCCCTGCCTTCGTACAGTTGGCCGTCATGCAGGAGAACCTCGGCAGCAGAGTTGATCAGAGTCGATCGTAAAGAGCTTTCGATTTGGGTCATTTATGACCGCTTTGGGGCCCTCCATGCACAACATGTTATAGAATCCTTAACAGAACTCTTTTTTAGAACCCTGTATAGCTTGCGACTCCTATAACTCAAGATCCGATCCCCAGCATTTCCGCAGCCGGCCCTGGATCGAGGTGCAGTCCCAAAGGTGCAACTTTGAGGGACCTTCGGGCAAAAGATTCGAGTCGACTTTGAGGGTTTAGGGTTTAGGGTGCAGGGTTGAAGAGGGGTTCAAGTTGAAAGCCTGCTGTGAGAGGGCCGGTTACCGGGACTGTGTTTTGACTTTAACAGGCGACCAAAAGGCTTTATGAATTTTGAATGGGCCCCTGCAGTATACACAAGAATGCGATTTAAACAGCAATTGAGCTCCCATGTTGGCCAATCTTCCCCCCTTTCACGACACGGACCCCGGCACCCATGATACGGTTCTGACGGCCGTACATAAGACATCCTGCCCGAAAGCCCCTACGACGTGAACTCCCACGTCAAGGATTTCATATACAAACCATAGTCCCTGCGCAGGAAAGATGCTGAACCAAACGGCCATCAAACATTAAAGGCATGCCACAACTGGGCTTTGGGGTCTATCATACAAGGAGATGTCTTACTGATTCCTCAGCCTCCTTTCCGACGTGAAGCACCAACATACACTCGTGGCCTGAATGTTGCACCCAGAACCCTAGGACTCTCAGAGAGCAAGTCTGGGAAGTAAATGCAGCCACGGGCACATGCCTGCGAAGCCGTCTAGGGAGACCTGATCTTGCAAACGGGTTCGAGGGTTTATGGTTTAGAACTCGATGTATCTATGTGTGTAACTACGCATGTATGCATGAAGGTATGTATTTATATATGTATGTACTTGTGTATGCATGTTGAGGTGGAGAGCCTGAAGCCCCTGACCTCTAAGGGGCCTTAATAATTAGATTAGGGTTCCTTCAAAGGGTTCTTTAAAGGGGTCCATAGGGGATAGATTGTAGGGTTCTATAATTATGGAGACCGCAAACCCTTCACCACGAATCGGTGTGCGCCGACAGCTGCCGAAGTGTAGGGTCTAAGGAAAAGTGGAAGGCCTCTGTCCTAGACGGGTTCTTATGAGGGATCTATGTTCAGCCAAACCCTAGGTCATATCTTACTACAGGAAAAGGACTACAACAGAGTACTGCTACTATTGAGGCGGAGTGTTTGAAGGCTTTTAGGCTATCGTTTGGAACCCTGTCCTCATATTTCGCTGGCACGCAGCGCCACCATGAAAGTTCAAACTCTGACGTGCAGTGTCGGAAACGGGAAACGGTAACCGTTCGATCTTTTCTAACCTTTCCGTTTCAGGCTTGAGACCTTCCCCGTTGTAGTTCCGTAGATCCTGCCCTAACCCACGGGACGTGCCTGGAATTGACTTGGCCGTGAGGGCCTTGTTGGGTGCGTGGTGGAACGGCCGTAGAAGTCTGTCGTATAGGGGCCTTACTACTCAGGGTAGAGATTTCGGCATTTGCTATGCGATATCGGCACTACCTATAATACGAAAACCTCCGGAAGAATCCGGGTGATTACTTCGACCCAAAACCCTAAACCCAGAGGCCGTAAACCCCCGGGAGCCGAGTAGCGCCGTCCGCAGCTGAGCTGTGCATCGGCTGGTCAAAGGAGAGTACGATCTGCACCGTTCCTGCACTTGGAGGGAGGTTCATGGGCAGTTGTAGATGGGGTATAAGCAGTTTAGGGTTCCTTTTAGGGTTCTATAAGGTTAGAAGCAGTGTAACTACTATGTTTGAAGGATCGTGAGACTTAGTAACTAGGGTCATAATTAGGGTGACTATACTTATAACGAGTTCTCACCACACGTAAAGTGCGTTTCCTGTTGGGGAACTGGGTGTTGCGCTTAAAGGATCGTGAGACTTAGTAACTAGGGTCATACTTAGACTAACTATACTTATAACGAGTTCTCACTCCACTGAAAGTACTTAGAACCTTGCTCACGCACAAAGTCCCATGATCCTCCAAGTAGGGACACTGCGTGGCTGAATCTTAAAACGCAAAATATCGGGGCCTTAATATATAATTAGAAGAGGGTTTTGGGGCCGATTATACTATAGTGATAATAAAGAACCCGGATAAATAGTATAGGCAATTATCGGAGCCCCTATATTTTGGTTTAAGGATTTAGGGAGGGAGGCCTTAGAAAGCGGGGTTCGAGGGTTTCAAGGATTCCAAGCAAATCTCTATATATGTTGCTGCAAGACGCACGATCCCATCTTCGATTTCCAGCGGAACACCTCCCAGAAACTCCCCCGTCCATCAAATAAAAAGGGCAACGAAACGTGAACAGTGAACAGGCACCTTTTAAATGTCCCAATCAAGACGGATTGGTCTCATCGTGGGGCTCTAAAGCTTCCTGCGGGGCCGGAGAGCACTGCAGCGTGGGAGGGCGACACGGCCACCACACTGGGAGGAATCGACCTGCGGCAGGAGATTTGCCTTCATCTTGGTTATGCCGATGCTGTAGGTGTACCTCTATGGCGACCGTCCCTAAACTCTTGGAAACACCCCTGCAAGCCCTATACAGTCAATTCGCGGGGAACGGCGTCTTCAGACCCCCCAAACTGAAAGCAGTTCAGCGAGGGTGCTGGATCTTGCGGATGAATACAAAGGGAACAAAACCGGAGCTCAATGCTCTCGGCCGCCGGACGCACTAAGCCCGAGAGCTGCGAGTGGGAGAGGCGGCTTTCAGAAGAGGGGATATCCTAACGTTACGGCTGACTACGAGTCCATTGCACTCCTCGCCAAGCACCCCTCTGCTAATAGACATACACACACACACACACGAGATCCTAACTAGATATACATAAAGTGGTACTCCACTTGTACGCGCATACTTGGTTTTCTGCATCTGGCAGATGATATATGTATACACATATACATGCACTCGATATGTATGCAGGTATGTATGCATGTATGCATGCATGTACATACACTAGCCAGAACGTAAACACACATGTCTACATCTACATACCCATGTCATGCTACGGTCTGAAATGGATTGCTTTACTCCTAAACCCTAAACCCTAAACTCTTAAACCCTAAACCCTAAACCCTTAAACCCTTAAACCCTAAACCCTAAACCCTAAACCCTACACCCTAAACCCTAAACCCCTAAACCCTTAAACCCTTAAACCCTAAACCCTAAACCCCTAAACCCTAAACCCCTAAACCCTAAGGAAAAAATCTCGGGGGCCTCCCAGGGCTGGGAACCAAAGCCACGGCCGCCAAGGGCGGCAGGGAGGTCTGCAACCGGCCCCCGGCCTGGAAGAAACTGGATCTATAGGAAAAAAATATATGGGTCTCCTTGTTATGGTAACTTAATAAGGCTAGAGTAAAAAATATGGTTTCCGTATAATGGTAACTTAGTAAGGTTTATAGTAAAAAATATGGGTTTCCTTATTATGGTTAGGCTTCTTTAACGGTTCATACAAGAGTTTGGGGTTTAAGGCTTAGGGTTCTTTTAAAAGGCTGAATGTGCGGTTTGTTGTAACTTAAATTAAATCCCTTAACAAGACCCCAGGAAAGCAACATATCGGCTTCCGAGTGCGCTCGAAAAGCATTCCGTGAAAGTTCGCAATGCAGCAGCCCCAATGCGTGCCCTTGCAGTCTTCTTCTCATGTGACGACTTGTTAATGCCCCATGCAAGGCCGCTATGTCGGAGAGATGCCGTTGGTACATACCCAACCGTCGGCGTGGGGAAGCATTTCCAGATTGACTGGCTCGGAAGGAAGATGCGCGTGGCATCGTCTGCTGAAGCCAAAGGACTCCCACCACGATGCGCAGCTGCCCGGATGTCGCAATGATGTCCTGCGCAGCAAAGCTGAGCAAGTCAAGGCCAACATGCAACCGCCTCACACCCTATTCTAACAGTGAATCAGGGCCTGTTTTGCTCAACTGCGCCCCAGAATGTCAACCAAGAGGAATGCCCTTCATCTTTATCTCCAGATCGAAAGCCAACATGTGGACTTGCACTTCCAGGTCCTGGAAGCCCGAAACCTTGACTAGTGGTTACTCTCACTGGTCTAGCCATCGTACTTGTATCAGTTTTCCGAGCAAGAAATTTATTGCCGCAAGACTGCGACGATTAAGAACATAAGAACAACTTCTGCTGTAGTAGAACACAACGTATAGCAACAGCATCCGCATCTGCACAAGGTCCCTAAGCTCGGGAGGAGCGGAGGTACCCTACCCCTCTGCAAATCTGACTAGCCCATGTGAAGGATAAGTAACATATAGAACATTCCCGATACCTGACTCCATAGCATACTGGTCGTATAGCATGCGAGGTGTGGGCTACTTCAGGATGATGTGGTCTACGTCCAGAAAACATGGCGAGGTCCTGCAGCTCGGTGTGTTCCTGCCAAGGCGACCACCTCGGGTCTTGCTTGGATTCTTTTAAGGTTGCTTTCTCAGGAGCCTCAGGGTTGTCAGAAGCGGCTAAAGCCTTCATGCTCTAAGAGCTTAGGGAGTAGAAAAGAGGACATGTTTATAGACTCTGGGATGCTGATTCAGACGGACATGTTGAAGAACTCGCTGAAATATCTGGGCCTAGATGCTGTGAATAACCAGACACGTGGATGTGGATGGCACATGCCTCCACACACACACACACATATGTATAATACACATATACACACATACACACATACACATACATATAAACAAATGTGTATACGCCCTGCCACACACACAAGTACACGTGTGTCGACATATTTATATGTATATGCTTGTGTTTAGGTATGTATGTGTATAAATAGAATAATATATATGTATATATATATATATATACATGTAGATCTGCGCATGCTTTCTGGTACATATATCATACAACTACACAACCAGTAGTGTATACATATATATATATATATATATATTATGTGCATCTACATCTACTCCTTTATATGTATATAACATCACATCTCTGCTTGCTTGCTGAACATGGCACATGAAGCCAGCTAAACACATTCAACTCTGAACCTCCTCCATCTCCAGAACAAGTAATCGCGAATCATCGCACAAAGACGCTCGGAGACATTTGCATATCCCCCTCGAGCTGATGAGGTGACATGACTAGTGGCATAGCGACACACAGAAAGACAAACGCTAGCAGCCAAGAAACAACAGCGCTTCGCGGGTCTCCGTGCTGTGGAAGTTGGCCAGCACCGCCACACGCTGTTCCTACAGATGATGCCATACTCATCGACTCGGTTGCTGGGCTATTGGTACTGATATACATGTATACTTCGTGTACATAGCATATCGCCTTTAAACTAGACTAGGTGACTTCTTACCTGCTCTGTCTCTGAAGGGTGCAGGCTCCGGCCAGCTGCAGAAAACAGCCAAAAGGGGGCTGCCCTAGGTCCCGTACTTGAATCACATAATGCTGGCGGTTGTTAAGGAACCTAAGTTAGGTTACTATATGAGTCGAAGGAAAAAACGGCAGAAAAGAGAAAGGTTGAATCTCGTTTTAACAAGTAGGAGCACGTCCTGATTAGCAACCCTGAAGCATCGATCCCGTGAGACTGAAATAAAACAGCCAGGGGCAGCGAACAGTGCTTTGGAAAGTCAAAGGCGACTGTGGCATCTGCCCTGGGAAATGATTAAGTCGGCAGCGCCCCAAAAGGAAACTGAGAACATGTGGAGCGAACCGACGGAGGCAACAAAATTATGCGCATCGAGTCGTGGACAGAGAGGCAGAAAGCGCGAGAGAGGTGGGCAAGAGAGAGAGAGAGAGAGAGAGAGAGAGAGAGAGAGAGAGAGAGAGAGAGAGAGAGAGAGAGAGAGAGAGAGAGAGGAGAGGAGGGAGGGAGGGAGGGAGGGAGGGAGGGAGGGAGAGCGAGAGAGAGAGAGAGAGAGAGAAACAAAGAGTGAGAGAGCGAGAGAGAACGACATAGAGCATGACTCAACTCAAAAGGCTCACACCCCGCTGCATGCCCTCATCAAATGAAGGCGGAAACGGCCTCTGAAATGTGAATACTTGAAAAGCCATGTGAGTCGCACCTGTTTTATCTAAACCTAAGGCCAAAGTTCCAACTCAAGGGACGGGGCCCCAAAGGAATTTAAACAATGCATCCTACGAGCCCTTAAGGTCTCTAGAAGAAGAATCCTACAGTTTACAGCGGCTCCACACAAGGTTCTCTGAAGACACGCAGCCTCAGAGCAACCACGGATGAAGGCCAGGACATCTTGGATCGGTGGGTTCGGGGTCATCAACTTGTCGCACCTGAGACGCTGGAGATTCATTCTTTCAGTTTCCCCAAAAATCGGCTTTGCAGCTCAGGGTCCAAGGCTTTTATAACTGGTTCTGCTTTCAAGCTCATGGAAGGGGCCTGGTGAAAGGGCTATGATTATCAATGCCAGCATTGTTGGCCCTGGCCCGGAGGAACAGGCCGAGCTTTCTGGATCCCCCGAAGACCCCTAACTGCCCAAAGTTTTGGGCGGTTCCGGTTCGGTGGGGCGAACATGGCATACCTGATCTAGCAACGCCCGGCTGAACCTCTCGGCGCATCTGCCTGCGACTCTCTGCTCTTCTCAAACCTGCTGTCTGGTGTGAAGAGGATGATGATACTCGCTATTCCCATGAAATAGTTGTATAATTGTAATTACTTTGATGTGTTCGTGTCATAGTTCGTATCAAACCGCTGACCCAGAGTCTCCGCGAAGTTTTCTGCAAGACTTCTCTTGGGGTGCTCGGCAGCGTCGCAACCCACCCTAGAATATAATACATGCGTTTCCTGTGAGCAACCTGGCCTTCTACATCCCTTGATTGACCCCCTACCTTCAACTGCCTATGATCCGTTGAAGCAGGCTTATCATACTACTAATATACTAATCATACGAATAGACGAATAGTACTACTAATATGAACAGTATACCAACAATTTTCACGAGGTTCTTGCAGCTTCGGCGCTCCTCACTGCCAAAGGACCCGAAGTGCGCACGACGCAGCGCGTTGAGTCGGGCAATGAACCTTGGGGAGCCGGCTGGAAGGAGATTCATCCTTGGGAGATCGCTGTAACGTAGTAAGGCCCCGTCTCCAATATGCGCCTTACACTAGTCACTAGCCCTTCTAGAACCCTCAAGAAGGGAAACCCCAATCTTAAAGAGCCATTAGGGCCTCTCAGAATGCAGACACTTGCAGTTGCGACAGAATGGGAATTCGGAGAGTTCTTGAGGCCGGCCTGGTAAGGTCTCGGATTGAGGGGCTAGGGTTTGAGGCAGAATCCTAAGAACTGTTCCGGGCGGAATCTGATCCTCACTGCCTCGCATGATGTTCGGAAGTTATAACCTTCGATCCGAGATGCCCGACTTACCCACTCTAAAGCCGATGGACATACGCCACACATTCTCAAAACAAGTCACCAACCACAGCTGGGGACGAAGCTGTGCACGGGAGGAACACAAAACGGGTAGAAAGCTACGAAGGTTCCGAAACTCTAAAGCCGAGGCGGATATCGCTACTGAAAGAATCTCCCTTGAATTTTTGTCAAATTGCGACTACAAGGGGTGTCTCTGGCTAAAGATTCGGACCTCTATACCAGCTGTGTCCTTCTGCCGCGAGCAATAGGAACGGATCTTGCCTGTGCACGTGAGACCAGGTCTGGGTTACCTGTTGCTATCCGGCTTCTTAAAGCATCTTCGCCACGCCGCAGATAGTTGCCAGAAGTCATGTCAAAGTTGTCCCGGCTGGCCACATTTCCTGCGGCGACAAGGGGAAAAGCCCAGCTGAACGTGTGAATTGCATGGGGCGATCTGATCGTCTTCTCGGGAGCGCTGGATTCTTGCAAATTTCTGCCCAGACCTTCCAAAATCCCTTAATTAAGAAATATACCTTAATTCATATTTGGGATCCTATTATAATTTAAGGTATATTCCTTAATTAAGGGATTTTGGAAGGTCTGGTTCTGAGCCTCAAGATGGGGTCAGGGTCCAGGAGTGAGGCCTCTAGGAAAGATCTCCCCGCCACGTTGGAGAAGCCTAGAGCTCCCAGACGGGTGCAAGTCTACCATCCGGACTTCGTTAGATGTCTGGGTGCAAGGGTTGGTTCCATTCCGGGTAGATTTAGTTTACAAGAAATACATAACAGCCATGAAAGGGGATGTTCTGCCTAACTCTTGCGACCTCTGCAGAGTGCGTGCATGAGGCTTACAGGAGCCAACGCCAAGAGCGGAAGTACTTGGAGGTTAATGTGTAATTATAAGTCGGTTTTGAAGCAGGGCAACCCTACTTACAACCCTTTTTAATGGACTTATATCCCAACTTACAGCTACCCATGACCCTCCAAGTCAACCTTGGACCATCTAGATGAGTAGCCTCCCCCTCTCTGTCGGCCCCCTGAAATTCAGGGTTTGGGGCCTTAGGGCTTATAGGTTTGAAAAACGATATTCCGGTGGTCCTTTGCAGAATCTTTTTATGGGAGGGCCAAGTTGGTGGGTGGGATGCGGCAACAGGTAGAGTAGCGTCTGTTGTGTATATATTGCGTTGTACTTATAGGAAAACTACGAGGCACCCTCATAAAGACGGTACAATAAAAAGCATGCTCATGCTTATTATAAAGAAACTTCCGACATTCCCCAAAAAAAGGAATGTTTCCTTTATTCCAGACTGCACGCATGTATATGATTATTAGGTACTTGGACCCTTAGGGTACTATTCTGGGAGAGTACATGACCCTAAAGCCCTATAACCCTAAAGTCCTAAACCCTAAAGCGGCCTGATTGGTGGGTGGGCACCGCCTGCCAGGCAAGGGAAGCTCCAAGCTCCTGTCGGCAGCGCTTTGGCGGTTGAGGGTTTGGGATTAAGGTGTCAAGGTGTCTTAGGGTTTAGGATTGAGGTGTTTAGGGTGATAGGGTTTGGGCGGTTTAGGGTTTAGGGGTTTAGGGTGTAGGGGTTTGGGCTTTAGGGTTTGGCGGTTTAGGGTGCGGGGTTTGGGTTTTAGGATGTTGTCGGGTTTATTTTGATCAGGTTTCTATAGGGTGTTGTAGGATTGTCATGCTTTGATACGGCTTTTGCCTTATACCCTAAAGATTATTATGGTACCCTGAAAGAGCCCTATCATCTTCAGCTTCATAGAGCCCTAATATTTTCACCCTGGTAAAGCCCCATTCATTATGCCAAAATTGCAGCGTTATACCCTAAACCCGTATGGTCCCTTGTAGAACCCTTGAAGGAACCCCATTGTATGGGTATGTTTCGCCTTCACATCAATAGGACTCTCAGGCCCTCAGGGAACCCTCGTAAAAAAACACTGTAACTGGGCTTTTAAGTAGCCAGGGAGAAAAGAGTATAAACTTCTATTTCATCATGGTTCCTCTAACAAAAATGTAAAAGTTTGGTACTCCGAAGCCCAGGTTATGCTTACCCATTACATCAAGATACACCCTTTCTTGGATCCCCATTCATTATGTCAATAGGAGCCTCATGCCCTAAGCCTGGTACCCTTATCGAGCCCTTAAAGGATCCCCATGATACAGGTATGTTAACTTAATATAGGGGCCTTGATAATTAGAATAGGGTCCTGGGGCCCATTCTACTGTCATTATATTAATAAGGAACCCCCCAAAATAGTACAGGTAATTCTCAAGTTCCTATATCGTAGAACCCTACTATAGATCCTTTGACCCTTAAGGCTTATACTATAATGCGACCCCAAAGCCCTAGTCAACTTATGAAGGCCCCTCTATTCAGAGAACCCAACCCCCCACCCCCTCCCCACGAAACTGGCCTCCCGGGCCCAGCCGTCGAGCGCGCTGCCCGGTGAGTCGAAGTTCCTCGCCGAAGCGGGCGGCTTTGAAGGAGTTGTCGCATTTAGTAGTCTTTTGTTTCAAGGAATATTACTATGGTAAAGTGTTAAAGGAGTTGTAGCATGTAGTAGAGTATTGAAAAGCTATAAAATGATAACGAGCTCTAAGGTTATAGTATGGTTTTTTAAGGAGTCTTCGCTACTAGTAGAGAATTGTGACTGGAAAAAAAGTGAGAAAGAGCTCTCACGGAATACTAGTATAGTATCTTCGCGTTTATTGGAGTGTTGAACACTAGTTAGCTAGTATCATAATGATAAAGTGCCTTAACATTATAGTAGGCTAGTACAGTAGTGCAAGAGCATAATAGCATAACAGGTGCATAACAGCATAGGAGTAGAATAGAATAGCAGTACAACAGCGAATTAGCATAACAGTTATAAAACTCCGTACAACAGGAAAAATTGGTAGTCTTGTTAGACGAGAGTATCGTCGCATAATGGCTAACAAAGCGGCCGAAGAGACGAGCATTGGTAATTCTTCCGGATTTTACATTATATTGGTTCAGGGATGGCTAATGTAGCGTGCTCGCTCTGGGGACTATTCTTTTATACTACTAGTAAAGAATCCTTTGGAATGTCAGTGGCAGAAGAGTTTTCATGGTTTTGGATTCAGGAATCATCCTTCCGGTAACTGCAGGCCACAGAGTAACAAGAATCTACGCTTGGACCCACCTCACGCAGCACACACAGAAATCGCAAATCTAGGGCACTGAGGCGATGGGAAGCCCAAGCATAACACGGACCATCGCAGAATGGTAGCCCCACATCCTGGAACTCCTAGGAGCTAGATCCACAGAGACAACTTTTAACTTCTAAACTCTGACCGCCCAGTCCGGGGCGCGACAAACCCCCTCGATAGGCTAAGGCTCTGTTCGTCCCCTGCATAGTGTAGCGGAATACCCGGCCAGAAAGTGATCACCACCAAACAGACATGGAGGTGCCGGGTGCCTGAGTCGAGAACCGAACATGAGATCGAGGGAGTCTTGACTGAACAGTGGGAAAACCGAATACCTTGAAACAACGACTTTCCGAGTGAACGGTAGATCGAAAGCAGCATCTCTATCTACCTATCCAGTTAATTATCTATCTATGTATATGTATGTACAGATATACCCATTTTTCCGTATCACGTACCACTATAGACACACAATGTAACATACGCATAATGGTGTAGATGTCTATACATATATATTATACAGAACGGGGGACCCTGGGAGTGCGCATCTGGGACTCCAGAACTACACATGTACATACTGTGAACTTTACATATTCGTGTGTGCGTACATACCGACATACATACATATATGTATATATATATATCCGTAGCCATTTTGGCTCAAGCCATTTTGGCTCAAGGGCTCGAAACGCCGCAGCAGCGCGGAACTATCGTTAGCCCCAGTGCCCATGGAGGGCACGCCTTCACCTGGCGCCGCACTTGCGAGGCGGCATGCAGATCTTTGTCAAGACCTTGGACGTTGAGGCCAGTGACAAGTTCGACAAAGTCAAGGCTAAGTCCCAAGATAAGGCAGGCATCCCGCCAAACCAGCAGCACCTGATCTTTGCTGGCAAGCAGTTTGAGGGCGGCCGTACTCTTTCGGATGACAACCTCCAGAAGGAATCGACCCCTGGCGGCATCCAGGTCCTTGTCAAGACCCTGATGCTCACCTTGGACGTTGAGGACGAGCAGCACCTGATCTTTGCTGGCAAGCAGTTTGAGGGTGGGCGTATTCTTTCGGATTACAACCTCCAGGTGGAATCGACCCCTCACTTGGCGCCGCACTTGCGAGGCGGCATGCAGATCTTTGTCAAGACCTTGGACGTTGAGGCCAGTGACAAGTTCGACAACGTCAAGGCTAAGTCCCAAGATAAGGCAGGCATCCCGCCCGACCAGCGGCACCTGATATTTGCTGGCAAGCAGTTTGAGGGCGGCCGTACTCTTTCGGATGACAACCTCCAGAAGGAATCGACCCCTGGCGATGGTAAGTACGATCGTGACATGCGGCACTGTGAGTGCAAGACTGAAGGCACTAACGTTGCTTTTACGATAATTACGATAGGCGAGCGCCTTGACATCTGGCTCCGCAGCCCCCGCAGCCCGGTAGACCAGGTCCTGGAGTTCCGCGGCATGTCGACGGGTTTGTTGGGCGCTTCGCTTTCGTTAGACTCGGACCTCACGCGTGTTGGTGTGTATATACGCGGTCACTGTATGCAGCGGCACGTCTGAGAGGGCACAGTGATGTTTAATTTTCCATTGTGAGGGACCTACCTTGTAGTTGGCCTCCCCTGTTCCCTGGAGGAATAAGCTCAGGGTTCAAGTGTGAATGCGTTGTACATGGCACGCATGTTTCGAGTGGGACGTGGTTTGAATGAAACCACCTTGTGGGGCGTTGAAAGGCTTTGTCTTGTAGTTTGCCTCCCCCGGCCCCCGGAGGAATGCTCAAGATAGTACTGTTTTTGTTCGGTTGCCGGTTGTGAAAGGTTCTACGGTGACAAGTAGAACCTCAATCGAGCCCGGTTGCATGCGTTAGGTAGCGTTTTTGCTTTCAGTCCGAGTGCCAGGCAATTGTAAATTGTGTATGGCATGTCCCCATCAATGCCGGCAGCGGCTGTCCCTTGATGGCTCTAGTTTTGACTTTTTGAAGAGATGTGCATGGCCGAGACAGCTTTTGTACATGCTGGTTCCATCTTGGCATGCTTCCTCTTCTGCAGATTTCTGCTCCGCTCGGGTTTATTCCGGGCGAGTGCACACTGCTTCAACCCTCAATTCATTGCTAGGCGTGCGTCCTCTGGACCCTGAACGCTACGAAGAAAGAAAGAAAGAATATATATATATATATATATGCATACGTGAGTGTGTGTATATATATATATATATATATACATATACACATGTGCATGGGCAACTGGATGTATGTGAGCTAATGTCTCTCTGTAGACATATTAACGAATGAAAAGAACTAATCATTTAGCTGGTTTTCTATAATGCCAAACGAACATTATCTTTTGCATTGCGGTCTTCTGGTTGGTCTTAGACTTCCCTCATGGGACGTTCAAACAAGAAAACAAAACAAAGGCACTACTCACTGCAGATCCGGTAGCTGGTCATACTCTGCAGGCGCCAGTTGTCGTGGTTGTTGCAGAAGTTCCACATGGCATACTCGTGCCGGGCATTGGCCTTGGTCTTGCATACAGCGGCCCTGGCATATGAAGCTTGCAGGGTTGAGGGCTGAAGGCTTGCGGAATTCCCTGAACCCTATAGGCCTTTGAAGGACGAACATACAAGCCTTGTGCGGTCCAGAGTTTGAGGCTTGCGGAATCTCGAGTCTCTGAACACTATAAGCCTTTCAGGGTTCAGGAAGCGCCCCTGAACCCAAACTCTCTAGTTGGAGGATCATGGAACTTAGTAAGTAAGGTTATAAGTACCCGAATAGGCGTTATAAGTACAGTTACCCTAATTATAACCCTAATTACTACCCCCCACGATCCTTTAAGTAACCCTAAAACCCCTCTTATAAAGCGCTTACAGATCCCTTTTAAGGAACCCTTTAAGGACCCCTATAGTTACTAAAGTCCCAGGATCCTTTAAGTAGGCTTTCGTTGGGGTGCTGAAGGCGCCAGACCCAGAGTTTCCAAAGGTCTTCGGTCTGGTCTTTAGGGTTTTAGGGTTTTGGGTTTTGGGTTTAGGAGATTTGGGATTAGGGTTTAGGAATTTGGGATTAGGGTTTAGGAATTTGGGATTAGTGTTTAGGGATTTGGGATTTGGGATTGTGGTTTGAGGATTTGGGAGAACTTCAAGATTTGGAGGGGTGCTGCAGACGGAAAGGCGGCACTTCCCTGCTGGCTCTTCGGGCTCGGGCTTCCGGTCTACTGTTGATGGACAAAATCCTGCAATACCCGTTATAAGGAATATACCATAATAGTTCCCATAGTTGAGGAGTCCTCAGGGTCATGCAGGATTTTGTCCATCAGCAGTATGGCTGAGGGTACTTCGGGATTCTACAAGGTGCATGCAAGTCAGAACAAGTCAGCCTTCCAAAGACCACCACGAGCCCCACATAGCTCGCATTCAAGCAATCTGAACCCAGCTGCTCTTGTTCCCGAGCAATACCAGCTGTCTTCTAGCTATTGGCCTTCCACTGCACACAGAACTCTGCAGCTAGGCTGATAGGTTCTGTGTCGTTAGCTTCTGTCAGACGACTGCGGTGTATTTCGGGAGTTATTCATTCTGAGGCACTGGGTCGTACACGTCGATCATGCTCCTTTCCTCGGCATAAGCCAAGGCGAAGCCGTCAGCATACTGGGGCTGCGAGTACACGAAGGCGGTGAACATGTACCAGTAATACCTCGGCGATTGTTGGAGACTTCAGCAGGTGAGGCTTCTAAAGCAAGATTGCCATCCGTACCGGTGCGTGCTGCAGTGTGACAGCTAGCACGAGACCTGATTGTCCCATGCTACCTAGGGCCTACCAATTTAACACTAATTTCCGATACGTCTGGCCATTGCCTATACGAGTTGCGGCACCATGCCACCAACAGTGTGACACGGAGCTTTCCGCATGTGAGTCAATCATTTCAATGGCGGCATGTCGGCCACGACAATGAATACAAGGTAATATGGGGGCCTTAATAATTAGAATCGGGTTTTGGGGCATATAATGCTGCAACTATAATGAGGCGCCCGAGGAATGATATATTATGCCTAGAATGCCAATACCCTTAGTCGCTTTAGCGTTCTGGATTTGGGGGGGTCTAGAGTTGCATGTTCAGGGAGTTCCTAAACCCTGAACCCCTAAACCCCTAAACCCCAAAACCCTAAACCCTAAACCCCTAAGCCCTAAACCCCGAAGCATGTGCACCCTGCAGGCCTTCAGGAAAACCGAAGTCCCATTGACCCGCACATCCCATTTTGTGAGCACTTTAAGGGTCTTGGGACTTAGTAACTAGGGTTGTAATTAAGGTAACTATACTGATAACCCCAATTAAGGTACTTATAACCTTACTTACTAAGTCCCATGATCCTCCAAGCACCGAGCCGTCAACATGCTCTGGTCCTGGAAAAAAAACCGGGGTTGGGCCTTGGAAAGTTGCGGGGGGGGGATATGGCAAGACTGGGGATCAGGGGTCCTTAAAAAAGGTCTATGTAAGAGGGGATTGCCCTGGTGCCCAAACCCTACTAAGACTTAGGAACCCTAGGGTTCCTTAAAGGGTTCCTTAAAAGGGATCTATAAGGGCTCTACAAGAGGGGGTTTTAGGGTTCCTTAAAGGATCATGGGACTTGGTAACTGGGGTTAATATTAGGGTAACTGTACTTGTAAGTACTGAGAATTTAATGGCTTAAAGCCTGTACTGGGACGACCAGGGGAGATGCCACTCGTTTTCGAAGAGGTGCGAGTACACAATTCCGCCCTTCATGGTGGCCGGCCCGTCAATGAAGCGGTCGGTGCCATACCTTCATTGCCCCACTTGTCGGGTATCATGGGGAACGAAAGGTTAACCTTTTCGGTTATATAGGGTTTATATAGGGACTATACTACCCAAAAACAAGTTAAAGGTTACCTACTCTACTACTAGGCTGCGGCAGTCCAGAAAAGGACACTAGTCACGGCTTCGCAAAAACAGTTGGACTCAGGGCTTCGGATTGTCAATATCACGCACACTGCGGCCAAATGCAACAAGGTTTTCGGCATGGGCCGTAGCTATCTATGTGCGGTCCACACTTGCGCATTCCTGCTTCGACTTGGAGTCTACTTGGAGGATCATGGGACTTAGTCAGTAAGGTTATAAGTACCTTATTTGGGGTTGTCAGTATAGTTACCCTAATTATAACCCTGGTTACTAAGCCCCATGATCCTTTAAGTACTCACACAGCAGCATCCGGTCCATCTGGTCCAAGAGGACGGACACTACGGCTTGGGGGACATATTTTAATACTAGAATGAGGAACCCCAAAATACCATAAGTATTTATTAAGGCCCCTTTTGTGTTCGGGGCCCTGATCTGCAAATACCGGAAGAAGGCCTGTAACGAGGAGTTTTAAGTCCCAACCCAACGTCACGAGCGCTGACACTTCGAGCCGTCCCGAAGATCGGGCGTTTTTTGTGGCAAGCGAGACCTACTTACTATACCATATCATACTATCTTATGCTACATTATTGTACTATATCATACTGCATTCTACCGTAGCATCAGGGTTTCCTTGGTCTTCTAAAGTTCTTTTCTGCACTAGAGGGTTTCGCGGTTCAGAAGGACCGCTCCAAGCCTATTCCAGTCTTCGGAAAAAGGGTAACTGAACACATCAGAATACCAGCACCAAGGACACACAGAAGTAGTCTAAGCCATTGAGACAAAAAATCGTACCGAAACATGACAAGCCTGCAACACCCTACCGAAAGAAACCCGATTCAAGCCCAAACCGTAAGCCCCTTGACCCTCAACCCTAAAGCCCTGAACTCTAAGAATCCTGTACCCCTCAACCCTAAACCTCTACTTGAAGGATCATGGGACTTAGTAAGTAAGGTTATAAGTACTCGAAGTCCCATGATCCTTTAAGTACACTCTAAACCCTAAAACCCCTAAAACCCCTAGACCCCTAAACCCTAGACCCTATAGATCCCTTACAGGAACCCTTATAGCACCTTTTACAGGACCCCTAAACCCTAAAACCCTACGTAGACCCTCGCAAGAAAAGCGAGGACCTCCCGACCGAGGCGCATGTTTCGATCCCGTCCTCGGCCGGTCCTTAGCCGAAACCATGGGGGCACTTCGATGATTTTTCCCCCCCCCCCCCCTTTTGAAGGGCCTTTGCAAGGCTTTTCTCGAAGGATTCTACAAGAGCTCTGTGGTTGGCTACTACTAGGATACCCAGTGACCTAAGAATAAGAAGGGCTCTCTTTTTGGTATTGTTTAACTTTATAAGGAACCTAGGACTACAAAAAGGGAATAAGGGTACTACTGGGCATCCTAGACTATGATAAGCAGAGGGTCTGTGGGGGTTCGATTAAGGACGACTAAAGGAAGTCATTGGGGCCAGAGCTCTCTGATCATCTTCCATGGACCAGCCCCGTTTTGGGCCCCTAAATCAAAGGGGAACAGGAGGGACCCTTAATAAGGACCCCTACTCTATAATGGGCTATATAATGGGTATATAATGGCTATATAATGGGTACATAATGGGCTATATAATGGGCTATATAATGGGTATATAATGGCTATATTAAGGGTATATTACCTAGGGGTCCTTATTAAGGGTCCCTCCTTTTCCCCTCTGACTAAAGGGTTCTCGCCAGGGCTTTTCGTCAGCGTGCTTACGACGTGGCAGGCTCGACAACGCAAGTCCTTCACCATCTTCAGCATGCATCTTAGAGCCCACAGATCTGCGTCTCAGACCCGAAGAATGGGACTCCAGTAACGTTGACCCTGTGATGCTGATGTGTGTGTAGTGTTTTGGGCCCCTATAATGCGAGCAGAATTGCTATGTCGACATGTGTGCAATTCTCGACATCCGCAACAGGAGCAGCAAGCAAAAAGATCTTGGTGAAGAAGAGTCGTGCAGGCGAAGGTGATGTGCCATTGCGGCATGAGGCATTGACGCAAGATTGCAAGTTGAGTTGTGAACAGCATGAAAGGCCACAGCCTACTCTTCGAGTTGGGGGGGCAAGGGGGTTACTGTTCGAGCCAAGAGTCATAGTGGAATACCGCTCCGGGGTCACGTAGAACTCGCCGAACAGACCTGGAGTCGACGTGCACCAACAAAAAGAACAATCATAATGCTAGAAAGAATACAAAAGACAGAAATAAGAGCCACACGATTACGATGATAACAACAATAATTGCAGACTCTCTGGCTCTCACTCGGACTCTTCGTCTCGGGACTCGGGCCTATGTAGAATAAGGGGATCGGTGTTGCGCCAGTAGTGTGCCTCCACATAAGTTTGATGCCTGTCTCTTGAGGTGTGATGATGTAGGAGACCACAACAAAACCCCGAACATAGGCCTCAGAAAAAAACTAGACTTGTCGCGTGTGCAAGCAATTTCCGAGATCCGACATCCGAAGCCTGGTCCTTACCATGCATGTACTAAGTACGTACTATACTACAATATACTCAAAACACTCCACTCCCAGCAACAAGACCCCTCAGATTTACATTCATCGAAGGATTCCAAGTGGTTCGGTTGCCGGACCTGAAACCGTTGTGTCAAAAACAGGGGCCTAAGCACGTAGAACTGGGTTTTCTGGTTTGTGCTCCCATATGCCTATAATGATTTGAGGGCTATTGGGGAATTCTCTGCACAAGTATTCAGAACTCTGCCCTGAACTCCAAACACTACATCACGAAGTCACGTGGGGTTGTGGGGCTTGGCATTTGCAAGTTTAGGGTCACGTGAGCCGCAGTTCAGAGACCTGGCGGTCGCACAACTTCGCCTAGGCTTTGCCAATCGGGTTTTAGGGTTACTTAAAGGATCATGGAACTTAGTAACTAGGGTTATAAGTAGGGTAACTATACTTATAACCCCAATCAGGGTACTTATAACCTTACTTACTAAGTCCCATGATCCTCCAAGTAGGGTTTACGACCTGAACTTGGATGAAGCAGGGTTTGTAGCTACCGGAAAATCCATCATCTCAGCTTTGTTGAGGGGCTCCTCGGATGGGCAAAGGCCCTCTGAAGATACTATAAAGTTGTCATAATACTCTAAGGCATACATATAAACACACACACACACACAATATAAAAACAAGTATAGAGATACGAAAAAGTATAACGTACGCCATCGTATCTTTTTTAGAGTATAAAAATGCCAAGTGAAGCCAAGGCACCGAAGCTGGCTTTCCCTCGGTTCTTCCAGTTTTGGGATTTAGGGTTCAGTGTTTTTTATTTTTGGGTTTAGGGTTTAGGGTTTAGGGTTCAGTGTTTTAGGTGGGTTAGATTTTCGGAGGTTGTTTATGGGAAGCCGCATGCAGCAGGAATCTGTCACAAGACCGTGGAGCTGTAAGCATGGAACCCTCAAGCTCCAGCACTTGAAACTATGTCTACGCTTTTTAGAATGTACTAAAGACGAAGGTTACTCCAGATTTGACGCTACCTAGCTTTCCGGCAAAAACGTTGACGAATGTTATAAGGCCGGCGATTCTAATCGCTCCGGTTTTGATCTGAGGCGTTTCAGTCGCCGTCTCGGGTCTTTATGTGAACATCAGTGCCATTCCCGGGCAGTGTGTCGGCGGGCTGCCTACGGCAAGTCTCACCAACATCTGCCTTCTGACTATGTGTGACAGTACCCAAGACCAGCCCATTCGACACGCCTGAAGACAGACAGCAGGTGGACTGACAAGCTACTAGGCATGCAAGTGTCCCGTGCTCGTTTGTCAAGAAGCTTTTCGAGCATGTGGTTAGGTGCCCTTGTTGTAGCCCGCTCCAACTTACCTTATGTGAGCCGTGCACTCGAGGTTTCTTATAACTTCGGCCTGCCAGGTGCCGAGGATTGTCAGGATTTTCCACTCCCCATCTTTTTGAATCCGGCTTGAAACTTGGGGATCTCCGCTCGTCAATCAATAGCCCCCCAATGTCCCCACTTTTTTTGATTGCGGGGGGGGGGGGGGGGGGGTATTGAATTAAGGCCCCCCCCCCCCCCCCCCACAATTTTGCGTTCATGAGCGGTCACCTCTGCAAAACCACATGAAGATTAAG
This sequence comes from Symbiodinium sp. CCMP2592, assembly GCA_905221615.1. Lineage (NCBI taxonomy): Eukaryota > Dinophyceae > Suessiales > Symbiodiniaceae > Symbiodinium > Symbiodinium sp. CCMP2592. Next base: position 116,238 of record CAJNDT010006185.1, on the reverse strand, counting down.
AGTATCTCGATTGACACCTAGCGGGCACCTGTAGAGCACAGGCTTCACTATTGCAGGAAGCTGCCAAATCCTTGGGCCACTCCCTGCAATAGTGAAGCCTGTGCTCTACAGGTGGCCCGCTAGGGTCAAATCTGAGATACTCATAATCTTCCATTGTTGGTTTTGCAGAGGTGACCTATCCTGAAAAGGGCAAATGTGGGGGGGGGGGCCTTAATTCAATACCCCCCCCCCCCCCCCCCCGCAATCAAAAAAAGTGGGGACATTGGGGGGCTATTGATTGACGAGCGGAGATCCCCAAGTTTCAAGCCGGATTCAAAAAGATGGGGAGTGGAAAATCCTGACAATCCTCGGCACCTGGCAGGCCGAAGTTATAAGAAACCTCGAGTGCACGGCTCACATAAGGTAAGTTGGAGCGGGCTACAACAAGGGCACCTAACCACATGCTCGAAAAGCTTCTTGACAAACGAGCACGGGACACTTGCATGCCTAGTAGCTTGTCAGTCCACCTGCTGTCTGTCTTCAGGCGTGTCGAATGGGCTGGTCTTGGGTACTGTCACACATAGTCAGAAGGCAGATGTTGGTGAGACTTGCCGTAGGCAGCCCGCCGACACACTGCCCGGGAATGGCACTGATGTTCACATAAAGACCCGAGACGGCGACTGAAACGCCTCAGATCAAAACCGGAGCGATTAGAATCGCCGGCCTTATAACATTCGTCAACGTTTTTGCCGGAAAGCTAGGTAGCGTCAAATCTGGAGTAACCTTCGTCTTTAGTACATTCTAAAAAGCGTAGACATAGTTTCAAGTGCTGGAGCTTGAGGGTTCCATGCTTACAGCTCCACGGTCTTGTGACAGATTCCTGCTGCATGCGGCTTCCCATAAACAACCTCCGAAAATCTAACCCACCTAAAACACTGAACCCTAAACCCTAAACCCTAAACCCAAAAATAAAAAACACTGAACCCTAAATCCCAAAACTGGAAGAACCGAGGGAAAGCCAGCTTCGGTGCCTTGGCTTCACTTGGCATTTTTATACTCTAAAAAAGATACGATGGCGTACGTTATACTTTTTCGTATCTCTATACTTGTTTTTATATTGTGTGTGTGTGTGTGTTTATATGTATGCCTTAGAGTATTATGACAACTTTATAGTATCTTCAGAGGGCCTTTGCCCATCCGAGGAGCCCCTCAACAAAGCTGAGATGATGGATTTTCCGGTAGCTACAAACCCTGCTTCATCCAAGTTCAGGTCGTAAACCCTACTTGGAGGATCATGAGACTTTACAAGTAAGGCTATAAGTACCTTAATTGGGGTTATAAGTATAGTTACCCTATTACGACCCTAGTTACTAAGTCCCGTGATCCTTTAAGTAACCTTAAAAACCCTCTTAGAGCCCGTTTTAGGAAGTTTGGAGCCAGGTTCTAACTCCCGTGACCCTGTAAGCCAACCCCAAACCCCCTACTTATAGAGTGTTTATTCAACCCTAGTTCTGAATCCTTGTGCAGGAACCCCAATAGCCCTGATCATTATAGGCATTGGGACCAAACCAGACGTTTGAGTTCTACGTGTAACGTTTGACACAACGGTTTCAGGTCTCAACCACCACTTGGAATCATTCGATGCTTAAATCAGGGGTCTTGTTGCTGGGGTGGATGTTTTGGTAACTGAAAGTACTACTTATACATCAGGTAAGGACCATCCTTCAATGTCGGATCTCAAATTGCTTGCACCGCAAAGTGTTTTCTGATCAATGCCTAATCTTGCCCAGTAGAAGCATCTCGCTTCACTGCATGTGCCAAGCTCATAGGAACCCAACCGCATGTAGCAGAACTCAGCCACAACAAACAGCCGCCAAACCTGTAGAGTCGCAACTGCATCTCTGAAGCCTCGCAAGTATACGGGTCTAAGGCCTTAAGGTCTGCAAAGATTGTGACTGGTACCTACTTTGGGGGAGCCCCGAGCGTCCCAAGGGACAGCCATGGAAGCCACCATCTGCGGAGTCTTGAGTCTGGGAAGCTTGCAACCAGGTCTCCGAAGTGAATCTGGAAAGGGTCGTAGTAGTCCTAGAAGCGATGTGCGCAGCTGGCTTTCGGGCTCAGATTCTCCGCCACGTTACTACGCTATGAATTTCAAATACTCTCAGAAATCCAGCTAATTTCGTTGCAGAGTTGTCGTGCACTTTGTTGTCATCATTTTTGACGGTCATCGCCGCATCGCCGTCTTCGTCTGCTTTTCCGTGATTGTTGTGTTATTCTTTGTCGTCCTCGTTGTCGTGTGGTCAAGGCAATTGCACACATGTCGACATAGCAATTCTGCTCGCATTATAGGGGCCCAAAACACTACACACACATCAGCATCACAGGGTCAACGTTACTGGAGTCCCATTCTTCGGGTCTGAGACGCAGATCTGTGGGCTCTAAGATGCATGCTGAAGATGGTGAAGGACTTGCGTTGTCGAGCCTGCCACGTCGTAAGCACGCTGACGAAAAGCCCTGGCGAGAACCCTTTAGTCAGAGGGGAAAAGGAGGGACCCTTAATAAGGACCCCTAGGTAATATACCCTTAATATAGCCATTATATACCCATTATATAGCCCATTATATAGCCCATTATGTACCCATTATATAGCCATTATATACCCATTATATAGCCCATTATAGAGTAGGGGTCCTTATTAAGGGTCCCTCCTGTTCCCCTTTGATTTAGGGGCCCAAAACGGGGCTGGTCCATGGAAGATGATCAGAGAGCTCTGGCCCCAATGACTTCCTTTAGTCGTCCTTAATCGAACCCCCACAGACCCTCTGCTTATCATAGTCTAGGATGCCCAGTAGTACCCTTATTCCCTTTTTGTAGTCCTAGGTTCCTTATAAAGTTAAACAATACCAAAAAGAGAGCCCTTCTTATTCTTAGGTCACTGGGTATCCTAGTAGTAGCCAACCACAGAGCTCTTGTAGAATCCTTCGAGAAAAGCCTTGCAAAGGCCCTTCAAAAGGGGGGGGGGGGGGAAAAATCATCGAAGTGCCCCCATGGTTTCGGCTAAGGACCGGCCGAGGACGGGATCGAAACATGCGCCTCGGTCGGGAGGTCCTCGCTTTTCTTGCGAGGGTCTACGTAGGGTTTTAGGGTTTAGGGGTCCTGTAAAAGGTGCTATAAGGGTTCCTGTAAGGGATCTATAGGGTCTAGGGTTTAGGGGTCTAGGGGTTTTAGGGGTTTTAGGGTTTAGAGTGTACTTAAAGGATCATGGGACTTCGAGTACTTATAACCTTACTTACTAAGTCCCATGATCCTTCAAGTAGAGGTTTAGGGTTGAGGGGTACAGGATTCTTAGAGTTCAGGGCTTTAGGGTTGAGGGTCAAGGGGCTTACGGTTTGGGCTTGAATCGGGTTTCTTTCGGTAGGGTGTTGCAGGCTTGTCATGTTTCGGTACGATTTTTTGTCTCAATGGCTTAGACTACTTCTGTGTGTCCTTGGTGCTGGTATTCTGATGTGTTCAGTTACCCTTTTTCCGAAGACTGGAATAGGCTTGGAGCGGTCCTTCTGAACCGCGAAACCCTCTAGTGCAGAAAAGAACTTTAGAAGACCAAGGAAACCCTGATGCTACGGTAGAATGCAGTATGATATAGTACAATAATGTAGCATAAGATAGTATGATATGGTATAGTAAGTAGGTCTCGCTTGCCACAAAAAACGCCCGATCTTCGGGACGGCTCGAAGTGTCAGCGCTCGTGACGTTGGGTTGGGACTTAAAACTCCTCGTTACAGGCCTTCTTCCGGTATTTGCAGATCAGGGCCCCGAACACAAAAGGGGCCTTAATAAATACTTATGGTATTTTGGGGTTCCTCATTCTAGTATTAAAATATGTCCCCCAAGCCGTAGTGTCCGTCCTCTTGGACCAGATGGACCGGATGCTGCTGTGTGAGTACTTAAAGGATCATGGGGCTTAGTAACCAGGGTTATAATTAGGGTAACTATACTGACAACCCCAAATAAGGTACTTATAACCTTACTGACTAAGTCCCATGATCCTCCAAGTAGACTCCAAGTCGAAGCAGGAATGCGCAAGTGTGGACCGCACATAGATAGCTACGGCCCATGCCGAAAACCTTGTTGCATTTGGCCGCAGTGTGCGTGATATTGACAATCCGAAGCCCTGAGTCCAACTGTTTTTGCGAAGCCGTGACTAGTGTCCTTTTCTGGACTGCCGCAGCCTAGTAGTAGAGTAGGTAACCTTTAACTTGTTTTTGGGTAGTATAGTCCCTATATAAACCCTATATAACCGAAAAGGTTAACCTTTCGTTCCCCATGATACCCGACAAGTGGGGCAATGAAGGTATGGCACCGACCGCTTCATTGACGGGCCGGCCACCATGAAGGGCGGAATTGTGTACTCGCACCTCTTCGAAAACGAGTGGCATCTCCCCTGGTCGTCCCAGTACAGGCTTTAAGCCATTAAATTCTCAGTACTTACAAGTACAGTTACCCTAATATTAACCCCAGTTACCAAGTCCCATGATCCTTTAAGGAACCCTAAAACCCCCTCTTGTAGAGCCCTTATAGATCCCTTTTAAGGAACCCTTTAAGGAACCCTAGGGTTCCTAAGTCTTAGTAGGGTTTGGGCACCAGGGCAATCCCCTCTTACATAGACCTTTTTTAAGGACCCCTGATCCCCAGTCTTGCCATATCCCCCCCCCGCAACTTTCCAAGGCCCAACCCCGGTTTTTTTTCCAGGACCAGAGCATGTTGACGGCTCGGTGCTTGGAGGATCATGGGACTTAGTAAGTAAGGTTATAAGTACCTTAATTGGGGTTATCAGTATAGTTACCTTAATTACAACCCTAGTTACTAAGTCCCAAGACCCTTAAAGTGCTCACAAAATGGGATGTGCGGGTCAATGGGACTTCGGTTTTCCTGAAGGCCTGCAGGGTGCACATGCTTCGGGGTTTAGGGCTTAGGGGTTTAGGGTTTAGGGTTTTGGGGTTTAGGGGTTTAGGGGTTCAGGGTTTAGGAACTCCCTGAACATGCAACTCTAGACCCCCCCAAATCCAGAACGCTAAAGCGACTAAGGGTATTGGCATTCTAGGCATAATATATCATTCCTCGGGCGCCTCATTATAGTTGCAGCATTATATGCCCCAAAACCCGATTCTAATTATTAAGGCCCCCATATTACCTTGTATTCATTGTCGTGGCCGACATGCCGCCATTGAAATGATTGACTCACATGCGGAAAGCTCCGTGTCACACTGTTGGTGGCATGGTGCCGCAACTCGTATAGGCAATGGCCAGACGTATCGGAAATTAGTGTTAAATTGGTAGGCCCTAGGTAGCATGGGACAATCAGGTCTCGTGCTAGCTGTCACACTGCAGCACGCACCGGTACGGATGGCAATCTTGCTTTAGAAGCCTCACCTGCTGAAGTCTCCAACAATCGCCGAGGTATTACTGGTACATGTTCACCGCCTTCGTGTACTCGCAGCCCCAGTATGCTGACGGCTTCGCCTTGGCTTATGCCGAGGAAAGGAGCATGATCGACGTGTACGACCCAGTGCCTCAGAATGAATAACTCCCGAAATACACCGCAGTCGTCTGACAGAAGCTAACGACACAGAACCTATCAGCCTAGCTGCAGAGTTCTGTGTGCAGTGGAAGGCCAATAGCTAGAAGACAGCTGGTATTGCTCGGGAACAAGAGCAGCTGGGTTCAGATTGCTTGAATGCGAGCTATGTGGGGCTCGTGGTGGTCTTTGGAAGGCTGACTTGTTCTGACTTGCATGCACCTTGTAGAATCCCGAAGTACCCTCAGCCATACTGCTGATGGACAAAATCCTGCATGACCCTGAGGACTCCTCAACTATGGGAACTATTATGGTATATTCCTTATAACGGGTATTGCAGGATTTTGTCCATCAACAGTAGACCGGAAGCCCGAGCCCGAAGAGCCAGCAGGGAAGTGCCGCCTTTCCGTCTGCAGCACCCCTCCAAATCTTGAAGTTCCACTTGCAGATCCATTCTACTAGGATGCCCAGTAACCTAGGAATAGAAAGGGCTCCATTTTTGGTATTGGGTAACTTTATAAGGAACCTAGGACTACAAAAGGGGAATAAGGGTACTAGTGGACATCGTAGTCTATGTCTTGATTTCAGCAGTCCCCAACATTACTTCCCCTATATTCAACAATAGGGGAAGCTGAAGAACCAGCCCAAATCGATGCCCAACCTTCGAGAAATCTGAAAAAGATCCCTTCAACCCCTATAGAACCCCTGAACCCTAAACCCAGTAGATCCCGTAAAGGAGCTCCTAAAACCCTAAACCCAGTAGATCCTGCTTCAAGGAACCCTCAAACCCCAAACCCCAGTAGATAATTGAAAGGAACCCCCCTAAACCCCAAAGCCTGTAGATTTTGCTGGAGGGATCTTCCCACAGACTCCAATATCCCTTAATTAAGGAATATACCCGAAATTATAATGATTATAATGGGATCCTTAAGATGATTTAAGGAACATTACTTTTTAGGCGATATTGGAGTCCTTGGACTTTTCGATCTCAGAGGCGGCTGTCGACCGGCCGGCGTCCAGTGCAGATCCGAGTTGGACCTGGCAGGGCGAAAACTTCGGGGGGGGGGGGGGGTTGGAGGCAGTTGGGGCTTATAGGGGTTTTTGGGTGGCATTTAAGCTTCAGGGGATTTTTGTGGATTATGGGGTTTAGGGGATTTGGTAGATTTTGGTGTTTTATTTATGGGATTTTTTTGGGTGGTTTGGGTGATTTTTCGGGCAATTTAAGCATACATTTAAGTTCGGGGGTTCCAGCCGGAACGGTATTGGTATAGTGTGTCATCGAGCCCTGGGTTTTGGCGTGTAGGGTCTACGGCGGCGTTAGGTTTTGAGCTTTGGAAAGGGCGTTTATGAAAATCCTTCCAAGGGAACGTAAGGGGCTGAAGGAACTAGGGTTCCTTTTAAAGGGAACTCTAGGGGGTTCTGCAACAGGGGGTCTTCTTCACTTAAAGGGAACTATAGGGTTCTTTTCAAGGGAACTACAGGGGTTCTATAATCGGGTTCACTTCCTTCAAGGTCAGAAGGCCGCTCTATTCACCCCATTCTCACGAACACCGGTGATTAACTCCTCGATCCCGTGCTCTTTCTGGGGTCTGAAATGGGAGTTTCCGAAAATAGGGGACCCTCCTATAGTACCCGAAGTACTAGGATCCTTATGTAAAGGACCCCCGAAATAAGGTACCCCTAATTTTCGGAAACTACCGTTTTGTGGGTTTAGGGATGCAGCTTCAGTTCTCAGCCAACATGCGATTAATATGAGGGGCCCTTAATAATTAGAATAGGGTTTCGGGGCCCATGATACAATAATTATAATGAGGAACCTTCCCCCCAACAAAAATAGTGTTGGTAATCATTCAGGCCCCTTGTAGTAAGCTTTAGGAGCAGGGGGGGGCTGTTTTTTGAGGGCAGGTGGGTCTGTCGTCAGGTCGTGCCAAACCCCTGCACCGAAGGCAGGCGGCCGACAGCTGCCAAACTCTACACAAACCTCTTATGACTTACCTTTGGATAGTAGGGAATGGAAGAATGGTAGTAATCGTAGCTATAATTGTAACCCATTCCTCCATTCCCTACTCACCAAAGGTAAGATGATACTGTTTGATATTATCGGACTTGAAGGGAGCACCAAGCTGACTTCGGCGCGCATGTCAGCTCACGCCGATCAGGCAGTGTTATGCTGGGCGCTTGAGGAGTCTACTTGGAGGATCATGGGACTTAGTAAGTATGGTTATAAGTACCTTCATTGGGGTTAAGACTACCCCAATGATTACCCTGATTACTAAGTCCCATGATCCTAGAAGTAGCTACCGTACCACCGAACCGCCCAGGCCGGAGCTGGTGCCTTTGGCATCAAAGAGTTGTGAGGTCAGCCCACGTTTCACGGCATTTTGTCTTCGCGATGGACACCATCTGATCAACGCTCAATAGGCGCTGGGATGCAGGTTGCTGTCACAATTTTGAATTCGCTGCGTGATTTTTGGGATGTATCTATGCCAAAAACTATTAGTATTACTAGTATGATTATCATGATTTTTTGTAATATGTCTCTTTGCATCTCTTTAAAATCTCGTATTCGCGGAGCGCTCAGGTACAACACCCTACCAAACACTCCTGCCAAGCAAGATGCCTTCGGGGCCGCAGGTGGTACTCACGGCGAGATCCCTCCTGCAGAAGGGAGCTTGGTGAACAAACAGGGTTCGGGGTGCCTTTGGGAGAGAAAACGGAAGACTGCCACTTGATATTCAGACCCTTATACTACACCTATATACACCCATCCCAGTACGGCAAACCCACTCCAAATCTCGGACCAAGTCTCCGAAGCCTCCTGGAGTTCCAATGCATCAATCTTACAGTCTTTCGGGTTTTCGGTTGTCCCTAGCACCGAATAAAGGGCTCCTTACAATGCTTTCCTTACATAAACTGGCAGGCTTGGTGTGGCTACGGTCTGGGTTCATCAGTCGTCTCCATGCGTATTTTGGATCCCAACGATTCATCATGTGAAACTGGTTAGCCTGAAAGAGGAACTACAATGGAAAAAGAACCCTTATAGTCGTCCCCATAACCTATTCCTCATTTGCTACTGCGAACCAGGGACGTCATAGCAATAGAAAAAGCAACAGTATAGTAGTAATACGAAAAGCAACAGTACTTGCAGTAGTACGTAAAGGACGTAAAGGGTCATGGGACTTAGCAATACCTGACTAAGTCCCATGATCCTTAAGTACCAATCACAACAGTGGTACCCCTAAACCCTAAACCCTAATGAATCACAACAATGGTAAGAGCCCGGTTAGGCTTGGAGCTTCAAACCCTTACTTCTGCACACGACCCAGCTCTTGACTCCTGGCTCCCAACTTGCAACAAGCCGAACCTAAACCTTAACCAACCCTAACGGAGCCAATCAGATTAGTTCTAGTCCCCCTAAACCCTAAACCCTAGTTGCAAAGCTCCTCATAGATTCTTAGTTCCAGATTTTGCAGACGGCCTTGATGATTAGAATAGGGTTTTGAGGCCCATTATACGAAAATTCTAACGAGTTCCAGGAACCCCCAAAATAGTATAAGGAATTATTAAGGCCCCTACTTAAAGGATCATGGGACTTAGTAACTAGGGGGGTTATAATGAGGGTAACTGTACCCCCCATTAAGGTACTTATAACCTGACTTACTAAGTCCCATGATCCCCCAAGTATGCTGCAGGCCCCTATATCATAGAATCCTACCATAGATCCCCTATAAACCCCTTTAAAGGACCCCTGAAAGGAACCCTAAGGCCCCTATACTACTGAGGGCCAGGTCCTCGTGGATTCGGAAGGGCGCCGATTCGCCTTGATGACCTTCGAAGAAGAACTCATTGCCCATGTGGTTCATCACCACGTCTACAATCACCTCAGTTAAGGGAATGTAGCGTTTTGGGGTTCAGGGGCATTCAGGGTTTGAGGCTTCGCGCTTAGGTTTCAGGGTTTCGGCGCTCTGGGCTTCCACTTTGTGGCTTTGGAGGCTTGTAGAGGTTGGGGTTTGCAGATGTCTGATGTACGGCGTTTGGGATATTCTTACGGGGTTTTGTTAGCTTTAGGCTCAGACTAGGGTGGGGTGCCCGCTACTATAAAGTTTAATTTGTTTTGGTAGGAACCTTGGAAAATGATGCTACGTGTAATAAGTATTCCGACCTCGAGTTAGCGTGGCAAGATTTGCAATTGCATGATAAGGCCACAGAAACTCCGCAAATTGGAACGCCCGCAAGCTTGTCACGGGTCGGCGCTTATCCTCGTTTTTGCAGTGGGGCAAGGCTGAGCAAACCTGTTTCAATTCGGAATGAAGCAGACTGCAAGTGGAGCATCCCCAGCCTCAACCATGCACCCAAACATGAATCTTTCAACGTCTGCACTCCCGAACACCTTCGCTGAAGAACACAGAGTCCCCGGTCCTCAATCCTGCAAGCCTCTGATCCCTCTCAAAAACATCCTTACTAACGTTGACCGGGCGAGGTCTGAAGCCGGAGTCAAAGCTGGCAACGCAACGCGTCGAGTTTTGGCGCGGACTGCAGAAGACCGTGGAAGGTTCAACCATCTGCATATCCGGAGCCTGTGTTCAACTGTACACTCTACACCCAGTAAGGTCGGCGCCCTCAGCCCGACAAGTTCGAACTCTCGTCGGCCAAGCAACATACATCCCAAGCCGGTGTGCTGAATCTGCCAGCTGTCGCAGCTCATCCAGCGTTCCCAAGCGCCTTAGCGTCTTCGTTTGCCGTGCTGCTGAGAACTGACAGTCATGATACAGGCGTACATGCTGATACATGTGTATATGTATGTACATATGTATGCATGTATGTACGTATGTGTGATATATATATATATATATATATACATATATATATATATATACACATACACATAGATATACGAGAAATACACCATGCCTTCTTACGGCGACTCAGGCAATGCTTTTCCAGGGATTTATGAGAAAGTTTAGGGCTGCAGGTGAAGGAAGAGTGAAAAGAACTTCGTACCAGGAAGTTCGTAGCATCAAGGGACCACAAGTCTTGTAAAGCGGTTCCAAGCCTCGTTCTAGCACTTCTTTCCTCAGGAGCTTCGGCTAATTGGATGTAGGTCTGACCTACCAGGATCTCAATCTTGCCCGGGATGTACATTGCACAAGCAAGCGCCACAAGAGTGTCTGTGTGTGCCAACTGGTATTGAAGGTCAACAAACCCTGGTCCTGATGCATTGCAGACACACATAATTGGCCTCTTGGTTCAGGTTCTGCGTTTAGGAATTGTAATCTCTCACACCGAAGCCTGAAGTGAATCGACACCTTGCCGAGTCGCTGGTCCAGGAGCGTGAAGTCTGTCTGCGAGTACTGGTGGTACGAATTAAACCCATTCCTTCGGACGAAGCTTTGCGGTGCTTCAGCTTTCCATGGCCATCATTATATTAATATCATGATGATTACCATCAGCTTCAGCTTCGTCGTCACGATCAATACTACCATATTCAACATCATCATCGTACTGCTGGCTATCAACCTGTGACCTCTGTGAACCAGGCAGAAAAGATGGCTGACTCTGGTACATCTCATCTGCTATCTGCACTCGTCTTTATTGAAGCAGCTGCTACTGCCACCCGAAACACAAGTTGTGTGTTTAATAGCCCTTTGGCTGTATATCACAAGAAACAGTGAAAAGACTTCCTAAGGACAGCCTAGAGAAAGCACCCTACCCCCAAACCGGGGAACTAAACTCTAAGCAATCGCATTTGAGACTGCTACTGCTATGAACAGTAAACGGTAAAGTCTTCGCCCTGCATTCCATTTCTCCAAGAGCAGCCCATAGTGTAGGGGCTGTAACAATCGAACGAGGTTTGAGTTTGAGCAGTATATTGTAAGAAAGACCTCTAAGGGACAGTTCGGAATACCATTACCAATCATTCCATAAGCCCCTATAAAGCACTTACCGACACCCCATCGCAGAACCCTTGGAGTATCCTTAAAGCCGTGAGATGAATCTATACCCCCCTTAGAACCATAACAAAAGTAGTACTTTTGATCTTTCTCTTGGCTTGTATAGGAACCAGGATACAAAAGCCCAAGGAGACTATAGTGAATGGCTCCAGGGCTCTGGAAGATGGGTGAGATCCAAATACCTTGGCAGCCCATGCCCTTGATGTAAGGGAGCTTCTGAGTCCTGAGCAGTCGGGGTTCTTGTAAAAGGGATTAGGTTTAGGGGTTTCGGGGTTTCGGGGTTTAGGGGTTTAGGGTTTAGGGTTTATAAAAAGGATTTAATTAATTTGAGCTTTGGTTTTTTACAAACCACAAGCTAGAGGAAATTAATCCCCCTTCCGCAAAGCCCTTCCGCATCCCTTCCGCCGTGCGAAAGGGTGCTTCCCCACGGCTCTTCGAACCACTTGCTTCCGCAGAACCCTTCCGCGCTCGTTTTCGCTACATTACACTGTCTTTCCTTCCGCGGGTCGTGTTGTAGTCTTTGCGAGACCCGTTTTGTCTTACACCAACATTGGCACTCATGCTAGAACTGGTTCTAGTACTTATTCTGGTACTAGTACTAGTAGCAGTAGCAGTAGAAGTGGTAGCAGCAGTCGTCGTAAAAGCAGCGGCAGCAGCAGCAGCAGGTAGTAGTAGTAGTAGAGTAGCAGTAGCATGGAACTTGTAAGCAGAAGTGATTTCAACCGCCGCCCGGACGGTAAGGGGGGTACGTACAGGAAGCCGGCCACACCGCTTCCCCCCCCCGTTAGCTCCCCACGGGCCCTCTCACCTCGTGCTCGGCCTCGAACGGCGGTGGAAATTGAATAAACCGTCAATAGAAAGTAGCAGTCGTCGTCGTGGTGGTGGTGGTAGAAGCAGTAGTAGTCGAAGCAGTAGTAGTCGCCAGAATCAGCCAGTATCATTCAAGATCGCCAGTATGAGCCAGTTTCAGAACGAATATCACAGATAAATAGACAAGTCCAATAATTACTTGTCTGCCATCAACATGGAGCAGGCCATGCAAACAGCAATTGGGCCATGAGTTAGTCGATCCAGAAAGAGAGGGAAGCCTTGAAAAGCCTCAAAAACCTTGATGAAAATTACGAATCAAAGCAGAATAGGACAAGCCTGCTGCAGCCTAATGGGCAAGGAGGCGGCCTTGATTGGTAGTACAGCAGTAGTGCAGCAATGACCAGTAGTGCAGTACTTGGCAGGAGTGCAGTGATGACAGTAATGACCAGCAATGCAGTAATTGGTAGCAGTGCAGCAAATGCAGTAAATTGGCAGTAGTGCAGTGATGACCAGTAGTGCAGTAATTGGCAGTAGTGCAGTATTGACTAGTAGTGCGGTAATTGGCAGTAGTGCAGCAACTGGCAGTAGTGTGGTAATTGGCAGTAGTGCACCAATTGGCAGTAGTGCAGCAATGCCCAGTAGTGCAGTAGCAGTGCAGTGATGACCAGTAGTGCAGTATTTGGCAGTTATGCAGCAATTGGCAGTAGTGCAGCAATTGGCGGTACTCTCGACGCAGGGTGCCCAGAGCTTTTGGTCACCCAAAGTCTCGATTCCGGGTGGGGAAAGGGCCCAAAAGACGCCGCCGGGGATTGAACCAGGGGCCTTTTCCGGGCTGACTATACAAAGCCTCCGCCCACCCGTTAGGCTATGGAAGGATGGCGGCTCAAACTGCGGTGACCCGCATACCAAGTTTTGGAAAAACTCCAGGCGCCGTCATTTGTTTTCCAAGACACGCCTATTGGCAGTTGTGCAGTAATTGGAAGTAGTGCAGCAATTGGCAGTAGTCCAGTAATTGGCAGTCGTGCAGCAATTGGCAGTGGTGCATCAATTGGCAATAGTGCAGTGATGACCAGTAGTGCAGTACTGGTCATTGCTGCACTACTGCCCATGAGTGCACTACTGCCAATTACCGCACTACTACTCAATACTGCACTACTGCCAATTACTGCACTACTGGTCATTACCTGCACTACTTCGAAGTAGTGCAGTACTTGGCAGTAGTGCAGTGATGACCAGTAGTGCAGTAATTGGCAATATTGCAGCAATTGGCAGTAGTGCATGCAGCAATTGGCAGCAGTGCAGCAAATGGCAGTAGGGTGTTTAGTAGAGGGGGAAGGGATTATGGTATCTTGCAAGTTTAGCTTGTTCATCTTCAGACCTTCCGCGGGACCTTCCGCAGCCACATCGCTTCCGCAAGCCCTTCCGCATCCTTCCGCGCCCACAGTCCCAGGCCCATTTCAGGATATCCAACAGGAATTATTTCCACGTTAAGTAGCGATAGATCTTCCGCAGAAAAAAACCGCGGCTCATTTGACTTGCCATGATAAGGAGACCGTATCTTTTTTTTACTAGAGATCCCTATATTTCGGTAACTTAAACTAAATTCTAGAACAAGAATCCAGGCATTCTCGTACTATTGCTTCAGACATTGTAAAGCCGAAACCCTACTAGCAGCCCAAATGGCTCGGGTCGACAGGCTTACCGTGGTTTAGGGTTTGAACTTTTTGCCTTCAGGGTGTTGGCGGACAATGCGGTATCTTGCTGGGGCTGTCTCGACATGCCCAGAGTCAGGGTTTACTTACAGGATCATGGGACTTCGTAAGTAAGGTTACAGGTACCTGAATTGGAGTTATAAGTGGTTATAAGTATAGCTACCTTTAATGCTACCTTAGCTACTAAGTCCCATGATCCTTGAAGTAGGGATTGGGGGTTTAGGGAAGCTCCAGGGGATGCTTGTAGCAGCACGAACACGCGCAGCCCAGTGGCAAAGCAACTCAGACAAATGAGAGGGCTCTTGGCTGCAGCTTTAATGGCGGGCGCTTCGGGGATTGAGTGACAAGCTACGGTTGAAGGCTAATGGTTTGAGGTTTAGGGCAAGGACAAAACCCGAACACACACAAAATAGCCCCTCATGTCCTTGGCTCCTCGAGCTACCGAACGCGCGAAATGGGAAAGCAACATCCCAATCCCATGAGCCAATGAGCCCTCGTAATTATAGGGGCCTCAATAATTAGAATGGGGTTTTGGGGTCCAGTATACTATGACTATAATAAGGAAACCCCAAAATGGTATACTAGGTAATTATTTCGACTGCTACTTTCATCTCTAGAAGGCCGAACCCAATCCGAATTCATGGCAAGCGGGATGTCCTTTGAGCGTACTGTAGTTCCTTTTCAAGGGGACTACTATGGCTGCTATAGTGTTCCAGAATAGGGTTCCCTGTATAGGTGTGGGGTTTTGCGAGGTGTGAGGTTTTGCGAGTTGGGGAGCTTGGGGGTGACACACAGTCACGGAACGACGGCCAACGCCATTTTTGGCGAAGGTATCGGCCTTATAACTTGCCGTCGTGTCCAGAATGACCGTTAATTCTGAGCAAGGAAATTGCCAGGTGGTCCAGCAGGGATCGAATTTGTGTAAGTTTCTGTTGTTTGGCTGGGATAGCAAAGCCATGCAGAAAGTCATAGTAAATATTAACTAAGCTAGGCAATGCCGTAAGATTTTGCGGTGAGCAAGAAACACGAGGGCTTCTAAGAGAGCTTGCAGCTCAGCAGTATTGTTGGAGCTCACAATGGGAAAATCGAGGTCTTGGCCCACTCGGCCCTGGGCCCCATGAATCAGGCCAAACATTTTTGTGACATGGGAGTTTTTTGAAAATTAGGGGTACCTTACTCTAGGGTCCTTATAATAAGGATCCTACTAATTTAGGGTCCTAAACTAGGGTCCCCAATTTTCGGAAACTCCCATATAGTAGCGTAAATCACCATCCGGCAGTTGAAAACGTTTTGCAAGCTACCCCCCGGACGCGCGCACATGCTGTCCGTGTCTTCAAGATGCTTGTGAGCACCCGCGAGGATTTGCGGGAGAGTTGCTACATATCAGCTGTCGTTCCGGAGCTGATCCAGAACAGAACTACTGTCACCACCGCACTCTGCATTACCCCAGGTGACAATGGAGCCAGCGTTGAGTATAGCAGCAAAGGCGGCGGCACAAGATTGAATCTGTCGCACATCTTTGAGCTGATTCTGCACGGAACTACTGTCACCACCGTACTCAGCAGTACCCCAG
Organism: Symbiodinium sp. CCMP2592; assembly: GCA_905221615.1. Taxonomy (NCBI): domain Eukaryota; class Dinophyceae; order Suessiales; family Symbiodiniaceae; genus Symbiodinium; species Symbiodinium sp. CCMP2592. Next base: position 100,638 of record CAJNDT010006185.1, on the reverse strand, counting down.
GTCACCACGGATCCATCCTCCAGAATGGCAGCAAAGGCACCCTCCGTGGCTTGGATCTGCTGCACATTCTTCAGATGTGCTTGCACAGAACTGCTGTCACCACCCAAGGCAGCATCGCCCCAGGTGACAACCGATCCATCGCCAAGAATGGCAGCAAAGGCATCGTCCGTGCCTTGGACCTGTTGCACGTTCACCAAATGCTCCCGTACAGAACTGCTGTCGCCACCTGCGTTGGCATCACCCCAGGTGACAACCGATCCATCACTAAGAATGGCAGAAAAAGCGCCACCAGAAGATTGAATCTGCAGCACGTCGTTGAGCTGCTCCTGAACAGCACTGCTGTCGCCACCGCACTGTTCGTGACCCCAGGTGACAACAGATCCATCCTCCAGAATGGCAGCAAAGGCACCGTCCGTGGCTTGGATCTGCTGCACATTCTTCAGATGTGCTTGCACAGAACTGCTGTCGCCACCCCAGGCAGCATCACCCCAGGTGACAACCGATCCATCGCCAAGAAAGCGTGGCCAGAGGATTGGATCTGGCGCACATTGTTAAACTGACCCTGCACGGAACTACTGTCACCACCATCTTCAGCACGACCCCAGGTCACAACCGATCCATCGTCGATAATGGCAGCAAAAACACTGCGAGAGGCTTGGATCTGCCGAACCTTCTTTAGCTGATCCTGCACAGCGCTGCTGTCACCACCATCTTCAGCACTACCCCAGGTCACAACAGATGCATCATCCAGAATAGCAGCAAAAGCCGCGCCAGCTGCTTGAATCTGTTGCACAGTCTTCAGTTGATCCTGCACGGAGCCGCAGTCGCCACCGAACGCAGGATCACCCCAGGTCACAACAGACCCATCGCCAAGAATGGCAGCAAAGGCGGCGACAATGGCCTGAACTTGAACGCCGCCTGTGCGCAACAACGTCAGTTGGTCACCATTCTGCACCCTGGCCTTCTTGATCGGCGTGCATCCATACACGATGCATCCAGATGAGTCCAGCAGCGACCCCGTCCGGACTCCCAGTGCAATCTCTGCTCGTCGTTTCAATGTTCCCACCGTCTCATCCACGGCTGCTCGCACTGTGGTTGTCCTCCCACTGACCAATCCAACCTCTACGTCAACCGACATGTTGCCATGCTCCATTCGCTGGGCTTTCAAGACCAGGGGTCGGAGTCTGAGACTTGGGGTCAATGTGAGTCTGATGCCGGGTATCAGCCGTGCAGCAAGATTTGCCGGGCTCCTGGGCGTTGATGCTGTTGCAACAAGACGCGAGTCTCGAGTACCGACTGTTGCTGTTTATTGTTGTGGCTCGTGAAGTCCAATGCTCGTCCACAATGGCTCCTGGCCTCTGTCAAGTCAACCTGTACCCGAAAAGACCTACCTTCGTAAGGAACCACATATAGAAACCATAGTAAGGAACCCTACAAAGGTAGGTCTTTCCGGCTACAGGAATGGCTTCGGCAGGGTTGTTGGGATAAGGCTTCCGAGACCAACAGGGTCCGAAGGCTAAGGCCCTTAATTCCAAAACGCGCTGACCCCTCAGTTGTATGGATTCCATGTGTCAGACCAGGTTGGCCCAATCATAGAATAGGGTTCCTGGCTAGATTTTCCTACTTGTCCAGTATCCTAGGGAACTACATGATATCCTTAAGGTCATATATAGGGACTATAATACCCCAACAAGGACAAAGGTTACTTACTCTGCCACAAAGATTTGGCTGTCAATCTCAAGGGACTGGAAGGGGCACTATCACCCATGATTGAAGACCCTACTTAAAGGACCATGGGACTTAGTAACTAGGGTAACTATACTTATAGCTACTTATAAGCCCAATTAAGCTACTTATACTCTGACTTACTCAGTCCCATGATCCCCATTATAAAACCCCTGTAGATCCCTTTAAGGAACCCTATTATAGAACCCTATAGTACCCTTATTAAAAGGAACCCTATAACCTTACTTACTAAGTCCCACGATCCTCCAAGTAGAGGCTGGAGAACTTCAAGCTCCTTCAACAACTTATGGATCTTGCTTGAGTTAGACTCACTTAGGTTCTATAAGTCTGATTCCATGGCCCCAGAATCCTAAACTCTTCAAACCTTAAACCCCAAACCGTAAAACTCTGATTTGGGAGTTTCCGAAACTAAGGGACCCGAATATAGTACCCTCAATAGTGGGGTCCGTATGATGAGGCCCCCAAAATCAGGTACCCCTTACAGTAAAGGCCAGAAGGTTGGAATATCATTATCGTAACCCCTTTAAGGCAAATTATAAGGTATCCTACCCTGAAACCATATTCCAACTTTCTGGAGTTCCCTCTAAGTGACCCTAGTATAGTACCCTAAATAGTAGGATCCTTATTGGAGTTCCCTTCTAAACCCTAAACCCCAAACCCTAAACCCTAAACCCTAAACCCTAACCCCTGTCTGGAGTTCCCTGAATTTTCGGAAACCCTAAACCCTAAACCCTAACCCCTAAACCCCAAACCCTAAACCCTAAACCCTAAACCCTAACCCCTGTCTGGAGTTCCCTGAATTTTCGGAAACCCTAAACCCTAAACCCTAACCCCTAAACCCCAAACCCTAAACCCTAAACCCTAAACCCTAAACCCTGGAGTTCCCTGTATTTTCGGAAACTCCCTAAACCCTAAACCCTAACCCCTAAACCCTAAACCCTAAGCCCTAAACCCTAAACCGTGGAGTTCCCTGTATTTTCGGAAACTCCCCCATTTCATGGCAAGGCGCAGGCCCAAGAAGTCCCCGCCGTGCCTATACCTTCGTGCGACTCAAGAGCTCGTGATGGTTTTAGGGTTTTAAGGTTTTAAGGTTTTAGGGCTTTAGGGTTTAGGTTTTTAGGGTTTAGGGTTTTAGGGTTTAGGGTTTAGGGATTTCGTGATGGGGGAATGGGACTTAAGGGTACTTTAAAGGGCTACTATAAGTGATAGTAGGGGTTGGGGAGGTTGGGGGCCTTGCGAAAAAAGGATCACGGGATAGCAACTAGGGTTCCTTAAAGGGTTCCTTAAAAGGGATCTATAAGGGCTCCATGAGAGGGGTTTTAGGGTTACTTGAAGGATCATGACACTTAGTAACTCGGGTTATAATTAGGGTAACGATACTTATAACGACTTATAACCCCAATTAAAGTACTTGTGCCCTCACTCACGTACTAAGTCCCATGATCCTCCAAGTGGGGGTTCATAAACGTGAGCGTAGGGTTTCTGAAAGGGTTACTACAAGAGGTCCCTTGAAAGGGTCTCTATAAGATTCCTTTGAAGGCTTGCGATAAGAGCTATACAGGGGCCTCAGTTAGGGAGTTTAGGGATTGGGGTCTTGCATGCAGCCTGATCTGCAAAGCCTAATCCAGGGCCCTGAAGAACCAGAGTACTTAAAGGATCATGGGCCATGGGACTTAGTAACTAGGGCTATAATTAGGGTAACGAAACTTATGACCCCAATTAAGGTATTTATAGCCTTACTTACTAAGTCCCATGATCCTCCAAGTAGGGTTTTGGGGGTGTTTGTTGTGTCTACGCACCGTTCTTGCTAAGTATCCCGCTTCTATATCAAACATCTGACCCGGAGCTCCTTGCCTTGCAACGCACTCCTGAGTCCTCATGCCATTCATTACTTGGAGGATCATGGGACTGAGTAAGTCAGGGTATAAGTAGCTTAATTGGGCTTATACGTAGCTATAAGTATAGTTACCCTCATCATAACCCTAGTTACTAAGTCCCATGATCCTTTAAGTATCCCGACGAAGTGCAACCTGGTTCAAGCACCTCACAATCAAAAACATTCCCAAATCCTAACCTGCCAAACCAACAATCCTAACCATGTAAGTTGCACCCCGAAAACCCTATACAACCCTATAGGGAAACCCTCAGTGAACCCTTCTCGAACCCTTCGGTGCTGAATTATTGGCGCCCTTTGGGCAGAGCGAGAGGGTCCAGCAGGAAGCCGAACCGAAGCTCTTGTCTCCTTCTACAGGTTATAAGTACCTTAGTTAAGGTTATAAGTATAGTTACCCTAATTATAACCCTAGCTATTAAGTTGTCTAGTTCATGGTTGGGGATAGGATTAAAAAAAATGATTTTTCCTTATGGGGTTTACGTACCCATAAAAATGTAAAATGTCACCCAACTATGACAACGTTTGTCTCCTCCTAGGCTGCCCAGTAATCTAGGAATAAAAAGGGCTCCCTTTTTGTTATTGGGTAGCTTTATAAGGAACCTGGGACTACAAGAAGGGAATAAGGGTAGTGCCGGGCATCCTAATTAGCCTTAACTTTTTCCCTCAGGAGTCTCCATTGTAGTAGTATTCTGTTTTGTGTACCTTGTCTTCGTATTGCAGGATCCTAACCTTTCGAAGCTGGTCAACCCAAAAAGAAATTACCACGGAGACCCTGCGTAAACCCTAAACCATCCTATTCTTCGGACACTGGGGGCCAGATTCTCGTCCTGACATGTTCCTGCAGGGGCTTCTCAAGATTCCAGGCTCCTAAACCCCGCAATCATTCTCAACCCTAGACGCCAAGAGTTTAAACTCGGAAAATACCTCCTGAACAGAACGCGCTCCAAGCATGCCGTCAAAATCCAGCTCCTAAGCCTCGCCACCGCCCACCCCAACCCCTTACATGCCCGAGCTGCGTCATGTCTCGAACGTCGAAGCCTGCTGAGCAGGTTTGGAGATAATTACTCAGAATGCCGCTTGAGAACGACTGTCGCGCTGTTGCAAAGGTCAACACCTTGCCATGTGCTTTGGCTTTGGACTGTAGGAACATGAACCGTTTGACACTCTTTCGTTCATAAAGCTTGCGAAACACGGACACCCGATAAAACGACATAGGTACTACGGCTAAGATGATATCTGAGAGCCTCCTCCGTAAAGGTCATTGTTGCGAGGCTCGCCATCGGCGAAGCGATCTGTAATCAACCTCGGAGGCATCAGGTTCGGAACTGACCAGGTGCTCGTAAAGAGTGACGGGCAGCACTGGAAGATAGGATGCTCACTTCCGGCGGGAGCGCTAGCATGAACAACGATTCAAGCTTGCGAGCTTGAGGACAGCGTGCAGCAACTGGGCTTCTGCTGTATAGGTTCAACGCTCCGCTGTGGGACAGTGCCAAGGCCATAAGCAAATGACGACAACCGCAGCAGGGCTTCAAGGACATCGGACTTAGGGTCTACGGCTTTTGGGGCTTTGGGCTTAAAGGGAACTCCAGAAAGTTGGAATATGGTTTCATGGTAGGATCCCCTATAATTTACCTTAAAGGGGTTACGATAATGATATTCCAACTTTCTGGCTTCTACTGTAGGTTTGGGGTCTTGCTTAGGGTGTTGAACTCTTGAACGCCGAAACAAAGGCGCCTTTGCAGCCAACGGCCCGATGCAAAGAAACCCAAAAAGGCCGCTTGGCACAAGAGAAAAGCTGGGTTTAGGGTTGCAGTCAAGTTTAGGGTTTAGGGTTTAGGGTTTAGGTTTTGGGCTTTAGGGTTTAGGGTTTAAGGTTTAGGGTTTAGGGTTCGTAGTTTCGGGAGTGGTTTTGGGGGTTCCATGGCTCTTTAGCTCCTTATATATTAGGGATTATCAGATTATCATCATCCCTGGCTCCTAAGCTCCTCCAATAAAGAAAAGCTGGGTTGTAGTTTCGGGGCTCTGAAAAGTATTTATGAATAGGTACCTCGAAAGGAACCATAAGGGAAATGAAAAAGCTTCCCAAATTGCCACCTAGAAAGGCTGTTTTGGGGCTTCCATGGCTCTTTAGCTCCTTATTTAATAGGGATTTTCATCATCCCTGGCTCCTTAGCTCCTCCAATATCAATAGTAAGAAAAGGCGTGGGCCCGTAGAACGGAAGCTCCAGGAAACTAGCACCAAACTCACTCTTGGGAGAACCAAAGGTCACTAAACCCTGCGTCCCACTAGCATTTTCATGCCTCGACAATTAGACGAACCACCCTACGAACCTTTGCGCCTGAACCCCAACACTCGAAGAACCGAAGCTCGCCCCTGAGCCTAACTCCCAAACCTAACACAAGGGCCTTAATAATTAGAATAGGGTCTTGGGGCCCTTACACTGGATACAATAAGGAACCCCCAAAATAGTCTTGGTAATGATTGTTTAATGAAACCCCCTATATTAAAGCCACTACCCCGGAACCCGACCGATCTCCCATCTTTGGAATCCTGGATCCCAGAAGCGAACCCGAACCGGGGATTTGGGTGGTTGCCAAAATTATGGTCCACAAATTTTAAGGTGCCGTATTGTAGTAAGGACCCAAAAAGGGACCCTATTTTTGGCAACCACCCATTTGAGGTCTCTAGGGTTTTGGTTGTTGTGTCGATTTACCCAGGGACCATGCGGAAATAGGGTCCTGGGGTAAGTTATAGTAGGCATATACTGGGGCTTCAGTGGAATTGGCTTATGGGGTCTTCTGCCGCACTCCAGCTTTAAAGAAGCATCAAAGGTTTCGGAACAAAGCACGCTTAAAACTGAATCAAAGCTTCGTAAGCCGCTCTGCTTCGGGTTTCATTACAATAAACCCCATAAAGTTGGAAACCGGATTAAGGCCAAATAGATTCCTTATACATTACTCTTGAGGATTGAGGCTATTGGGTTTCCAACTTTTTGGCTTCTACTGTAGTCAGGTCCGATCATTGCATGCCCGGATCCCCTGAGCCCTAACCACTCTGAGCCTGATGTTTATAGGGCCCCCCAAAAAGCACATAAGCAAACATTAGGATAGGGATATCCCATAAAAAACACCCTTATAATGAAGCCCAAAAAGGTAGGGGATATCACTATGACATGCTTATGCTTATGTGCTTTTTGGGTCCCCAGATGCAGCCGGCAGGCTGGTAGATGGATAGGGAGCGCCAGTCGCCGGGAGACGGGAAGTAAGTGTGATTTCTCCACTCACCTGCAAACTTACCTTTGGTTAGTAGGGAATGGAAGCATGGTAGTAATAGTAACTAGTAGTTATATAATTGTACCCCACTCCTCTATTCCCTACTAACCAAAGGTAAGCACATGCTCTTGCGGAGCTCTGGCAAACAAGGGCCTGAAGAAATCTCTCTAGGGTTGCTTATACGGGCCCGCCCCGCCCGCCCCCTCCGCCCCTGCGTGTTAAAAAGCAAACAACGCAGAGCCATGGCACAATCATGTACTCAGGTCTCCAGCTCAAGCCGAGAATGCAACTTGCGACGAAACGAGACAGTAGGTAAGAGCAAGACATCGATTTGAGCCTTCTTAACATTAACTATTGGCCTCAAGTACATCCAACAGCAACATCACAAAGACGCCACCAACTCCAACTCCAGACCGATCCTGAATCATGGAGCCTGAAGCCTGAACCCTCAACCCCAAGGAGAAAAACTAGAATATGTAGTCAAGACAGGTGCAACATGGGGAGGGGCTATACTCGTGTAATTACCACAGCTTCGCGAACCCGGTCAAGGAGGAAACGTCCGCAAGGACAAGAAGCTGTGGTGCACCTCGATAGCTCTCCGGCGCATGGCGCTCCTGGCCGGTTGCTACCGTTTGGGCCTTGATGTTGCCCGCAGCAGGAATACTGTCGAACTTCAGAAAGATCATGGTGCTTTGGGCCCTGTTCTACTTACCTTTGGCTAGTAGGGAATGGAGGAATGGGGTACAATTATAACTACTATTACTGCCATTCTTCCTTTCCCTACTAACCAAAGGTAAGTCTATGCGAAGCAGCTTCCGGACGCTTCGTTTCAGACGTTGCGCTGCTGCCTTCGCTTCTTGCTGCATCGGTCATGATGAAGGATGCTATTATGATGGGAGGCCAGAAAGGGGGGTTTAAGATTCGTGGAGTAGGGATTCCTTAATATGAACCCTATTATGGGAACCCTAATCTCTACTACACTTACTTGGAGGATCATGGGACTTAGTAAGTCAGGTTATAAGTTCCTTAATTGGGGTTATAAATAGTTATAAGCATAGTTACCCTAATTATAACCCTAGTTACTAAGTCCCATGATCCTTTAAGAACAAAGGCTTCGTGGCACCGCGGCCGTATGCTCGCAACTGCAGTGGCTTCGTGGGGCGAATACTTGAATGTTCGCCCAAGGTGGATTAGTCTTGCTCCTGAAAAAGGTTCTTGAACTCCTACCTCATTATCTGGGTTGGCCTTTAAACACCCTGAAAAAATGTTTATATATAGGGTCCCTTATAAACCCAAATAAGGAAAATAAACAATGTCCCAACATCCAACCTCATTATTCTAAACCCGTAATTGTCAAGGGCATAGTCCAGATCTGTCCTCTAGGTTGACGTTCCACTTTGCCTTGGAGTTGAGGCGGCATTCGGAAGGGCTACTCGAGGGATCTTCGAGCAGCAAGCTTGGCAAAAAATAGGTTGGCACTTCATAGTGCCTGGAGTATGATCACGGCGACAGATCACACGAAAGGTCTAGAGGAGTACTTACTGGTTGTCGTTGAGGCTAACCTATATGCGTGCTACGTGTAATGCTACGTGTAAAGCGTTCCCGTGGACAACATTAGCAAAATAACCTTTCACGCCAGTATGCTGGCAAACAAACCACAGTTTTAGGCAACAACCTCCTCTAACTTCTCCTTTAGCCTGTGGTGAATCCTAAGCTTAAGCCGTCTTGGCCACCACAGCATACGACGACCTGTTCCGGGTCTGCTTTGTTTTCATGTCGGAATTCAGGGAGTTTGCAAGGTTGGTGATCAACACCGAAAAGACTGGGGGATGATCTTTGTGCCCCTATGTCCACACTAGCAGCATTCGGGAGAGCATACTAGGTGTCGAGCTCAGTAGTCCCCAACATTTATTATAATTAGGGCTCTATGACACAACAAGGGAAACTATAAATCATCACACATCGATACCTAATACATGATTGTGGGCACTTGGACCCTTAGGCTGACATGCAATCGCATGTTCCAAGATCGAAGATAGGACCTGGAACTTTCTTCGGCATGTCCTTTGCCTGGGTCCTAACTACTCAGGCGTAACATAATGACTAGGAATTCCGGCAAATATAATCGGGAAAGGAAATGCTTCCATATCATCCTGTCTGGGATGGCCTCCCGCGCCTACAAGCGAGCTGGCCGTTTCCAGTTCCGCATCAAACGGCCTGCTCATGAGGAAATATCCAGGGTTTGGGTTTGGGCTTAGGGTTTCGACAATCCTGGAGACAGCCTCCTCCCTTCATCGCCAGCAAAATTGAACAAATCCCAGAGAATGAAACAGACTGCAGCCAAGCAGCATTGGCCTCTGTGAGGGGTGCAGCAGACGTCCGTGTCGGTAGTAGCAAGAACAAACCTGGGAACACTAATCGGGACTCTTTGAGGGCTACGACTACGTAGGATGGTGATTGCACGAGCTTCTGGGGCATTGGTTGAACGTTTCGGGATGCTAAGGCTGCTAACACTGGATGCAGTTCTACGAGGACGCAGAACGACGCATAGGGGCCTCAAAAATGAGATTAGAGTTTTTTTTAAGTAATATGCTATAGCGATACATATGGGGCTGTAAGAGAGCTGAGATATCTCAAGTTCAATAAGTCCTGCGATTCAAACTTTTCCGGCAACCCCACAAAGGAGGAACAACAAATTCTGAGGCAGCGGGTAGAAACCCGCTTATCGGCGCCCATCGTCGTTTAACACCGGTACCTCAAGAGTAGGTGATTCGGCAACACAGCCAGAAAGTTCGAACCCGGAATCACATCCCCCTTGCACCTTACAATCGAATACGTATTCCAAGGATTATGATACGGCACTGCACCAAAGGCGATTTCGCAACGGAGGTTTACAGCAGTACAATAGTGCAGTATCTCACCTACATCCGTGCCTACATTGTGGGGTTCAGCCGCGCAGAGTTCGAAGATTAGGGACACCTACGTCCAAGAACTGGGAGCAGATACCTCTTAGTAAGTAGGTAGTAAGTAGACTTATAAGTACCCTATAAGGGCCCTAAGTGGGGTTATGGTACTTATAAGTCTCTAAAATCACCAGTTACTAAGTCCCAAGGCTGTTGCCTCCACAAGCAGCCCTGGGTCCGGTCGTCAAGAGCGTAATGTAGGAACCTGATTAAGGAACCTTGCCCCTCTAGTAGGGTTCCTTATGTGAATCCTACTATTTTGGGGATAAAGGCACAGGGTGTCTTAATCAGTCTCCTACATTAGAACTCAAATCTTGGCTTCCGGGCAGCTGTACAGAAGGAGCCCTCTTGCCCGTTGCGCTGTCGCCCACCTGAGGAGTGTCTGAGTTCAGCTGTACAGAAGGGGCCCTAGCCCCGAAACACTACACCAGGGTCGCGGGATGTATGGAGGTATATAGTTAACTATATCGGGACTGTTCCCGGTGCTAGGAATGAAGGCGGTTAAAGCAGATTGGTCCTGGCTTCAGCTTGATTGAGTAGGCATTCTCAACAAAAGAAGATCTATGCCCACATCAGGTAAAGCTCAGTTCGCAAAGGGAGAGACTTTAAAACCTGACGATGGTTGCGGAACACGTGATTTACGCATCGTTTGTGTTCGGCATTGAGATCAAGGCTTACATCACTTCTAGTGTTCAATGACTGACTGCATGAATGCATTCAGTCTCAACCTTGATGTTATTGCTTTGAGTTTCGTCTGGCTGTTGCGTTTCATACTAATTTCCAATCTTGCTAAGTCTTGCTGTTGCTAGGAATCTATATAATATAGGGGCCTTACTATTAAAATAGGGTTTGGGGGCCCATTACACTATAACCATAATAAGGAACCTCCAAGATAGTACAGGTAATTATTGAGGCCCCAATATGGGAGTTTCCGAAAATAGGGGAACCTATTATACTACCCTAAATAGTAGGATCCTTCTTATAAGGACCCCTAAATAAGGTACCCCTAATTTTCGGAAACTCCCATATTCCTAGATATTGGAGCACTGGAGGGCCCTCTCCTTAGTCGCAAAACCACTTGCTCTGGAGGGTTGAATCCTTGGCAAGTAGTAGTAGTAGTAGTAGTAGTAGTAGTAGTAGTAGTAGTAGTAGTAGTAGTAGTAGTAGTAGTAGCATGTGTAGTCTGCTAATGCCTATAGTCATAGTCATAGCGTCATATACCCCAAATCTTGTTCTATCTATTCCTACAGTCATGACTAGCCATAGTCATAGCATCATATACCCCCCCCCCCCCCCCGAATTTTTGTTCTATCTATTCAGGCACCTATAGCCTCAAGCCCCTACAGTGTGGAGCAAGCAGCCAAGAACCGTCGGCATGTATGGCGGACTCTACAGCGACGGGCCGGGGCCCTAGGGCCTACAGTCACCCTGTCAGCACTGGAGCGGGTTCTCGAAGTCCCTTTGTAATACAAATACCAATATAAATAATACTAATGCTGATACTCATACGGATGCTATGATTCATATGGGAGTTTCCGAAAATGGGGGGACCCTAATATAGTACCCTAAATAGTCTAGGATCCCTATTACAAGGACCCCCAAGGTGACGTACCCCTTAATTTTCGGAAACCTCCCCCGTGAAAATCTTCGTACAAGGAGCTGCGAAGCTGGCATGGTGGGCATGGCCTGGAGCCTCGGTCGGGAAGATCTTCCATCAATATAAATGCTACGGAACCATAGTATGAATACTAGCACTCGTATATATTAATGCGAATACTAGTATTCGCATTCGTACTAGTAGTAATCTTAGCATTCGTCTTATTAAGGCAGAGTTTGTACGTTTTCGGGGTTCAGGCACAGGGGGTTTTGGGGATTTGGATTTTTTGGGGTTGTGGTGTTCATGGGCTGAGGAAAGATAAGCGAGTTTAGGATGTTCAGGATGTCACGAGATGCGGGCTTTACTACGAAAATCAGACGCGGAAACCCCTACACTCTGAGACGTCTGAAACCCAAGATCGTGCTGAAGGGTTTAGGGTTTAGGGTTTAGGGTTTAGGCCTCAGCATCAGCGTAATGATAGGAAGTACACTGCGCCCTACTTGTACAATGACAACAAGGGGATACTACTCCGCATCACTCAGGCCCTAATACAGTAGCAAAGGCCCACCTCTAAGATCTTCATGCAATGTCGTGAAAGAAGCGCATATACCAGGACACCTTAGGCAATCGTTTCGGGTCGGGGTATAGTGTGCTAGCGTCAGACGAGGGTTTTGAAGGGATATTAATGCTTTTGATTCAGGCCCCTACCTAGAGGTTTCATTGCAGTTCCTTTTTGTGGTTTATATGTAGGATCCCGTAAGGTAGTCCCAAAAAGGAACTACAATGGAGCCTATGTGTACAGTCCATGTGACGCCAAGGTTCAACGAATCTGAAACAGTACTCCTGTAATACAAGGGCCTTAACAACTAGAATGAATAGGGCTTGGGGGGTATATTAACTATAGTACAACTATAATAAGGAGACCCCCATCATAGTATTGGTACTTCTTGAAGCCCCATTTTTTTACCCGCCCAAGAGCCGAGATGTCGCTGGATCCAGAGGAAGCTGCACCTTGAAGAGTGGAGCGCTGTTTGGGGTGATAGGGCTTGAAGGTGGAACCGGATATGGTTTTGGTGTATGTATATTTATGCCTTTGTATGTGTATATTTCATTATACCACTATATACATATATACCTACATGCAAGTTTGTGTATATGTATGAGTATTTACATATTCATGTCTCTAGCAAAAGACGCGTTGTGCCCTGCAACAAAGCCGGATAGCGGGCCTTAGGGCTTGTCGCGTGGAAGGTTTACACTGTCATGGGCGGGTGGAACATTGGCTTGTACCTGGCCTTTATGCAGGTGGAGCCAGCACTCAACTTAATTGAGAGAGAGTCATAATATTCGGTTAAAAATGTCAGAATCCGACTCTAACTATAAAGAGCCCTTATGTCCGGTTTTTTCACCACCCCAACAGCTATAGAACCCTTACAGGAACCTTGACTCAAAGGATTACGTCCGAAACTGGACACTTATTGTAGAACCCTATTATAGAAACCCTTAAATGGGGACCCAAGTTTCGAACCCTGTAAAGTACCCTTTCGGGAAGCCTTACTTGGAGGATCATGGGACATAGTAAGTCAGGTTATCCCTACCTTAATTGTGATTATATCCCTAGTTACTAAGTGCCGTGATCCTTCAAGTAACCCTAAAACCCCTCTTATAGAACCCTTATAGATCCCGTTTTAGGAACCCTTTAAGGAACCCTAGTTACTAAGTCCCACGATCCTTGAAGTAGGGGAGAGATCCTCAGTTGCAGTACTTTTGGGGCCTTAGTAGTTACCATAGGGTTCCTTCAAGGGGTCCTCTTAAAGGGGTCTGTAGGGGATCTATAGTAGGGTTCTGTTTGGCCCAGGGGCGTTTCGGAGCTTCTGGGAAGATGCGGCTCGCCGTCGACGTTTGGCCGTCGGATGTGGGGTGTGCAGGGGACAGGAGCGCCAAGAAGCGAATAAGGAGGAGCTTTACACAATAAGTAAGGTTTAGGGGAAAAAAGGGTTTAGGGTTTAGGAGGCCTTTCGGATATTGTAGGAGCCTTAATGATTAGAATAGGGTCTGGGGACATATTCTGGTATAGCTGTTAGAAGGAACTCGAAGGAAGTTCTGGATCGCAAAACCTTGTATGTGGAAAAACAGGGGCCCCACAGCGTCCCTTTCTGCAGGGATAATATTACTAACTATTCCGGCCTCGACACTGAACACGAGGTTGAAATGATTGGTGTTGGAGACTGTTCCTCTTACCGCCTACAATACATACATACATACATACATACATACATATATACATACATACATACATACATATGCTTTAATATATATATATATATATATATATGAACAAAACTTTAATAAGTGGCAGCTCAATTGTTTCGGGTTTCGAAGCGCAGCGCTGCAATGAGTAGTCAGAAAGCTTTGGGGAATACTTTACCATACAAATAACGGGGAACGCAGATGCATGCTGTTCATAGTGATTCAGGTACCCATATTGCCGACAAGAAGCAGCGCTGATTTTCAGTAAATGGCATGTATGACTCATCATACCCTTTCTTCAAATTTCCTCCAGTCCCTGCAGCTACTCGCTCGGTCCCCTCTTCCCTTAAACCGTCAGTACAAGGCTTCTTGAGCAAACCTTTCATCTGCCCTATTCTACTTAAAGGATCATGGGACTTGGTAACTAGGGTTACAACTAGGGTAACTGTACTTACAACTACTTATAACCCCAATTGAGGTACTTATAACCTTACTTACTAAGTCCCCTAAGGAACCTGCCTTGTAGGGTTCCCTGATATGATTTCTTTATATAAGTCCTTAAAAGGGTAGGTTACTTGGGGTTAAGGATAACCGGGTTTGGGAGTCAACACACTCTATATATTGAGTACGATGCATATCCCAGCCACAGTTCTGTCTTTGACTCTTGCGGAAGGAGTGGGATTTCTTATCATTGGAACTCTAAACCCTGAACCCCTAAACCCCTAAACCACTAAAATCATTGAGGCTTCTATCTGCGGCTCTCTTTCTTGGGGTCTCTCTTGGCTTCTTGGCTCGCTGAGACGCGCGTGGGACCACGGGACCAAGCCCTGGGTAGGTCCCCCTTACTTAGCCTATTGGAGAACTTTAAACTTTGTGGCTTCACATATTTGGTCTAGCTTAAAAAGTTTGAACTTTGTTTGGGCCTGGCTATTGGAGAAGAGAGCCCCTTGAAAAACAGGCCGGAAACCCGGGCGGAGGGTTTCGGGTTTCAGGGTTTTAGGGGCTTTGGGGTTTAAGGTTTAGGGCTTAATGGTTTAGGGGTGCCCGGGTGGAGAGTTTGGGGTTTAAGGGTGTTAATTGGAGGTTTGGGGGTTCAGGGTTCAAGGTTTAGTGGCTTTGGGGTTAGGGTTTTAGGATTTAGCGCATGAGGGTTGTGAATGTTGAGTGGATGAAACGTTCGAGGGTTGATATAGATAGATCGAAGTAAGAACCCTAAAGACTCAAGTAAGGTTTATAAGATAAGAAGCTTTAAGGGTTCAGACGGCTGAAGTTTCGCAGCAAACCAGGCTTGGGGCTATGACCAAGGTTTCTGAACCTACAGTTTGTGAGAAGCCCGAAAACTCAAGACCCGAACCTATCGAGACAGTGAGAGATGTAACGTTCGGGACCTGGGGCAATGTGAAGCAACACCAACTGCACTGAACGAAGCATCCATGCGCTGACTAGACTAAACTTCTTCCAGTGCCCCTACAAGGCTCAACACTTAAGTCTTATCTGGCTAGACCCAAGAGTAACCCAGGCATGAAAAGGATGCCCTTTTTGGTTTAAAGGGGCTTATAAGGGAACCTGAACCCTAAAAAGGGAATAAGGGCCTACTCTGGGTCTTATCTGGCATGTCGGTCCCGAAGCTATCGGCAGGACTTCGAGTTTCAGTTCTGCGCGATCTCCGCACAAGAAGGCGACCCCACCCCCGGGACGTGCAAGGCCTGCGCCCCTGCTGCCAATACGAAGCTGTGCGTAGGAGTCGAAGTTGGAGGTTTCGAGCAAAAGGTTCCAGAACAAGGTGAAGCTGCTGGGGTCAAACCATGTCACGGCTTGGAGACTGATTACTATAGAAATAATTAGCAATACTACTTTGGGGGTTCCTTATTATATTTGTAGTACAATGGGCCCCAAAATCGTATTCTAAGTACTAAGGCTTTTATAATTATCTGCCGCAGGACGAAACAGAAACTACAGGGCCTTGGGGCCAGCCCTTGAACGCTGCACGAACACGGCTGAAGCAAACGCTTGCAAAAGCACCAACACAACTTCCTCAGTCTTGGATTTGGAGTCTGAGGATCAGGTTCGAGATGGAGCGCTCGACTTACGAAAACACCACCCCAAGAGTCAACCATGCAATCCTTGCCGTCATGGTAAATAGATTCGGTAGGTTTTTTGCGACGGTGGCCAGCAGGGGCAGTTAATTAGCGTGCACAGTCCTTGAGCTAACAGCCTCAAACAGCTTCTGGAGGATGAAACTGTCAAGTCAGGATCGTCCAATGTAGGGGCCTTAATAATTAGAATTGGGTCTACTACGGTACAATTGCTACATAGGGACTACAAGGGGGCACTTGTTGGTCTCTTGACTCTTATGAGTCTCCGACTTGCTGGACTCTTTGGAGCTTGGCGAGGCAGAAACGGCCCTAAACCCTAAGCCGTTAATAACAACTGCATGGCACATCTCCTCATAGACATCTTTATTTTCATCCTCAACCAGAGCAACCCGTGTAGTAGGTGTAGTAAGCCTTATGCTCACCCTCATCAGGGCTTGAGCGCTTCAACCTAGGCGAGGCTTCTCCGCTGGGAGGCTGTTCGCCTATGCTAAATTCGCGCCAGGCGCATCTTGAGCCCAAGTGATCGTGAACCGTCTCACAACTTCACAGCTTAGGCTTTGGGGTACAGGTCCAAGAGGCGTTGCAGGGTTCGGGTCCTTTTGGGTAGTCCTGGGCCAGAACCTGCGGAGCCCGAGCAGCGTGCGCCGTGCGCTTAGGCTCCTTGACTTTTGACGGGTCTTGCTAGTTAGGTGCTTTCATAGAGTTAACAGGCCTTGGCAGCTACAGATTTTTGGAGGGCAAGGTTGTGGAAACCTCAGGCTAGCGATTGACGCTTCGGCTGGGGACCAGGGGCAGATTGGCTCCATAAAGCTGAGCTTGCCTGACATGTTTATATATCGAAGCTTGCACAAGGCAGCCAGAAGCCGCAGAACCAACTCGCCGACTTCTCTACACAGGAACTAAAGACAGAAGCTGTGTATGTAGTCTATGGACCTTCCTTGCTGGAGAACCTAACCTGCCAATTGAAAAGCTTTCGGTCTGCAGCTTGGGGATGTACGGCTGCTGCTGTAAGCTACTTGGAGGATCATGGAACGTAGCAAGTAAGGTTATAAGTACCTTAATTGGGGTTATAAGTATAGTTACCCCCTAATTATCACCCTAGTTACTAAGTCCCATGATCCTTTAAGTAGGTGTCAAGCCTTCAAGGGTTTGGGGGCCTAAAGTTACACGGTAGCATGCCATGAAAATGTGCTCAGGCCCCTTATCTTATCCCCTGAACCCGTAGTACTTTGAAGAAGGCAAGGAACTTCATTGCAGGATGCTCGAGCGTACCCTAGCCTCCAACCGTATAGCGCCCCCCCCCCACCTTGAACCACGAAAACCTAGCTGTTTGTTGGGCCCTAAAAACTCTGTAAATACGTTTTGTAAGTGTGTATGACAAACACCCTACGTAATGGTATGTATACCCGCCTGTTGCCGTTGCCAACAAGGCTTACAGGCATGGGATACCTCTACATAGGCCGATTTGGTGTTATAGAGATACCACCACGCCCTGAGCCCATTCTGTATCCTTTTTGCCGCATCGACAGTCTGTTGTAAGCGATCCGGGCTTAATGACATCGACAACTAAACGGGGGCGAGAGATCGGCATGTGTTGTTCTTCGTTTTAGGGTTTAGGGTTTAGGGTGGGATTTCGACTTCGGGCGGTGCAACTCCAAACGCTATGTTGAGTGTGGAGTTTCCCCCCAAAAAAATGGAGTTTTGTAGGGTGCTCTAGGGCTCTAGGGAGGTTCCGAGTCAGGGATCTACCTGAGCTCTCCCGCGTTGTTCATTCCCCTGGCAGAGTTCAACATTTTGGGGTTTGCTTGCCTACTTGGAGGATCATGGGACTTGGCAAATTGAGGTTATAAGTACCTTAATTGGGGTTATAAGTATAGTTACCCTAATTATAACCCCTAGTTACTAAGTCCCATGATCCTTGAAGTACTCAGGTGCCACGACGATCTTTTCGGGTCGGCGGCTCAAGGACCTTACTCTAGGATACCCAGTAACCTAAGAATAAAAAGGCCTCTCTTTTTGGTATTGGGTAACTTTATAAGGAACCTAGGACTACAAAAAGGGAATAAGGGTACTACTGGGCATCCTAGTACTTCAGCACTCGTCTAATTAATCTTGTTGGACGTCCTGCAGACCTGCAAGATGATCGAACAAGCGATGTTTAAGGCGTTTACAGTAGGGTTCCAGGCTCAAGCCATGCTGCGCCATGAACTAATCCGAAATAGCCAGACAACAACAACTATTTTCTGAGTGCCCTCAGCCCTAAAATGGCATAACGCCTCCTAAAGCCTACAACCTAGCGGAAGGCCACGCATCAGCGGCGGCCAGCCAGGTCCACGTTCTCTGCATAGGCAAGACCCTCCTAGCATCATCAGGGCGCGCACGCAAACATGCTCACATGTGGATGACGCTCCTGGATGTCCGCCTCCAGCGTCTTAACGGCCTGGGCAGAATATCTGCGGCTTTGCATCCACAAGTGCTTCTGCCACTCACGAGGGAGTGTTGCTGTAAGCAACTGCACAGATACGCGGGGAGCTGCGAAAGAGCATAAACTTAAGCGGCATGAATGAAAGCAAACCCGCACCCAAGCTTTTGCTGCTCTCCTGAATAAGCCCGCGCAGCTTGGAATAAACTCTCCTTGTTGATCCCTGTGCTCAAGCATGCACTGTATGAATCCTGGAATCAAAATGCGGCGGTTTCTTCGATCAATTTCTCAAAATCAAAGCAAGAGCGTTTGTCTGAGTCGCGGACTAAGTCAAGGTGTGCCTGCTCCTGCGGCCAATAGGGCTGTAGCTAACCTCGGGAATCCTCCTAGCCCACATCGTGAAACCCGGGAACCAGGCCTGCAATTGAACAGGTGAGCAACACTGAAATCCCTTTAAACTTTGCCATAAGCATTGCCCCTGCGAGCGTGACACTTTCCTGTTGGTGAAGTGCTGGGTATGCTGGGTCCGACCCTTAACCCCCAACTCCAGTGTCCCTGATAAGAACTGGTGCTTACGTTTTAACGGAGTCTTGGTCCAAGTCTTGGTAGTACATTATGGTGCATAAGGTATAGCCATAAATGGAGTATCAAGGCTTGTTGTTTTGCTCTTTGTCCCGATCCCTACCCTACTGACTGGGGAGCTCAGCCAGCAAGAGCCACCTTTCTTTTGATCCGGGTCGAGGCAAACTCGATTCACAACACAGACAAAACTCCAGAGCTGTGTCGACTTCTTGAAGAGCCCATGGGACTATTAGATAATGGCCGCTTTTTTTTAACAGGTAGGAAGGTACAATTCTCTTACAAATATACACTAGTATGGTTGCGTTTACAATTTTCTTATAGACTCCTTTAACGAGCCCTTTGAAGGAACCCTATTCTAATTATCAAAGCCCCTAAGCGAAGAAAGGATGCTTACGTATTCAATCCCCTATATGTGGCATCTTTGCCATTGGCAGACCGCAGGCCTCGGAAACAGCGGCTACAATCAAAGGGGAACAGGAGGGACCCTTAATGGGGACCCCTGGGTCCCTATAATGCGCTATTTCATGGGTAGATACTAGCTATATTAAGGGTATATGCCTAGGGGTCCTTATTAAGGGTCCCTCCTTCTACCCTTGGTTACAAGACAGCAAGTACTCAGAGTTGAAGGTGGGGCCTTTGGTATTCCGAATTTGGGGCTAGAGTTCCGCATCTTCCATCTGAGAAACCCCGATAAATAGTGTTTAAGTTAAAAGGGGTCAGGGCTCTGAGATACTAGGATGCTTCAGCGCTTTGGGACGCCAAAACCTGTAAGTTTCGGACTCAGGTACCTCAGGGTGCTTGGGGAGCGAAGGCTTGCCCCTGAACCCCATTGAAACCACGGTTTAGGGTTTAGGGTTTAGGGTTCAGGATTGCTCCTCACAGGTAGAACTGCAAATGCCTACGTCGAGCTACAAATTTTGTTCCCGCGCTCGGCGTGTGCTCCGTATTCATGGTGTTGGAGCGGCAAGGTTTTGTGCTTTCAGTTCGAATCCAGGCGGCAGGGGCGTATCTATAGTTTTATGCCGGCCTTGATAACTAGAATAAGGTTTTCGGGTACATTGTAGCAAAACAAAGCAGCAACTTGCAACGAGAAGTAGTGGTCTGGTACTAGCACAATTCAAACAACGCTTTCGCAGTAAACACGCCGACATTCACTTTAAAGTATACTTGTAAAGCTATAAACTGGACTCCCATGCCCAAAAGCACTGAATCTCCAAACCTGTCGGATCGGAGTATTAAACGACAACACCCATGCAACAGAATGTCAACCGTGAGTCCTTACAAACTGAAAGACAACCCTACACCCTAAACTCGTGATGACATGCTACGCTCTGGCTTCGCCTGGCTTCGGGCTTCTTGGGTGAAGACAAGTTTATACAGGTCTTTACGTTTTCCAGTGTAGGATGTGAATGTCATGTGGACCGCATGAGGGTTTATTCGCAATCACCGCCGCCATCGGGAGCTTCAAGCTTCGGTTGGGGTTTGATATTGATGCCCACGGGAAAAGAACGTAATTCGTTGATTCATTAAGTTGAGCTCAATCCGTTTGAGAGCTTATGCCGTGATCCGGGTACCTTTTGGATCCACATGAACGCATGGAACATCAATCATGGCGGTTGCATCGCCAATAACACGGCCTCTTCCAGAAGCCTAGATTCCGTGGGCATACAAGCCCGTCAGCTCTTCTCAGCATCAGGTCGCAATCGGCAAGCTTGCCTGCACAATTCTTCGGTACTTCGCCCACCTACAGCCCAGTGAGAAAGACTGAACCGTTGGCAGGCTCAACGTTTGCTGTGCGTTTCCTATAGCCCGCTGGCACATTCGACAAACCATCTAATCCGCCATCCTGACTACTTGTAGACTTTGGCTTGCGAGCTCAGAACTCCGACTGTTGAGGGGTTTGGGTTCGAATGGATTCGGGTTTAGGGTTTAGGGTTTCTGGTTTCGGGCAGCTGGCCTTTTGAACGACCCCCCGAGTCGCCGGATGCAAAAAACACCACACCTATACTGCGATGGCACGGCCCTAGATTTGGCATTGCGATTGACACTTCGAACTGCTTAGCTGAGTGCACAAGAGTAGTTGCAACATGCATACTGCTTACCGGCAATGGTAAGGAACAGCAGGTTTCTCGCATCCAGACCCGACAATCAAGAAAATATCGCAACCCCCTACGGCCTGAGTTGCAGGCGAAATCCGGAAGAGCAGCTGACCAACCAAAGTCAACGAAAGCACGCCCTCGCATTTTTTCCATTCTGGCGATGCTCCTGTCAAGAAAAAAGAGCATCTCTTGGCTTTGGCTTGGCAATGCGGCGAGTGCTTGAACAAGGCCCAGTTTTCAAGTCCGAACTACCAGTAGGACGTATTCTTTGGGGGTCCATACCAGGTAGCCAAGTAGTACACGTTGTAAAGGATCCTCATATTGGGGCGCTTGGACTTCGCGTTTGCTGATCTGGCACATATTTTGGCCCTGAAAATTCTACAGGTGAGCCTGCCGTGAGGTTCGGTATTAAACCCGCAACTCCCCAATCTCGTGCAAAAGTCAATTAAATCTTGTTGCGACGTAACAGAGGTGGACCCGATTTCTTGATTGTACTTCAAATGTCTTGGGAACTCAGGTGCTGCTGTCTGGGACCTCGGTGTCATATGGATACGACAGCTATCCATCTTCCTTCATCCCTACGATATATGCCAACATGCCAAGAGAGAAAGGGAACATTGCGCCTGGCGCCTGGGTGCACAGCAGAACCCGCAAGCAATTAAGTTCCCATTCCTTCTGTGAGATGTCTCGCCAGGGGTATCATGCTTGTATCCTGCTCTGCCGTGTGCTGGGACCACTGTGCAGGATCGAAGCTGCAAGAACATCTGGCAACGGAATGTCAGATGTAAGCGAAAATCAAGACAGCAATGAAAGAACCTCTGGCAGCAGAGTGTCAGATGTAAGTTAAAATGAAGACCATATCCTCGAAGGAGCAAATTGCTCCAAGGCTCTGTTCAAGAAGATGGCATTGCCACAAGATGGGCGGCACTCGTCAAGGGCACAGAGCTATGTAGGACGCTCCCTCCGCATGCCAATTCCTCGAAACATTTTCCACACCCAAGATCCCACTGCCCAATAAGCCACCCAGCCAATGTGATACTTGGCCTATGGAGCTTTGAGTTTCTGCTGCTTCTTTCTTGACACTCTAGAAGTCTTGCAGCTGCTTCGGGCTCAAGTGACACTCAGCCCTAAACCCTAAACTCACTAGATCTGCAGGGCATCTTCGGATCTCCGGGCAGGCATTCCGAGATTCAGGCAGTGCAGTGCGTTCCAAAAAATAGGACGCCTTGAGCGTCCGCTGCGACTCTATGTCGCACAAACGCCAGCGATGCAAGCCAGACCGTTTACGAAGTTTCACCAATGCTATGGATCAGAACCCACCACCAACGAAACAGCGGCGCCAAAAGGACAAGGAACTAGGTTTTGTAGTCCTTGTAGTAATCCTTCTAGTAGTACTCCTGGCCCCAAATTCTCAGATTAGGGGTTTAGGTTTAGGTGTTTAGGGGAGTAGGATTTAGGGGTTGAGTGGATTAGGATTCAGGGGTCGCAGGTTTAGCGGTTTAGTGGTTTAAGCGCTGACTGGTTTAGGGTTTAGGGTGTTGAAATTAGACCCTCAGCCCTCAGCCCTACATCCTAAACTGACAATATCTCTACACTACTCTGGCCAGGCATATGGTTGAATCGCCAGCCTACGCCATTCCCACCATTAGGGGGAAACTGCATGATAAAGGCGGTGGCGCCGGCAAGCATGAGCTGAGGTTCATCAATGCAGGGCCTAAGGCAGTGTTCCGAGTTGAGTCTGGTAGTGATCATGAACGAATATCACCCGGATATAGCAACATTACAATCATGATGAAATGTAATCTGGAGGTCATACAACCATGTCACGACTTATCACTTGCTTAGTTGTCTGGCTACGGAGTAATTGCCTCACACTGGGGAGCGCAACCGCTGTAGCCGACCCGAACTTGCAGCCACATGTTCATACCCAAGCTGGAAAGTTCCTGAACTCCTAGATCCAAAACCCTCACCGGAGAACAAGGACCGGGAACTGCAGTCTCGCACAGGTACCCCATTGACAAGACCTCACTTTGGTACCGGCATAGAATCTGGGCTGTGAAGTACCAGGGAGAAAACATGCAGACTTGTCTTGCATCATGGTTCCTTTAAGGACGAGGTCAACAACAAGTAATAAAGTATGGCACACAAAACCCTAGGAATGTACATGGTATTCTGATTTCCTGTCCTGTTCACTAGCTCTCATGTATATCGAGTTCAGGGAATTGCCGAGCTTTACAGGTTGTTACTATAGGGACCTGAATAATTAGAATAAGGTTTCGGGACCCGTAAGACTATTTTCACAACTAATAAGGAACCCTGAAAATAGGATTCGTAATTATTATGAGGCCCCTATATCATAGAATGCTACTATAGATCCCCTATAGATCCCTTTAAAGGACCCCTCAATGAGGAACCCCCCCCCCCCTACCCAAAACAACATAGTATCTAAGGCCCCTATGTTAAGCTCGCGGGGGTCTTTGGCCTACTTTTCGGAAAGCTAGCAGAGTCTTGTAGCGGATTGGCGTGCATCAGACATATTTTCCTAGGTATACACGAAACCCCGAGGAAGTGTGCGGCCAGGCAGGTGTCCTCAATACTCTCTAGCCGGGAAGCCGCGGCCGCAAAACAAGGAATCGCCGATAAGGTGTATCACCTTCATTTATAGGATCCTTAAGGGATGGTGGTTCAAGGGGGGAGGGTACAAGGAATCCTTAGGGGAACCTTAGGGAGTACTAGGGAGAGTTAGGGATCACTAGGCCATGTACCCCCCTTGGAACCCCCTCCCTTAAGGATACTATAATTCATGTTGTTCTCCGATCCTCGCTCCAGCGTGTTGAAGGAGCCCAAGGACCACTTTTTGGAGACGATAACCGAAAGAAACCGCATGGACGTCAGCGGTCAGTTTTTCGCATGCTCGGCAGTCGTACTTTCGCCTGGTGCTCTTTTCACGTCAGGGTAGTCTGGTTCTCCACTTTCCTTATAAAGGCTGTGGAAAAGAGCACCAAGTGCTTCTAGGGCTTGGGATCGCCGATTTCGGGTTTAGGGTTTAGGTCCAACTTGCAGTTGTGAAGGAACACTGTCTAAGATCAAGCTTTCCCCTGCTCTCAGAGCTGCCCCATGAAACCGTACGCTCCCCTTCAAAAAGGGGGCACGCCGGGTGTGGGTATCCCATGGCAAAGAGATCTAAAATGCTTCGGAGATCACTCCCAGTTGAAAAGGGAGGCAGTTCAATAGACGTTCTCGGTCTTGTCCATCAGATGCGATCGCAGACAAAATCCTCGGAAGGTGGAAGGCGACAAGTAGTTTCCCAGACGCCCGGGAGGATCCAAAAAAGTAGATCCCCTTATGGGGGTTCCTATAAAGTACCTGTAGTAGTGTAGGGCCCCACATTGGGGGATCTACTTTCTAGATCCTCCCGGGGGTCTGGGTTCATCCATCTGATGTACAGGCCTTGAGAATCAGAAGAAGGTTTCGGGGTATATCCTAAATCAGACCCTAAACCCCAGAACACCAAAACGCTTGAAACCCTATGTATTATAAATAATCACGCAGTTTGAAAGCTCAAAAAGCTTCCATCGATGGACATGGAGGCGCCACCTCTGAATTGCTCAAAAACTAAGCTCAAAGCCCGGCTAGGTGTAGGAGTTTAGGTTTGAGGGTTTAGGGTCCCCGCTAGGTGTAGAGCTTTTGAGGGACTAGGGTTTACCGTCTAAACCCAGATCGCCACTAGCTTTGGGAGATTAGGTAGGGCCTTGAAGTTGGCGAGCAAACCTTTGTGTGGCTGGGGGGTTGGGCTTGGGGGCGGGGCGGGGGTTGCCTTCCGCTAGTCGGTCAGACGAGAAGCCCCAGAAAGCAGCTAAAGTCAAAGTAGGCAGGCAGGTTCCAGTTTGGCAGAGTCTTGAATGTTTAGACCAAGCACCATTACTCCTACTATGACGGAAAAACAGGTACCTTACTCACCACCCTACAAGTGGCCGCTCATTGCGAGTTTCAGAAGCCAAAACCCTCAAGGCCTCCGACCACAAAACGACAAACTAAGTAACTGAAACCCTACATTCTGAACCCTCATAACAGAGCTGCCTAAGACTATACTGCTGCAGTAGGAGGCCCAACAAAGCACCTGACCGTAACCTCTGACAGGCAGTATCGCCGCAACGAGTACATACAGGTAGGCTTCAGTAGTCCTCTTCTGTCGGCACAACTACATGTGCAAGGGTGCAGGCTTCAATAATTTGTGTTTGGGTGCCTCTTTGGGTCCGAATGCACGCCCATCCCGACGTAAGTTGAGCCCAACATACAAGGATTTAGGCGTTGAGTAGTGTGGTTTAGGTCGCAACAGCCTTGACTCTTAAAATCCGGAAGTCTTGTTGGGGATTCAAGCCGAGAGACTGCTCTGGGGCGCATGATTCCCTAGCCAAGTCGAGCACGGTACCTGACTGAGGTGAGGCTGCTGAATGTAGTCGCCGTAATATTTGGAATAGAGGGTTTGGTGTATCTGCTAAAACATTACAGCGAAGAGTATTGCGAAAAGTCGAGAATTGCGGCCGGGAGAGCTTGAACAAGTTAGCCAAAGCGACACCCGTTTCGTCCACAACCCGAAATGCGACTTTGCCAAAAGTCTCATATTTGGTTCGGCGGAACTGTTTCGCTCGACCAACGGCAGGAGTGCAGCACGCTCCCATTTCTTCAAAACAACAGCTCATGCCCCGTCTCCCGCCCTGTCTGCGGGCAGAGGGCGATGCCTAGCATAGTGGTAGAATAAGGGTTTACATTTTGCCACAGTGATATCATGGCCAGTTGAACTCTAAAGTAGTTCGTCTGAAGGCTTCGAGTTGGAACCCTGGCTTCTTCGGAACCGACTGGAGTCTCCAAGTCGTAGGCTTCTTCATTTTCTGCAGCCAAGCTCGCCGATGCCACCTAAAGCCTGACATGAAACGAAGCCACTCGCTGCAGCCTGAGGTGCATCCGCGTGCATTCCGAAACTCCGTACATGCTCCTGCCGACAGGAGAACTGCAGTCGCCTGGCACGGATTGCACGCTCGGATTTGGGAGACTCAGGGTCGAGGGCCTAGAGGCACTTGATTTCGTGGTACAGGGCCAGTGCCCTAAACCTTTAGACAGAGCTGCGAAGAGACTCGGCTTCCGTTTCAAGCACCTGGCATGTCACAAACCAGGTAGACGTCTAAAGTATGGCAATTGGTGGAGCTGTTTGTCTCCCTGTTCAAGATCGATGTTCCAAGAGGTGAGTGAACTCCATTCAAAGACTCGGGTAGAGCACTGCGTTTGAGGAGGCATAAAACAGAGCTTGGCAGCTTAACCGCCCCAACCTCGAAAGACCCGGTGATGACGCTGCACCTTGGGATTTGACAAGTCTGGGCAGGCTAAGAAATCAAGGATTAGGGTACAGTGAGGCAAAAATGATGACTCGATCCAAGGTCAGTACCTCTACCTGACTTTCAAGAACCGAAGTACTGCTGCATTTTTTGGGCATGAGGTTTTGCGGCCCGGCCTCCATCCTAAACCTTAAACCCCTGAGTGACCATTGTCTCCTGGACTGCAGGAATGGATCCCTACAATACTCAATACTTTGTTATGGTTGTCCGTATAACTCCTAAACCCTATAACCCATTTCCTACTAAGAGCCAGGGATTCATCGCACCATAGGTCGTCCTGGTTGTCTTAAGTACTTCACGGGCCTGGTATTTACAACAGAATGTTTGAAGGTTGTGTCATAGTTTACTTCTGATGAGGAGCCCTAAGGAATACTAGTACTGGAGAAAGCTGGTCTAGGGGTGTCGGCATTTCATAGCTTTCCGGTGTTTTTTCCATGTTGGGGCAAATTGGAGTCTAAGATTGCGGTCGGGGCAGCGAGTGCGGCTTTTGGCCAATGCTTTCAATTTCGTTATTGCATTCTTGTCAGGAGACTGAAGGAAGAGATTTAGAGGCCAAGGAGCATGAGCGGGGTTGCCCCGTAGTGGTGGTAAGCATAGTAACCTCGGCGGAAGCAGCCGAAACCGAACCTATGAGTCGGTGTCGTAGAGAACCACATCCAGGTGAATTCGGGCGCCACTCTAGAGCTTCGATGCGCCGAGCTGTTTCAAGCGACAGAACACCTCCGACTTCCACAGAAGGAACGAGGTCTGAGGTGTTCCAGATTGAAGGAACTCAACCTTCCTTGATCCTGAACACTCCATTGAGAACAGCGCATAGTCCTGGAAACCCACGACCTACCGTTGCGATTAAGAACAGCACCAGCAGCCGCAGCACTGACCGAGCCGAGGCGCTCAGCGTAGACTGCCTCCAGTGGTTGCGGATGCTGAGCATGGAGAACAAGATGCCGAAGGGGCTGATCAAGGGCGTGTGCAGCTGGCAGTTCACGTCTGCTCCGGCGTTTACCTGCCAGAGCACAGGCTTGAACCAGAGCT
Organism: Symbiodinium sp. CCMP2592; assembly: GCA_905221615.1. Taxonomy (NCBI): domain Eukaryota; class Dinophyceae; order Suessiales; family Symbiodiniaceae; genus Symbiodinium; species Symbiodinium sp. CCMP2592. Next base: position 73,291 of record CAJNDT010006185.1, on the reverse strand, counting down.
TACATGGGAGTTTCCGAATATAGGGGTACCTTATTTTAGGGTCCTTAAAATAAGGATCCTATTACTTTAGGCTTCCATATTAGAGTCCCCTATTTTCGGAAACTCCCACATCCCCACCAAGTTGATTTCGACCGGAAATAAGTGTGTTCACTTGGCAGCGCTAGGTAGGTATGCTTGACTCCTTCATTGACCCATGGCTTTTGGCACAGGCCAAAACGGCCGAGGCCCCGGATACATGCCCCATACGTGACAAAAACGTTGTGACGTCCCATGAAAGCCTGTTCAGACAATAAAGAACTGACTTATGGATCCCTAAAAAACTGCCTTATGGATTCCTAAAAAGCTGCCTTATGGATCCCTAAAAAGCTGCCTTATGGATCCCTAAAAAGCTGCCTTATATGGATCCCTAAAAAAAGCTGCCTTATAGATCCCTAAAAAGCTGCCTTATGGATCCCTAAAAAGCTGCCTTATGGATCCCTAAAAAAAGCTGCCTTATATGGATCCCTAAAAAAAGCTGCCTTATAGATCCCTAAAAAGCTGCCTTATATGGATTCCTAAAACAACTGCCTTATGGATCCCTAAAACAACTGCCTTATGGATCCCTAAAAAAAAGCTGCCTTATGGATCCCTTTCTTATATGGATCCCTAAACCCTAAACCCCTAAACCCCTAAACAACCCTAAAGCCCTCTTACTTTAGATTTCAATCAAAACTGCCTTATGGATCCCTAAAAAAAGCTGCCTTATGGATCCCTTTAACTTTAGATTTCAATAAAAACCCAGGTACCAGGATGAGCATCACCTCAGCGGAGCCAGAGCCGTGGAGGATCCTCGTGGGGACGCAAGCAAAGGGAGTCACTACCTGGGACCCTTAATGGGGACCCCTGGGTCCCTATAATGGGCTATGTAATGGGCATATAATAGCTATATTAAGGGTATATACCTAGGGGCATGTAATATAATAATGCACAGTATATCATGACATAACACACACTAGTATAATAGTAATATCATCTAACGAAACATACTATAACGTATAGAACGATTCCGACAACGATAGCTCTTTGACCCCAAGGCAGGCAAGACTCGTCTTGTGCAGCGCCAGGTTCAGCTCTTGCGGCGATGCATGTGGAAGAAGCTTCGTCCTGGGGCGCGAAACTTTGCTTTCACACTTCCAACGGCCCAAGGTCAAAACCCTAAACCCCAAAGCCTCCGCCTTCAAACCCGCAACCGTGGTGCAAACGCGATATGAACCCTGCAGGTGAGGAGTGGGATTAGGACGTCTGCGTCTTGCAGGGAAGTGCTAGGCCATGGGCTTTGTACCGGTTTTTGGGTAGCGGAATCTATTCCGGGCTGCTTCAGCGCTGAACCTGAAAGCTCCGGAAGCATCCGGAACCCGAAACACCCCCGACTGCTCGCATGCCTCCGAAGCCAAAACCTCATGCGCTTTGCACTTTATGTACTCAAATGATTCAGGGATTTTTTTGAGCTCCTTTTTAATGATTCGGCGAGCTTAGGGTTTCGGGTTTAATTGGCATCTCTCATGCGGTTCTCATTCTTTCGCAGGAGTTGCTGTCTTCAGCGCTGCTGTGCCGAGAAGTGTTTCAGAGTTTAACACGGGTTCGTACCGGTTCTTACCACGGTTCGACTCAATTACAAAGGGGCGTTGGGGCAACTGTGCTATGCTTGTGTTTCGGAAGACTTAATTACAATTTGGCTTTGGGGCAATCGTACTATAGCGGCGTTCGGGAGCCATTAAGGACCATTCTTGCAGTTCTTCGGGCACCTTTGTCAGTGGTCAGCGTTGAGAATACTGACACGTTATATGTAACGGCTGAGTACTTGCAACAGCATCCTTTGAGGTGCTCACTCACTGCGATACTGTACAACTCCAACCCTATTCCATGTACTAAGCCCCGAGATTTAGATTGGTCTTCCAACAGCCTGTGCCGATCTCCTATTAGAACCCTTAAGACAACCATGTCAAACCCCAAAGCACAGCGCAGAGCACTCGTAAAGAAACGGGTGGCTTACAAAAGGCCCATCAACAGGCCTTGGTTCATAAACACGTGCCGCGTTCGTAGGGATAAGAGTCAGATTACAGGAGGAAAGGTGATTTATTCATGAAGGGCCTACATCACACAAGGGCTCCTGAGCCCTTTTAAAGACTAGCCGCTAAACACCCACACCCCTAAACCCTCAAACCCCAACGTCACATGTAAGCCCGAACAGAGGCATATTACATTATCTTATGTTGTATTGTGTTAATATTCTACTAGTATCACATCATTGAGGCCCAGCTTCATGGCTTCGATACACCCGATGACGCTGGCGGCCACGAATGGTGAGTAGCCCACCTCCGTAGGCTGCAGAGCTGTAGGGCTGTGTGAGGGTTCAGGCTTGAAGCAGCTTCTTCTTCAGGTGAAAGTGCTTATCTACGCTTAAGGGTGGTGGCTTATACCTGATGTTTGTAGGGTTGAGGAAGGAGTTTGCTTGTTGAAGGGTTTACAGCGGGCTTGCTATCCAAGGGCTTAGCGTTGGGTCTTATGTAACAACTTTTCGGGTTTAGGTCTGAGTTCGTTTATAAACGGCTCGCAGGTTTCGGACCTTCACAGCCTTGCAAGCTGAACGTCCGAACTCCTAGACCCTATGGCCCGAGCTAGGAGCATCCAAACCTTCCACCCAAGACCCTGCTGTCCGAGCTGTCGTATCACCAACCTCTCAAGCCTTCGCATCGAACTGAAGCCCCGGGTTTAGGGCTCAGGGGTTTAGGGGTTTAGGGGTCTAGGGGTTTAGGGTTTATGAACCAAGCCATGTAGGGGTTTAGGGGTCTAGGGGTTTCGGGTTTATGAAGCAAGCCAAGAAGCCATGTTCGGCGACTTGAAATCGCAGCCGGCTTGGCTCAAGATCTCAATCCTGGGCCGCTCCGCGGGGATTCGTTAAAGGATCATGGGACTTAGTAGGGTTCCTTAAAGGGTTTATTAAAGGGATCTATAGGGTTCCTCAAAGAGATCTATAGGGTTTAGTGATTAGGGTCTATTTGGGACGATCATGGGACTTAGTAGGTAGGGTTATGAGTACCTTAATAAATGTTATAAGTAGATAGAACTATAGTTACCTTGCTTACTGCACTCCGGAGCTTGATGATCTTGCTCAGTCTCACCACATCCATGTTTCACGAACAAAGAGCATCCTCCTGTCCAACCCTGGTTTCTCACCCGACGAAGCCAAGAGACCGTGGCAAGTCATCCCGAAGTGGCCCGATTCGGGTCTGAATAGTTGTCGATAAGAACCCTTTACAAAAGTCACCATACACAGATGCCTTTATATACCCATTGTAAAAAATCCGGAGGGCTCATGTTGATTAATGGGTGGTTGTCAGAAATATGGTCCCTTTTTGGGCCCCCATGAAAAAAAGTCACCTAATACTTGAGGTGCCCAAGAAGCCAAAAAGGGACCCTAACTTTGACAACTACCCTAACCCTAAACCCTAGACCCTAAACCCTAAACCCTAAACTCTAAACCCTAAACCCTAAACCCTAAACCCCTAAACCCTTAAACCGTGGCTCCCCTCCACGTTGTTCACCGCCGCCGCCCAGAGTAGAGCCGTTGATCCGAAGCCGTCGGTGCTCCCAAGGTCGGCACGTGCTGTAAGGAGCACTTGCAGGGCCTTGTGTGTGTGTGGGGCTGAGAGCTTCAAGACATCTGTGTGTGTATATACATACATATATATACATATATATATATATGTGTGTGTGTAGGTATGTGTATATCTGTATGTATATATATATGTACATATATATATATATATATATGCACACATGTACATACACTTATACTTGTAAGCTAGCAGGACACATGCACAAACATTTGTTTGTGCATATAATGTATACATATATATATATATATATCTACAGAAAAAGGTAGGTGCACACAAATGAACCTAGTGACTGTGGGTGTTGCAAGAGTTATTGGCAGGTTTCGAGCCAAGGATTTTGAAGCAGAAGTTTCAGGTGCAAAGCTACAGGATGGTGTGCAGCGTATATATGAATGGAGACATTGACGAGGAGATATTGAGTTTATATGTATGTTGCGGCCGAAGCCGTACACCCAGACACGTCACGTGAACGCCTGATGGCTGCAGGCCCCGGTATAGGCTCAAGCTTGCAGGCCCTTCAAAACAGTTTCGGCGGCTGAGGTTGGCATCATTTTGCGCTGGGGGCTTCCGGCGGTACACTCGACGTCTAGAGCTTCAATGTCTTGGTCTTGAGGATTCTGACGTCTTTGTTTAGGGACCAGGGTTTAGGGTTCAGGGTCTTGTCGAAGGACGGCAAGTCGGAGGGTCAGAACGTCAAGTTGAAGAGGCGCAGTAGGCTCAGCCCCAGCAGAAGGGCTCCAAAGAGTTATAAGTACCTTAATTGGGGTCATAAGTAGTTATAAGTATAGTTACCCTAATTATAACCCTAGTTCCTAAGTCCCATGATCCTCCAAGTACCGAGGGCTTAGGTGTTCAACCGGCTCGGGAGCGGCTCCTACAGTAATGGCATTCTAGGGCTCCTTGAAAAGAGTCCTATAAGGGATACTATAAGGGTACTCATAATTACCTACATTAGTTGGGGGGTTCCTTATTCTGTCGTGGAATCCTGCGAGGCGGCATACGTTAACATCCGACAAGCTGAGCAGAGAGCCTGCTGGAAGAGGGGCTTACGTGGCTGAGGCCAAGTCTACCATTGCGGTGGACTACCTGGCCTCGTTGTGAGAGAGAGCTGCGCAAATGTGCAGCAGGGGCGTCTGGGGAGCCAAGAGTAACCTCGGAAAGGGCAGAACATCTTTAAGTAGAGGGCTGGATTCAGGAAAACCTTACCTTTGCGTCCCATGCCGGAGAGTTGGCCTTTGAGAGTGTTGCAGATTCATACAGGCTGCTCAAGACACTACGAGCATTCTGAACATTAGGGTGTAAGATTTCCTCGATAGAATCTAGCTGTAGAAAAAAGTCTACCTCCGTGAACAACCCTAAACCCTAAATCCGAGACCCAGGACCCAAGCCCAACACCCTAAACCCTAAAGGCTATAACCTAGGCCCGAAATTCTAAACTCCAAACCGCACAAAGAACACCTCCTGAAGGCCCAAACCCTGAATCCTGAACCGACTCTAACCCTAAACTTCCTCAATCTTGAACCCTGAAACCCTTAAACCCCGAAACCCTACCCCCTGAACCCCGAAACCCTACCTAAACCCTAAAACCCGAAACCCTAATACCTAAACCCAAAACCCTAAACCCTAAACCCTAAAACCCTAAAACCCTAAACCCCTAAAGCCGCATTCCAGGGGCACAGGCTCACTCTGCTGCACCAGATCATTGGGGTCAGCCCGCATCCTGGGCTTTCTTTTTCTTTGGGGGGGGGGGGGGGCTAAAACCCTAAACCCTAAACCCCTAAACCCTAAACCCCTAAAACCTAAACCCTGGACCCGGAAACACCCTACCTTTTGAAGGACTTGTAAGCCCTACAAAATCAACTTCTCAGGACTTAACCCTGAAGAACCTACCTTTTGAAGGATTTATACAACAAGGACATCAGCATAAAGAACCTTGAAAAGGAAGGTTCTTCAGGGTCCAGGTCAGGCTTTGGGTCTAGGGTTTAGGTTCCGATTTGGGGTGAAGGATACGTTCGGAACTTGCGAGCCCAGCCTCCGGCCTCATATACGGGCCTGCATAGCCAGAATACTTGGAGGATCATGGGACTTAGTAACTAGGGTTATAATGAGGGTAACTATACTTATAACCGCAATTAGGGTACTTATAACCTTACTTACTAAGTCCCATGATCCTCCAAGTAGGGTCCAATTTTGCAGGGGCTACAAGAATTCTTTACAAGCCATCCATCAAGCAAGGTCCTTCGCTCCAGAAATCTCGCAGCGACCCTTGTAGTAACCCCTAAGTAGACAAACACTTTGAAGAACCTGTACAGAACCCTGTTCTGGCTACAAAGGTCTCTATGCTTAGTTGCTGAGTTCATAAGCCCCCCAAAAGTGTACACTTTCAGTTTTATAGTGGGTAAAAAGCTCCCAAGAAGTGTCAAGTGTATCGACACAGCTACTGAGCATAGGATCCCGTACGAATGAAAGCCGGAAGCCCGAGGACAAGAGGAGGCCCCGAGGAGTTGCAGGTAAAACGATGGAGGTGTTGAGGAGAGGGTTTGGTAGGTTTTTTTTTGAACACTCTTTTTCTTTACCGCAGAACAGGTTTGGTAGGGTTTAGGGTTTAGGATCTGGAAATTCGCTTGCCTTAGGATTTGGGATTTAGGATTCGTTCGTGTTTAATGCTCGTTTGGAGATTTGGGGATGCCGGACCTGGGGGGCTTTGCACTTCTATACTGAACTTAGAACCCTAGCAAAAAATATAATTTTAGCTGTTTCCTAGGGATTATAATAGCGAAAAACTAAAAAATATTTCTAAGTACCCCTAAGACTTAAGGAGCTTCGATCGAACACGAGGAGTCTGCCGCCAAAGCCTTGAAGCTCCGATGAAGGAAAAGCCGCGAGTCCCAAAGCTCCGAAACCCTAAATCCTAAACCTAAACCCGAAACCCTAAACCCTAAACCCTAAACCTAAAGCTCCGAAACCCTAAACCCTAAACCTAAACCCGAAACCCGAAACCCTAAACCCTAAACCTAAAGCTCCGAAACCCTAAACCCTAAACCCTAAACCTAAAGCTCCGAAACCCTAAACCCTAAACCCTAAACCCGAAACCCGAAACCCTAAACCTAAAGCTCCGAAACCCGAAACCCTAAACCCTAACCCTATTCCCGAAAGCTCAAGACTGCCTTAGTTCCCCCAGGGCTCTGAACCTTCAACCTTTAACTCCTGAAGCCGCTAGGCACTGCACTCTAAACGCACAGCTTTAGGGGTGTAGGGCTTATAGGATTTAAGAGTTTCGGCTTAGGGTTTAGGGTTTAGGGTTTAGGGTTTAGGGTTTAGGGTTTAGGGTTTAGGGTTTAGGGCCCTCTAGCTCTGAACCATTCTGAACCCCAAGACCAACAAGCACTGAAAACCCTAAGCCAAGCATCTCAATCAGAGTGGACAGGACCATGGCATTGCCCTCCACCGCCGCAAAGCAAATAGGGCTCCACCCTGGTCACAAGAGAACTCGAAAAGGGGACGGCTACTTAAAGGATCACGGGACTTACTAATTAGGGTTATAAGTAGGGTAACTATACTTATAACTACTTATAACCCCAATTAAGGTACTTATAACCTTACTTACTACGTCCCATGACCCTCCAAGCAAGAGAACTCGAAAAGGGGACGGCTAGGGATTCCGCAGGGGCTTCTGCAAGGTCTTTCAACTTTTAAGGCTTTAGGGTCCGAATGCCCGAAGTCGTAAACCCTAACCCCTGCACCCAAAAACCAAGGACAGCTCTCAGTGTATCTGGATGGTTTCCTCTAATCTGGACTCGGGATGGAAAGAATTCTGAGCTAAGGGTCCCTGAACTACTTGGAGGATCATGGGACATAGTAAGTATGGTTATAAGTACCTCTATTGGAGTTATAAGTAGTTAAAAGTATAGTTACCCTAATTATAACCCTGGTTACTACGTCCCCTGATCCTTTAACTAAGGATCTCTTACCTGAACTAAGGATCTCTAATATAGGGACCTCAATATTGTAGGTAATTTTTAAGGCCCCTTTTTCATAGAACCCTACTACAGATCCCCTATAGACCCCTTTAAAGGACCCCTTAAAGGAAGCCTATGTTAATTATTAAGGCCCCTATAGTACTGCAGCTAGGGTTATAAGTAAGGCAACTAGACTACTTATAACCCCAATTAAGGTACTTATAACCTTACTTACTAAGTCCCATGATCCCCATTGTAGAACCCCTATAGATCCTTTTAAGGAACCCTATTATAGAACCCTATAGTACCCTTATTACCCTAAACTCTTACTAAGTCCCATGATCCTTGAAGTACTTCTAAGGACTTTCCTTGACTGAGGTGAGGGGCCTGGGAGTCTCGGGTAGCTGTTGGCCCAGGTCCCTAAAGACTAACCAGGACCCTCCTTGTACCCTCAAACAGGGGTATATGGTCCCAAATAAGGGGCATTTAGGGTCTAATAGAGGGTAGATGGAGGGTCTAGGAAGGCTACTGTACTCTGAAATAAGGTGTACTCTGGCTCACGGTCTCCTTCTGTTGCACAGCTGCACTACTCTAGCCGAAGAGGGGTATTGCCAACATAAGAACGGCTGTTGGTATCTCAGAACCTAAACCCTCCAATTTGTGTGTTTGGACGTCGAAAAATCAGCGGCAGGTCCAAATCTGCTTCAGGGGGCCATTCGCAGAAGAGCCCAAAGCCAAAGCCGTCACAACTGGGGCCCGGTTTAGGGTTTAGGTTAGAAGCTGCCCCCACCCTGTAATAGTGGTATAATAGGAATATAATAGGGCCCTAATATAATCCTTATAGTCACGATTACAGGGTGGGGGCAGCTTCTAAGGTTTAGGGTTGATTAGGGGTCCCTTGTGTTGGGATATGCCTATAGTCGGCCTGTGCTCCCGCAAGCCCGAAACCGTTCATATAGGGGCTTGAATTCTTAGTATAGGGTTCTGGGGTAGATTAATTATAGCACACTTCTTAAAATAAGGAACCCCAGGAATAATCTTGGTAATTATTGCTTATTGCGGGCTCCATAGTACACTTATAACAAGGAACCCTCGCAGTAACATTGGAAACTATTGCGGGCTCAATTTTACGCCTCGGTCTTTTTGTTTCCAAGAGAGTCGGAAGCTACAACTGCCCTTGACAACTTCCTCTTTGGCCGCCTTAGCAACTCGAAACATGCTTTGGTGTGTGTGATATATATATATATATATGTACACAGACACTTGCACATAAAGATACATTGTAAAAGTAAAGGTTGCTATCTGTATATATAACTAGTATATATATATGTATGTATGTATGCATGTAACGTACTTCAAACATCTTCATGAACCTGAAGGAATACTGCAACAGATTTTTAAGCTCTTACAAAGGCGGCCTTCTGGTGTGCGCTCATCGAGCGACTGAAAGCCATTCTGGAACATGAACCTGGCAGGCCAAGTCTGAGAGTTTTTTTCGGAGGTTTACGGGTTTAGGGTTCAGGGGTTTAGGGCCATATATGGGTTTAGGGGTTTAGGGTTTGAGGAAGTGTTGGTAATGGTGCTAGAAGATAAGGTGACTCTAGTATACACCCAAGGGAATAAAAGATGCCCTAATTTTCAAAACTCCTTGTAGACCCGAAACCCTCGAATCTTGGTTCAAACGCAGTGCTTGAGGGTTTTCTTGCGCGATGTCCGGCACGGCGCGTGGTTGACTGCAGTGTGAGGGCTTTTAGTTTGGGGCTCCGGGTTTTAGTTTGGGGCTCCGGGTTTGCAAGTCGTGGGTAATTATATTCTGCACAGAGCTTTCAGGCTCACAGCCTGTGCAACGGTTGCATGGCTGATCACACGATTTGACGCTGTAGGCTGTACCAGGCACGCGTACGCCACAAAGATTTGACAAGCGACTGGAAGCATCTTCGACGGTACGTGGGACATGCGGCTCCAGGAGTTGAAAACCTTCAATGATCGAGCAAAGCCACCCGGCAGCCAAGAGAGAAGCCCCCTACACCCCCAAAAGTATAGCCCAACCTTACAAGCTTGCACCCGAAAAGCCGAAACGCCCAAACCCTAAATCCCCATAAATACCCAGAGCCTGGGCCTCTAAACCCTATAGACTCAAAAGCCGAAAGAATTTCCAGTCTGCCCAGAAACTTCGCAGTTGCGTAGGCTGCAGGGTCCGAGGCGTCCGACTTGAAGCCTACGCAGTTCATGCATACTTGAAGCTCAGAGTTTAGGGTTTAGGGTTCAGGGAAGCCTACTTGAAGCTCAGAGTTAAGGGTTTGAAATTCTCAAGTTCAGGTTTCGGGGAGGGGAACCCTACTTGAAGCTCCATGTGTAGCTCTGCTTCGAGTGCTTTTCTGTGATATGACGATGTTCAGGGGTGGCCATGCCCATGATTCTTGGATCCTTTGTGATGTCTCGGTTACAGTTGATGGACAAAATCCTGCATGACCCTAAGGACTCTAAACTATGGGAACTATGGTATATTCCTTATTATGGGTAATGCAGGATTTTGTCCATCAGCAGTATGGCTATAAGTTTACTTCGTCTTTGCAAGGTTCATGAACATGTGTCGGTAGAAGCATAAAACGCGGTGACTAGATTAGGCTTTGGACTGCTATGTGATATAACTAGTGCACTACTAGCATCGTACTGCCAAATACCACTGCCACTATCCAATCATGCGCACTTTGAAAGCTCTGCAGACAAGTGTTTAGAATGTGAAGTATTCGCTTTCCAGGAAGCTTGCGTGGAAGCTTTCTGAGAGCATGATTACAAAGTTGACAAGAGACAAGAACAACGCCCAAACATATCTACAGTTAAAGTTCGAAATTGCGTGGCTAAATGCCTATCTTGTACTTCTCTCTTGGATGACCCACAGTCGTCACGCATGCACCCCTGAATCCCTACAGGACCCAGCCACTGAAACTGACGGGGTTAGGATTCGGGGTTCAGAGATCGAGGCCTGGAATCACATCCTCTATCGGGACGATGGCCAAGCTTCGGTACTGGATCCGCTGCCTGGCATTGCATTTGGCCGTCCAAGCAGGGAAAGGCTCTACGGGTCCAAATAGGGTTTGGCGCTTACACCCGAGTTAACGCCTGAACCCTAAAGCCTAAACCCCACACCGCCAAGCCTTAGTTAGTCCGATAAACCCTGCTTGGAGGATCATAGGACTTAGTAAGTCAGGTTGTAAGTACCGTAATTGGGGTTATAAGTAGATATAAGTTATAAGCATAGTTAGCCTAATTACAGCCCTAGTTACTAAGTCCCATGATCCTTTAAGTAGGATGACACTCCCCGAAGTAGTTCTACGTATAGTGGTCCTAATTATAACCCTAGTTACTAAGTCCCATGATCCTTTAAGTAACCCTAAAACCTCTCTTATAGAACCCTTATAGATTCCGTTTTAGGAACCCTTTAAGGAACCCTAGTTACTAAGTCCCATGATCCTTCAAGTAACCTCCCAAGCTGCAGCCCTTGCCCTGCTCAGCTTCGCGTCTGAAGCAACTGCTGAAACTTCCTAATGTAGGGGCCTTAATAATTAGAATAGGGTTTTGGGGCCCATTATACTATAATTATATTAAGGACCCCCCACCATAATATTGGTAATTATTTAAGCTCCTACATTAGCGGATAGTGTTTCGTAGTGTAGGGTTCCGTTTCGATAAAGGCAAAGGTCCCAAGTCATCGATTTCACTCTTGGTATCGGGGGCGTCTGAATTTTTGCAGTTTCTGCAGTTGGACTCGCGCAGATATCCGAAGGCACGGCAAGATGTCGACGAATGTCTCGGAGCAAACTGTCCACGAGCGAATTGTGCCAAGCACCCCAGTACTTTGCCCAATGGCTGGGGCAGCTCCTAAATCCTGAAGCGAAGCCGGAGGCCAAGGTGCAAGTTCAGCATCAGGCGGTAGCTGTGCCAGTTCCCCTGCCTTGGCTGATCTTGAGCTACTACTACTACTACTACTACTACCACTACTACTACCACTACTACTACTACTACTACTACTACTACTACTACTACTACTTCTTCTTCTACTACTTCTCCTACTACTACTACTACTACTACTACTACTTCTTCTTCTCCTACTACTACCACTACCACTACCACTAGTGCTACTATTTGCTACAATCTTAGTATTCCTCTTACTTCTGGTGCTGTCCGGCTCGTCCCCTGTTTCCTGCTACTCTCCTGTCCTAGGGTCTCCTGATGGGTTGTCGTCCTGGGCTTTCTTGGTGCTCTCCTGGTGGTGGTCTCTGAAAATGGAGTACACGTGTAGTCGCGCTGGCAGGCTCATTGCTCCAAGCGTCAAGAGGTTGATGTGCAGCTTCCGGAAAACCATGCCTTGCACGAGACGCACAAGAGGGATTGGCTGTTATGGGAGTTTCCGAACATAGGGGACCCTAATATAGTACTCTAAATAGTAGGATCCTTGCTATAAGGACCCCATTGTTCTTGTGTTTGCCACGCGAGATCGACTCGTGGGTCAGCTTTTAAACCAGAGCCCCCGACCCCAAACCCTCTACTTCGGGGAGTATCATCCTACTTAAAGGATCATGGGACTTAGTAACTAGGGTTGTAATTAAGGTAACCATACTTATAACCCCAATTAAGGTACTTATAACCTTACTTACTAAGTCCCATGATCCCCCAAGTAGACCCTAGTCGCGCCTAGTTCGGTTGTGTCAGCCGTCATTGCGGCATTACGCTTCATCATGTTGCTGCATCCTGCCTTTGTGGCAACCTCCTTAGGAAACCCGGAAGACACATGGGAGTTTCCGAAAATTAGGTTACCTCATTTTGGGGTCCTTATAATCAGGATCCTATTTAGTGTGCTATATTAGGGTCCCCTATGTTCGGAAACTCCCACATGAACATCCTGCTAGGCCGCAAACTCGTAGTCTAGTAGGTTCGCTGGAACCTGCCATTCTGTTTCTCTGACCCTAAGTCACCGATCTCACCCAAACCCCCAAACCTTCAACATGCTTCTGGAAGTCAAGAGGCTCCTCACCACCGAGGCGATCTTCTCTTTGTCTTGCCTTGGCTGTTTTATAGCAATCTCAAACGCCGGCAATTGAACGACGTCCCTGCAAAAAAAAACTACCCGCAGCGCGACCGAGTGAGTATTTCAAAACGCGACATTCGTACAGGGTATTGGGGGTATGCAACAATATGGATATGTGAGGACTATCAGGGGGTACTCTTTGAGTCAGTATCAGCATCGCGAGAGATCGGATCTACAGACCCTGCACAGTACCGGAGCTTACAGTACAATATAGGGGCCGGAATCGTTAGAATAGGGTTTTGGAGCATATTAATTGTACTATAAGCATAAGAACGAACCCCCAAACTCGTATAGGTAATTATTTGGGCCCCTGTAGTATCCACACCCCCATGTCAAGTGCACTTGAGACCGACCAGTACGCTCGACTCAAAACCGATCGAGACATCAGAAACAATAGTCCCCTTGTCAGTCCTTACTGTAACTACACTATAATGTTCGTCGTGCACGGAATATAATATGCTGCCAGTCAGCTACTTCCTGGAAACATGCTACCTCCTAAGGACATATGTACAGTAGCAGCCCCAGACTCAGGCATCTACAAGGTTCCGCCTGGGTGCACTGCCGTCCCTAGCCCTAACGAAGACCAGATACAAAGGTGCCACAAATCCGAGCGACAATTAGAAGTCTACGAACCTAGGAAACCCGACTAAAGAGAATCTGCCCTTCGAAGTTAGACTTCTTGAGCTACTCACAGGAGAGTAGGGATTTACAGAGGATATCCCTCTCCAATTCTTGGCGTATGTGCTTCCGGGGGCCGGCCACAAAACCTAGCGCCTGTAGTAGATTGTAAGATGCTGTAGCAGATCCGACTATCTTGTAGTAGTTAATTCCATTACAGCACATCATAGTACGTCATAGTCTCTTGTCGTAGAAGTACCACTACTTCAGCTCATCATAGTAGATTATCGTGCATTATGATAGTTTGTGTTGCAGTATATTGCAGTGTCACGGCTGATGATATAAATCCTGCATTAACTTAAGGACCCTAAACTATGGGAATTACGGCAGATTCCTCATTATGGGTAATGCAGGATTTACATCATCAACCGGTTGATGATATAAATCCTGCACTAACTTAAGGACACTAAACTATGGGAATTACGGCAGATTCCTCATTATGGGTAATGCAGGATTTACATCATCAACCGGTTGATGATATAAATCCTGCACTAACTTAAGGACACTAAACTATGGGAATTACGGCAGATTCCTCATTATGGGTAATGCAGGATTTACATCATCAACCGGTTGATGATATAAATCCTGCACTAACTTAAGGACACTAAACTATGGGAATTACGGCAGATTCCTCATATGTAATGCAGGATTTACATTATCAACCGGCTGATGATATAAATCCTGCATCACCCATAATAGGGAATATACCGGCTTACATCATCAACCCTAGCACCTTCGACCCGAGCTGCGCGACGGAAAAGTGGCCCTCTCCTACGGGTGCCCAGACCCAGTCGAAGATCGGCGCAACTGCCAACTGACGGGCGCCTTCGGGAGGAAAAGGGCAGGGATTCGGGTCTAAAGGGAACTCCAGAAAGTTGGAATATGGTTTCAGGGTAGGATACCTTATAATTTACCTTAAGGGGGTTACGATAATGATATTCCAACTTTCTGGCTTCTACTGTAGGGGTTTTTGGTGTAGGGCTTATAAGGTTTAGGGTTTGACTTTGAGAAGGCTCTCGGAGAACAGGGATCTATCGCCAAGTTGGTTGCGCAGTGTAAGTATCACCTAGGCTTCAAGGGACCTCATTATTGGGTTCTTAAGGTGTCTAGGGCCCTAACTATGAGGTCCTTGGAAGCACAGGGTTAATGATTGAGCAGGCTTTCGGTGTTGGGTTTGGTATGATTAGGTTAGGTACACCTAAGGAGCGGTCTTGGGTATTGGTATTTCTTGAGGCCGCTATATTGGTGGCGTAGTCGCCTCTTGCTGACTGACCCCGGGCCCGAACATACAAGGCCTACCAACCATCAGCTAAACCCTAAGCCCTAAGGCCTAAACTAAACCCTCAACCCTAAACCCTAAACCCTAAACGCCAAAAGCCTGCAACCCTAAATCCCTAGAACTACTACCCCTAAACCCTGAACCTAAACCCCTAACCCCCAGACCAGCCCTGCGGGCCCTGAATCTCGATGTTCTTCGTGTCGGTGAGGCCACTGAGCTCTCGCGCAGCCCTCTCCAACCTGCTTTCAACGCTTTGCGGTTTCCGAAAATTAAGGGTACCTTCTTTTTGGGTCTTGATAATAAGGATCCTAATGCTTGAGGTGCTATATTAGTGTCCCCTATTTCGGAAACTCCCAGTTTGCAGTTTCTGGCTGGAGTTGCGAACCCTCCACCCCCAACGTTACACTGCTAATCCCTAAAGCCTTCCTAAACCGAAACTCCCAAACCCAAAACGGACGCTGGTTCAGTTTCAAGCCTTTCTCGGTGTTTTCAGCCGATTAGTAAACCTGACAGCAACCCGAAGCCCTCACCCTACTTAAAAGATAATGGGACTTAGTAACTTAGGGTTGTAATTAGGGTAACTATACTTATAGCCCCAATTAAGGTACTTATAACCCTACTTAAAAAGTCCCATGACCCTCCAAGTATCAGCACCACAGAATCCTGTGCAACCCTACGGAGCAAAAGCCCGAGGTTGTCTATCTTGTGCATGAACTCTGAAATGCAGACGTACATGAAGAGGTGACCACCGCCACATATATACATATACATATATACACACATATATGTGTATACATACACATGTATGTATACATACATATATATATATATATACATAAAAAATTCACAGAATCATATGTATGACTATGAGTAGGCGTATGTCTACTCAACCGCATGCACACGTATGCAGATACGCAAGTGCCAAACCGTCATGGCCATCACATGTATATATGTATATGTACATGTACATAAACAACTAATATATATATATATATATATATATATATATATTCACATTGATTTATGCATACGTAACACTATGCAGGTGAAAAGCCTTCGCCGGATCACTGTCAACTGCTCCATCAATTTCCAAGCAACGCACACACACACACACAGAGCTGTCATGACAAAGGCCTTCCGGAAAGACTCGCTCTTAAGTTGTATCAACCCCTTGATGATACGAGAGCCAGAATGTAGAGGGTTGTATGTATGTATATATATACATATGTTTAAATGATTTATGACTTTGCAGGTTTTCGAAAAAATCAAGGACACTTCTCTGCAATCCGTCTGATTCCGTCCAGGACCCAATGCCTCGCTGCCAGTGTGAGAAGCTCCCGAAGACCCACTCGGAACTCCCCTAATTCCTCAATGTATGATCTGGCACATTATGGTATATTATTAGATAAAGGTAGATTATGGTATTATGGTATAGTACTAGATTAAGGCAGATTATGGTATTATGATATATTACTAGATTAAGGTAGATTGTTTATTCTGGTATGATTTAACCGTATCTTCATCCAGGAACCGACACCAACCTCTCTTCGACCATGTCTGCTTGTTCAGCACCTTGGGCCGCAGTGTGCAGGGGTCTGTCTGTGTACACGCACTGATGTATCGGCAAGCATTCTTGCTGAAGGGATTGAGTTCATGGGTTCAGTTCCAGGCTTTTCCGGATCACGGTGTCTGGGGATGTACAAACTGTGGAAGGATGCTTTCTTTCGCTTGCCTGGGTCAGGGCCCACTGCCATCTGACTGGGTGAAACAACGGTTTGCCATACTTAGAGGATCAGGAGACTTAGAACAATGAAGCTGGAACGATGCCTCAAGGTAAATGAAGGTACATTGTGGCACAGCTGTCTTAAGAAGGCCACCAATGTCAATGCTAGTTGTCAAGCTAACTGAATAAAACACTGCCCCAGGCACCAGACTTCGTCTTAGGCAGGGCCCGCAAAAAGCACATAAGCCAAACGCAGCCATGGAAATATCTAACACAAATCCCCTCACACTGGTCTCTAATTGGGAGCCATGTCATGATCAGAGGGAGGCCGCCTCTCTTTCAACTATTGGGAGCGCTGAGAAAATGGCCAAAACCCAGATTTCCGACAACCCTCAACCCCCAAACCCTAAAACAGTAACCCTCAACCTCCAAGCACAATATCCCCAAATGAAAACACATCCTAAGCCCTGAATCCACACAGCGCCCCAGCCCGAGACTACAATCTCCTGCTCCGAGGGGCCGTATCGGTGGTCTTGTGGCGAATGGGTGGGCACAAGGCGACGAAGAAGCCTCGGAAAAAAGAGAGTAGCATGGGCCCCGGGCTTAGACTGTCTATGTGCTTTAGAGGCACCTGTACTATACGCAAAGCACTGGGGTCGAGGGTTTTTTTCGGAATCGAGGCTAAGCTCTGCAAGCTCAGCAGCAGCTTTTGGGTCTGCGTCCGTCTTCGCACGGCTTGGGCCCTTTTAGGGTTTAGGGTTTCGGGAAGGCGCAAACAGAAAGCAGGAAGCGCAAGGGCGGGAGAATGAAACGGAGCTTTCAGAGGTGACCTTTCAAGTCCATTTGAGTTTAATCTATACCCCCTTCGAACCATAATAAATGCGATATTGCTAATGGTCTCATGGGTTTTATATGAACGCAAATAAAACCCCACGGAGACTATAGTAATCGCTTCTGGGGTTCCGAGTTCGGGGTTGACGTTGCTTAATCCTTGAACACCCAAGCCCAGCCGACTTCACACCCTAAACCCCCCACGCAGTCAAACCTTAAGCCGCCCAAAAACAACAAGCTCTAAGCTCCTCTGAACCCTTATATCCAAGGGTAAAAGGAGGGACCCTTTAATACGGACCCCTAGGTATATACCCTTAATGTAGCCATTATATACCCATTATATAGCCCATTATAGGGTAGGGGTCCCCATTAAGGGTCCCTCCTTTTTTCCTTTGATTATAAGCCTTGAACCGGAGCGCATGGACCCCCCATGTCAAATGGGAGTTGCAGCAGGTGTATAGAACCCTTAGGTAGGGCTGTAGGCTGAAAAAAAATCATGATCATTTTTCTAAAGGTCCCTCAGAAACGACACTGAATCTTACATGACCCCCCCCCCTCCCCCCCAATCTGGATCTTCGCTAGTTACTAGGGGCTCCACGATCACATTCACAAAGCCTTTTGGGGAACTTTCTCGCCGAGGGCAGGGCTAACTGCTTTGATCGGCAACTACACCACACCACCAGATGCGGCGCTTACAAACACAATCTTGACAAATCAGGGAGGGCTGTCAACAACAGGGGACATATATGTGGTCAAACACAAATCCAAAAACGCAAGCATAAGGCAGAAAGCCCTATGTTCTAAAAACCCTACAGCTCCTGAAGACCTAAAGCTAAGACCCTAGGCCTGAAAACGCCTAGGCGAGCAAGACGCGACAGCGTTCCACGTAAGCTGGAATGGAGTCGATAGCCATGAGGCGAGACTGCTCCTCAGGGCTCATGGGTTCATTTGCTCAGATAGGAGTTTCCGAAAATTGGGGTACCTTGTTTAGGGGTCCATATAATAAGGATCCTACTATTTAAGGTATTATATTAGGGTCCCCTATTTTCGGAAACTCCCAGATTGCCTTGGGGGTTTCAGGGCTCCGGGGGCTTTCCCGGCATTGGGCCTTCAGGTCTTCAGGGCTTTGGGTGTTTTAGGCTTTGGGGTTCAGGAAATGGGGACTCCTTGCACGACACAGGGCGTCTTTCTGAGTTGGTTTCAGGATTCAGCGCCCCCCCCGGCACGCATGACGCCAGATGATTGTTTTGGTCGGCACATAGCCCTCATGCCAAGCATGACGTTGTAAGAACGACAAAATCCACACAAAGCCCAGCCTGAAGGCACCTGAATCAACAGCGTAAACTCTGGGAAAAACAAGGCAATCCATCATGGAAGCCCTCAAGAATCCGCGACCGAAAAACCTGCCGTCGTGCCTATACACAGTTGGCACACCATGAACGCTATGCTTACAGATCCCAACAGAGGCCTGCAATATGCCCATGATTCGAGCTCCTGTAGGAAACCAGAAAACGCTGCTTCATGCGGATCCGAAAGGGGGCCACAATGTGCCTGATAGTGACTCTAGCTCTCGTGGGTAGCGACAATTCTTGATTTGCACAGTGCGCCTGGAGCCTCAGACGGAGGCCGTTTTTGGGGACTGTTCCCATGAACCAAGCTAACGGACAAACCCCAAAACAAGCCTAAGCCTCTGCAGCCAAGTTTCCCCATGAAAAGACTGCGGGCAGGAAAAGTAGTCGTACCAGATGAAGAGTGGCATGGAGCAAAGGTCCTGAACCAGGTACGCAAAGGCTGCTGTTCTGTGAAAAGTATATGCTTTCACGAAAACAAAACACACCGAGAATCTGTCAAACACCAGTCAGCAAAAAGCTGCCTTGACTATGTAATGTGAGTATGGCTTATGAAACTGTTCCTATGCGCAAGTCTAAGCATGCTGAAGCCCACTTGCCCCTCGGGCCCAGTTACCCCTAAAGGTGCAGTGCTGGACAATATTGCGGAAGGGGTTGCTGCAAATAGAAGGGTCCTAGAAGGGTTTATGCAAGCAGCAGGTGCTCTCAGGGTTTATCTATATCATGGTAGGCTGTGAACCCTAATTAACCTTCCTATGTGGAGCTCTCAGCTAAAGCCCGAAACCTCAAAACCCTACTTAAAGGATCATGGGACTTAGTAACTAGGGTTATAGTTAGGGTAACTATACTTATAACCCCAATTAAGGTACTTATAACCTTACTTACCAAGTCCCATGATCCTCCAAGTAGATGATGGTGTATCGATGTCTCCAGTCTCTATCCTGATCTCAACCTTGGCACCTCGGCAGAAATCAGGCTCTGCTGGCCAGTGTAGAGCTCAAAGGCGGTTCCAGAAATGAGGCTGGATCCTGACTCACGGCTCCTACTTCGAGGATCATGGAACTTAGTAAGTAAGAGGGATGGGGTCTACTTGGGGGATCATGGGACCCCACTAGGTAAGGTTATGTGTGCCTTAATTGGGGTTATAAGTTTGGCTATAAGTATAATTACCCTAATTATATATATATATATATATATATATATATGGTCACCCCCCCCCCGTTGACAGACCATGCCCTTTCAACTCAGTCGTAGCGCATGGTCTGTGATCGGGGGGAGGGGGCACTCAGTTTTCAAAAACTCAATTCCAAAATTTCCAAAACTTCCAAAATTCTCTCCCCTAACTTTCCGGATTTCCAAAATTTCCAAAATTTCAAAAAAGTCAGCCCTTATGTTTTGGAAAACTACTGTCGACTAGGTCGGGTCGTTTGGGAAATTTTGGAAATTTCGGAAATTTCTGAAATTTTGGAAATTTTGGAAATTTTGGAAATCCGGAAAGTTAGGGGAGAGAATTTTGGAAATTTTGGAAATTTCGGAAATTTTGGAACTTCTGGAATTGATTTTCAATGGGCTGATTGTGACCCATCGGATGACAGACCATGCACTACGACTCACTTGCAAAGGCAAGGTCTGTCTAGACGATTGTCAGTGCAAAAGTGGTACTCCTACGAATACGATTACCAATACTAATACTGACATTGATCATTTGCTGACTGCCCAAGCTAATACCAGCATTAACACTAATATTTACACTCTTTTAAGCCAATACGAATAGGCACCATACAAGTACTAATAATGATTAATACTGATCTTCATACTCCTACGCATATCAATAATTATGCCCATATTGGTAGTAGTGTATTTTAATACCAATACTCATACACACCTGCATATACCAATGTACATAAATATACATACCACTATATTAAAGCACAAATACATTAGCTCATGCATGTATTTATCTGTTGTATTTTCATGTAATCAGGAGTAATACTAATATTAGACAATCGTTCATACAATGCGAATACATAGCCTCATTTTAATATTAGCACTAGCACTAGCACTATTACTAATACCAATCACACTGTTTATACCAACACTAAGATTTACATAAGTATTGATATTCCTACGGATGCTACTGCGTATACTCTTATGCTGTTAAGAGTAATGCTGTCACCAATACTACTACTACTACTGACATTGATAACTTGTTGAATATTCAAGATAATGCCAGTATTAATACCATTATTAACACTTATACTAAGGCTAATGCGACTATGGATAATCCTAGTACGAATATTAACATTAATATTCCTACGAATACCGATAGTCATATTCATATTGATGTGAAGACTAATACCATTACAAAAGACACGTGCGTATGCTAATGCACACCAGAACACATACCATTATCTTAAAATGCCGATATGTATCAATGCATTCATGTACTGATGTTTTAGGACAAGCATATACTCATATACCAATGTAACAAGACACTACTTGTTAATGTGTGAATATACTATACTAGTATGCTATTATACTAGTATGCTACTATACTAGTATACGACTACTGTAATATGCAAGTATACCGACATGGCAGGTTAGTGTACTAATATGACAACATACTGATATACTTATAAATCTTTAGACAATACACGTATATTGCATATACTAGTATACTAATACACTAACGTACGAATATACTGGTATGTTAATTTACTAATATATTAATACAGCAATATACTAGTTTACTCGTGCATCAGTTGTACTAAATTATTACATCTACGAATGTGCAAGTATACAAATATGTTGCCTCTCGAACACACCAATGTATTGATATACTAACCTGCTGATATACGAAACTATCAGGATAGTACCATATCGAAACTAACTCTAATTTTGATACCAATACTAGCACCTCTGCCATTATTAACTGATATTACTGGCATTGACACTGGCACTAACACTAAGACTAAAACGAAGATGAGCACTGACATTAATGTACACTTACTACTGTCGGTATTTACATATATATATATATACTTACAGTGAACGTAAACACTAATACTATTGCTGATACCTATACTAATACCAATATTATTACTCATACTCATACTCATCCTATATCAATGCTACCACAAAACTCATAACTCACGTGTCGCGCGTCTGGTCCATGCGTCCTCAGTACATGGCATGTTAAAAGTACACTGGGTATATGTACTGTAAAGGATTTGCTTTGCAGATTGTCGTCATGTGTGGTGTGTTTAGATACAATATCTCAACCTGGTCACCGAACGAGAGTACACTATCACAAGGGCATGGTCTGTCAACGAAAAGGTTGAGCATATATATATATATATATATCCCTAGTTACTACGTTTCGGGCTCGGGGTCTTAGAGTCTAAAGTCTGAGGCTCCGAGGGCTTAAGAGCCTTAGGGTTGAAAGTCTCACGGCTTATAGGGCTTCAGAGTCTAGGGTTCAGAGGTTCAGGGTTTCGGGGTTTAGGGTTTAGGGGTATAGGGGTTAGGGTTTAGGGGTTTAGGGTTCTAGGATACCCAGTAACCTAAGAATAAAAAGGCCTCTCTTTTTGGTATTGGGTAACTTTACAAGGAACCTAGGACTACAAAAAGGGAATAAGGGTACTACTGGGTATCCTAGGAGTCTTGGGAGTCTCAGGGCTCTTTTTGTGTACGAGTCTTAAGGGTTTAAAGGGAACTCCAGAAAGTTGGAATATGGTTTCATGGTAGGATCCCCCCTATAATTTACCTTAAAGGGGTTACGATAATGATATTCCAACTTTCTGGCTTCTACTGTAAGAGTTTAAGTGCCTAGGGTTTTGGGCTTTGTGAGTTGGCCTTCTGGGGTTCAAGCTCGGGTGGCTGCTTTCTGAAGAGTGCAGACCAGTTTTCGGCTGGTTTTTCGAAGGATCCCTGCTCGTCATGATGCGACTGCCTTGCAAAACTTAGTCCATGACTTCATCAGCCTGAAAGAGGTGTAGCAGACACCATGTACTATGTACCTTATACCAGAGACTGATTATTTACCACCAGAAAAGCGGCCACGAGCCGAAATCGAAACGCAGGATGCAGGGTCCCGGGCTCACAGCACAAGTCTTCAGCCCAATCTAGTCCCTTTGTACTGCGAGTCTCAAGGCGTAGTACACCCCCCAAACCCTATTCCGAGTCGTAAGGCATTAAGGCTCACAAGTATAAGGGTCCCAAAAATATTTAAAGTCTTCCTGCGTATCACAGTTAGCTGTCTTCAAACGAACCCTATTTTGAGTCTGAATAAACCCTAAACCCTAAACCCCTAGACCCCAAGCCCCAGACCCGATAAGCGCCCCCCCCTCCCATACATCGAGTAAGATCCTTCCATGACGTTCCGGAGTGCATCTTGGAGCACCTCGCAGCTCGTCTTGCGCGTGTTGAAGGTCCAAAATTTGGGGCCTTGATAATGAGAGTAGGGTTTTGGGGCCCATCATACCCTTGATAATGAGCGTAGGGTTTTGGGGCCCATTATACTCTAATTTCAATAAGGAGCCGTAACCCCCAAACTAGTATTGGTAACTATTTGGGCGCCTGTAGTAATCCATGAACTTTTGGAAAGTGCAGGTGTGCGGGGTCGGATGCTTCTATAGAAGCCACCACTAGCCACTAGCCCATCAACCGCACTCGACATCCGAAATGGAATGATGTTTTGGGAACTGAGAGCCGTGGCACGGAAAAAAACAGGCAATGTTGAGGTACTATAGGGGCTTCAATCATTACCTATACTATTTTGGGGGCTCTTAATTAAAACTATAGTCTGTTGGCCCCAAAACCCTATTCTAATTATTTCGGCCCTAGGTTATGGATCCTTAAGCCTCATGGCTGAGAACCATGCGATAGAATCCAGAACCCAGGATTCTTGGTCTATCGTGCCAGGTGAGGGGGCTGAGCATTGACGAGGACCACGCTACTTAACCTAATGATCCGGTCTACAACACGAATGCAAGAACAAATTGAACAGTGCCTTGAATTGAGAAAAATCGGGATCCGGATGGTCACAGCCGGCCCATTGATGCGAGACGAACATGGCATGGCCGCTGCCTGAGTGGTTCAGGGCATGCGAATGTGGGCCTTTGCCTGTAAGTTAAGACTTTTCAGATTCGCTGGGGCTCTGCTTGCTGGGTTGTCGGCGAGGGCGCATCGGAAACACATCGTGCGTGCTCTTACCCCAAAGCGCCAGTGCCCGACTTCCTGCAACCAAGCACTGTAATATGTTGCGAGGCGACAAGGCTGACGACATCGCCAAACGCAAAGGCATTTAAATGGGAGTTTCAGAAAATAGGGGACCCTAATATAGTACCCCCAATAGTAGGATCCTTATTATAAGGACCCCCAAAAAAGGTACCCCTATTTTCGGAAACTCCCAAATGGTTCGGGCTCTTGACCATGTCTCGATAAAGACCTCCCTTCATTGAACTGTCTACGACGTGCCTTCTGGACAACACTCAAAACCCAGGAGCCGAAGCACTACCGCTCCAAAACACTAAAACCTCAAAACCCTGCGAAACTTCTAAAGTGGACCCGCAGCGGTGCTCACAACGAGCATGCCACCATTAAGGTCTGAAGCATCGAGGCACTCCGAGAAGTCCCATCGAGGGGCTTGTAGTTTAGCCTCTAAGTGTTTCGGATTGAGGATTTGGTATTTCGTAGGCTGCAGGAAACCGACCAAAACGAGCCAGGACGCCATCGACGAACTGATGCAGTGGACCTTTTGCCAAGAGCTGCTCGTGAGGCACAAGCTCCTGTGAGATTCGGAATTGGGATTTTGGGTCGAGGTACAGGAGCCTCGGGTGCGAGCTTAATATTGGGGCCTTAATAATTAAAATATGGTTTTGGACCCCATTCTACTATAATTCTAGTAAGGAAGCCCCAAATAGTATAGGTAATTGATTATTGAGGCGCCTATACTAGAGTTCGGGATGGAGGAGGATGAGGATTGGCCCAAGACCGGGATTGCAAACTCGAGAATCCAGTCCTGCATATTCAGCATTTCTTCGACGGGCACCACATACATTGGAAACTGCCTCAGCCGCCACAGATCAGTGGATGACCCTGATACTCCTGCAGTGTTGCACTCTGCATGTGAAGTCATCTTAAGGTTGCGCATAGCAGATGGCTTGCAAGTCTAAGGCCCCTGTTGAAGCCTCGTGGGGTGTCTTTCGCCTTCATCGAACTCCAATCATTAGTAAAATTACACTCTTGCGAGCATTACAGCACCTGCAAGAACTAACTCAGTGTTTTGTGAGCTTGCAGCTTCAATGTACTATTACTACCATATAACTACCATATTACTATCATATTACTATCATATTACTACCATTATAACTATCATATTTGGCAGTGCGAGGGGCTCGCCAAGGCTTTTCGCAATCTCTTGCGATGCTTCACGCATGGCTGCCGCGCGTTCCTCCAGAACGTTCCGCGCTGGAGCATGGCAGGATCCAAACATGGCTTCTTAAGGCGCGTTGCCCGCAACCCGGAATCGCAGATATAATGTCAGACATGGAAACAGACTGAAAAAGGGCTTCGAGGCTTCTGATTTTGGGGCTTTGGGGAGCCAGCACCCTTGAGCCCTGAGCCCCCGAGGCTTTAAACGCGGGAATCCCACTCAGAGCCGGAGCCGCGGGAAAGCGCTTCTCCAACCTGGGGTCATCATCCTCCCTCCCTCTCAACATTTTCGATGACTATCGTATGCTGCGCATAATAAATATGCATATATAATTACATACCTACATATATACATATATATATATATATATATGTTTTATTTCTCAATTTATTTCATATCGAAAACAAATATGGAGACATACACATATATGTATTTGCATACATATATATATACACACATGACTTACTCATCAACACACACACAACAGGAGGCCAAATGCACATGCCCCACCCTCGAAAAGCGACCATCAGGGAGAGTAGTTGTCAAAATGGAATCTTCTGCTTACAGCCAACCCGCAAAATCCCCAAGAGCCACGAAGGACCCTCCTGACCCGCCCGGATAGTAACCGATACAATACCCTCACAGAGCCCTAAATATTACCCTGATAGAACCCTTGTAATTAGTAACCTTTGTAGCACCTGTAACCGTTCTAGTACCCTTAAGGAACTCGAAACCCCCTCATGGAAGCCCAAACCCTAAACCCCCCCTCATGGAACCCCAAACCCGAAACTCTGGGGCCGAACCTGGAGTCTTCCGGGTTTGGTCGCAGGGACACCAGGACATGAGGCACTGCGACACGAAGCTCATCAAATCGGGTTCACGGTTTAGGGCTTCGGGTTAAGGGGAATTCGACATTAAAGTTTACGGCAAAACTGCGACTGTAAGCCGCCTCATCGAACAGGGTTTTGGAGTAGGAGTTCGGGGAGTTTCATAAAGTCTGCTGCACCTGAGAGAACCCCTTGCCCGCAAGCTCAAAAACCCTTGCAACCAACCGTTGCAAAGCCTTTCAAAAATCCTTATCACACCGCGTCAAACCTTACGAGCCCGAGTCAACATCTATATTCTATATTCTATAATCTATATTCTATACTCTATATTCTATATTCTATAATCTATATTCTATACTCTATATTCTATGTTCTATAATCTATATTCTAATTAACAGTATCCCTTAAACACCCTTCTTGCAATGACTCCAGAGCTCGCAGCCCTGGCTCCCCTGCCTTTCTGTGGATGTCCGTGCCATGTCGGGAGCAAACCAAAAAACGGAAGAAAAGTGAAGGCCCGTAGGGGTTCCTTTTAATAAGGGCACTATAGGGTTCTATAATGGGGTTCCTTAAAGGGATCTATAGGGCCTTTAAGTAGACCCTCCGCTTACCTTCTACTAGACCGAAATGCCTAGTATCAAGGACCATATGTTCTTGAACTTGTTTGAGGGTACCAGGAGGGTCCTGGGCAACGGTTCAGCGAGTTTATAGGGTTTGGGGTCGTAGACAGTGTATGGTTCGTAATTAAGGTTTCACGTGCAGGGCTTCGGGAGATTTCTTGGGCAAAGCATATCCGAGCCGTAAGGATGGTGCATCAATCACGTTCATGCCAACTCGCTTGAACCACTTCCAAAGCTGCACCGGCAAACGTACTGACAAGGCCTAAAACTACAACTGTGTCTTCTTTCAAACTGCGAAACTTCAAGCCGGCAGTATGTCCCTTCGTATCAATACTTTCAGAAATGCTCTATGTGCCCGTATTAGAAGGGCTGAAACGATCAAGGCAAAAAACGACATCACCAGCAGCCGCCGCTGCCTCCAGGCGAAACCGACACCAAACAAGACCAAACCTATGATGAGCCCCGACGCCTTATGCTGCTCAACAAACCATGGCCTACTCCAGGGTCTTATTGTGGTTAGCTACACTTGTATTTAAATGTTAGTTGCCTCGAAGGACCTGCACACAAAACAAACACAGCGAACAGTCCCGGAAGTCCTTGGGCGATATGGGCCCCACCGGGTGAACTTTCTCCACCCCTTCGGGGCCGAAGGTCACCTGTAGCTCTGGGATTTTTGTCCCTGAACTACATGTAAGTCATGGTCAGCGTTTAGGTTTAAGGAAACATAAACAACTACAGCGCTCTGCATTTTAAGGGTTCCGTAACACCGGCCCAATCGAAGCGGGAGTCTCTGCACATAGTGTGGTGGGCGGGCTTAGGCAGAGCGGTCTTAGGACGTCTGTTTGTTTTCGGGAAATGTCCAACTGAACTGCTCGGGATTCATGAGTAGCTTTCTAGCCTGCTGCTTTAGCTTCGGATTCGCAGGCATGGCTCCATCACGGTGCATTGAGGCTTCGGCTCTGTGGCCTGGAAGCATTGGGAATCTAGGATACCCAGTAACCTAAGAATAAAAAGTCCTCTCTTTTTGGTATTGGGTAACTTTATAAGGAACCTAGGACTACAAAAAGGGAATAAGGGTACTACTGGGCATCCTAGGAATGGTTTCTTGAATCATGACATAAACTGGCCTTCGTCGAGAAGTAGGACACGCCTGGATATATGTCCTCGGCACAGGAAAAGTCCAAAGAAGCAAGCTCTGCCTAGACCCTTTCCAAACCACGACAAGTTCGGCCAATTCATCATGAAATTAGAGCGCGAGTACACCTCGAATCCGAATGCTCGCCGGGACAACCTTGCTCCTCCAACTGCCAGTGTGTCCTATGCGGCAACCTTTAACCCGAGCACATTTCCGAAACCCAAACACAACTTGCAACCCACGGTGTTCGTCAAAAGCCTCGCGCTGGCCGATAGGTTTGAGATCACTGGACAAAGTGTTCACGGCTGCAGTTGGAGAGGCCAGCAGAGCGAGAGGGAAGGGCTGGGGGAAGGCCTGCTAACAGGATTCACGAGGCTGAGAGTCCGGCTGTCAATTATGCCATTTGGCCTTGGAATGGACCTGAGCCTGTACCCCTCGGCAAAAACGCTTCCAACTCCCGGTCGGTTAAAAAGGCACACCCTGTAACCGACGTGCCATAAATGCTTCCAGCTGCTGTTTTCACCAACGCAGTTTCCACGCACCTGGGCGTCTTTACATGTATATATGCATCATTATGTATCTGTCCCTCTCTCTCTCTCTCTCTCTCTCTCTCTCTCTCTCTCTCTCTCTCTCTTTTCGAAATTATCGGATTATCGCATGCCTGGGCTGAAGATGTTGAGGTGTCCGGTATCACCCTATGAACGCCCGCAGCTCGCAAGCCCCAAGATTGCCGCTGGAAAGCAGCATGCGCATCGTCACGATCAAAAAGATCCCAACCAGGTTGTGCGTCGTGCTGTAAACACAACTGAAGCAGCTCCTTCCAGTGTGCAAGGGCACCTTCCAACCCGAACAACCGTAAATGCCGCAACCTGGAACCCCAGCCTCTGCTGAAGCCTTACAGTAGAAGCCAGAAAGTTGGAATATGGTTTCATGGTAGGATCCCCAATGATTTACCATAGAAGGGTTAGGATAATCATATTCCAACTTTCTGGCTTTTACCTTAAACCTGCTTAAACGCAAACGTGCCAGGGATCCCGGCGGCTCACCTGCTCGGCCCGCGAGCACCGCATGGGCGAAGCGAGAAGCCGCATAGGCCTCGTCTTTTTTGTTTTGTAGGGCCTATAGATCCCTTTAAGGAACCCTTACTAAGGGAACCCTTTAAGGAACCCTAAGTAGCCTGGCTTGGGTCATATTTTTTTATACCATGCTTCGAGAAGGCAGCAAAAGCAGATCCCACAATGCGAAAGCTGTTTGTTGGTAATGCGCGCTCTCGAAATGCCTTGACTGGGGTTAGAACAAGCACTCTTGGTACATTTTGTCCGCTGGCGCACTAGCCAAGCTTCAGCAGCGTGCCTTGCGATTGAAGTGAAGCAATCTGCGCACGAAGTGGGTGAAACGAAGTTTCGTTAGGGTCTGTTTTCGAGATCGTCTGTTCAAGGCTCAAACGGAAGGTTGCGGTGGGTTTAATCTTTAATGATTGGGTTATAGATGAACTAGTTGCCTTCAACTCATCTCTAATGGGTTGTAGATGCAACAGGGAAGGTCGTCTTCACTTCATTGCGACCGATCGGTCGACCAGGTCTGTGGCGGAGGGTAACACTCGAGCGTCGCAAGGTGACTGCAGCCTATTGGGATACTGCACACCATAAACGCACTGAGGATTTGGGGTTACTTCGGAGAAGCGCTGGTAGAGTTGGCTTCGGCAGCACTCATTGCGATTGAATGGTGACACCAAACTTCTACATGTAAAAACAAATATGTATACACACACAGCCCAAGGTTTCCTTCCTACGAAACAAGAGTTTTCATTCAATTAACTCTTTTTGGTGCCACAAAAAATGCAGATCGCTATGTCCATGGCTGTTGCTCTAATAGCTGTCATAAAGCGCAACACAAGATGCAAAGGAGCTGTCTTCAATCTTCAAGCGACACTCCTTAGATCTGATCAACACATCAAGG
Source organism: Symbiodinium sp. CCMP2592 (assembly GCA_905221615.1). NCBI lineage: Eukaryota > Dinophyceae > Suessiales > Symbiodiniaceae > Symbiodinium > Symbiodinium sp. CCMP2592. The sequence continues at coordinate 43,750 of CAJNDT010006185.1, read as the reverse complement.
GAAGCTCGTTTACTGGTAGATTTTACTAAACCCGGCAAGGGGCCTGAGTCTTCCAGCAGTTTTCTTAATCAAGCAACCTCCCACATAGCAACGGCCTCAAAGTTCCACCCTGCTGTGGTTCGAATCGGTCCGCAGCCCTCAACCTAAAGACTCAAATGGAGCTCGAGGCCGAGAGCCGATACTTCCGGAACCCTGAAGGCCAGGAATATCCAGGAATCCTATTTCCCCAAACCCCGAATCCTAACCCTAAACCCGAAAACATCCTACAAACCCTAAACCCTAAACCCTACAAGCCCCGATAGGCCACCATTTCAGGGTCCGGCCATGGAGAGGGTTGAACTGCCTTTGCCTGCGAAGCACGGCGCGTCGGGCTTTCAAGGGTGTACTTCGGAATCAACCCGTTGGATGATATAGACTGCGGGATTCGGGGTCGTGGGTTCTTTATTTTGCTTCAATTAGTCGGTAGAGGAATTTCAGGAGTCCACCCTCACGTCTATAGTATCACTTTTGATTAATCTCCGTTCTGCTTAGGACCCTAAACTCCTAAACCCTAAACCCCTAAACTCCTAAACCCTAAACCCCTAAACTCCTAAACCCCTAAACTCCTAAACCCTAAACCCCTAAACTCCTAAACCCTAAACCCCTGAAACCCTAAACCCTAAACCCCTAAATCCCAAACTTAGGCAATGAAACAAAGGAACTACACTCTGGAGTCCAGGGAAGCCGGGCTGAAGGCGACCAAAGAGGTGTAGGGGGTCTTAACTAGGATACCCAGTAACCTAAGAATAAAAAGGCCTCTCTTTTTGGTATTGGGTAGCTTTATAAGGAACCTAGGACTACAAAAAGGGAATAAGGGTACTACTGGGCATCCTAATATACCTTAACCTACCGCTTTTTGTAGGCTCTTAGTACAAACCCTGATATGGAATTTATAGGGACCCTACAAAAAAGTAGGTTTTGGTAGCTCAAGGTAGGGACCTAAATATTTACCAAGACTATTCTGGGGCTCCTTAGTATGGTTATAGTATGATGTACACGTTTCGGGCTTCAGGGATTAAGGTTATTCTAATTATAGCATGATGGACCCAAAAACGCCATTCTAACTGTAGATTCTAGCAATTAAGGCACCTATATTCACGTAAAATGTTTGCTTGCAGCACTGAACATGGCGCAGGCATTTTCGCAGTGGCTAGCTATTGCATCGCGGTTGTCTCGGTCAAAGTAGGAGAGCTAGCTGCTACTCTCCATCTAAAACAAACCCTTGCATGGTCGGGGCCGGCAATGCTTCGATACACCAGAAGCTCGTTCGTACAACAGCCGTGACATCAGACCGCAAGCATATAGAAGCCTGAATACTTAGGGCAGTGTCTCGAGGAGCTCTAATCACTATTATAGGCTTGTTTGAGAACACCAACGAAGAATATCACTTATGTACTGCCCCCCATACGGTAAGAGTCCATAATGGGGCTACTATTACCGTCCTAATATATCTTTATTATGAATATCATTCAACTATTACTGAGGGGGGGCCGTACCTAAAATATCACTCACTACTCCCAAAGCTATAGATTAATATTCATATCCTAAATTGCGGAGATGCCTTCTGTCAATGCCCGCTCTCCAATCTCGACCAGCAACACTTGTTATGTAATATGGGGGCCTTGATAATTGGAACAGGGTTTTGGGCCCATTATGCTGTAACTAAGTAAGGACCCATCCCCCCATAAAAAATAGTATAGGTCATTATTTAGGCCCCTTTAGTAATCCTACAGATCGTCCCAAGAATCAGGATGACAAGAAACCCCACATACTTGCGGCGAGCCTGCTTTGTGATGTATATCCCCTTAGGCTCCACGACTTCATTACCTACACCGTACATGTTGGTGTATACTTATAGGCCTTAAAGGTACCTACATAGGAACCGTGTAAGGCCTACGTACGCTTACATAATATTAGTATTATATACCTAGGCCATGAAGTACCTATATATGTAGGAGCCCTGAAAGCCTAAGTATACACTACATGTGTACATGTAGCCTCAGAGGTCTTTTCCTGCTATCGAGCAGCACTCGATTGTCCCTTAACCGCCTCGGCGACACCACGACGGCTTAAAACTGCATCAATAGCACATCAAACCCAGAGTATGGGGGATTGTAGGGCTATGCATGCATTATGAGGACCATATTATGTACAACTAATTCGATTATCTAGATTTGAGGTCAGTGTTACGGCCTTTGCAACGAAAGCTGAATGAATGCTCACGGACGATCACCCGAACACCCAAGTAACGAAATCCAGGATCCTTTGGTATCATGCAGCGGCTGAAGCGAGTCGAACACGTCCCGCTATAGTTTCGATCATACTCTTCGTATATCGAGGTCGCCAGGCCAACCCCGGAAGGTGCGAACCCTTTGAAGCCCTGCGCCCCATGGCCTTTCTTCGCGTCAACGACCTCGTTGCCCGCATCCTGTGCTTCGGATCAAGAGTGCTGCAGGGTGTTTTTGTAGCACCATAAGCCCCAGGTTAAGGATTAGGCCTAAACCCTAAACTTTAGGTCCCAAATGGGAGTTGCCAAAAATAGGGGACCCTAATATAGTACCCTAAATAGTAAGATCTTTGTTTATGAGGACACCAAAATGAGCTATCCCTCATTGTCGGAAACTCAAAAATCCGAAAACCTGAACCCTTGCTCTCAGTAGCTCGAAACTCTGGTGTCTGTGCAGAACACTGGGGTCAGGGCCGGTGGTCTACTGTAGGGGCCTCAATAAGTAGAATAGGGTTCCTTTACGGGGTCCTTCAAAGGGGTCTATAGGGGATATATCGTAGGGTTCTATAATATAGGCGCTTTCATACAATTAGAATAGGGTTTTGGGAGTATGGTATACTATAACTCTACTAAAGAATCACCAAAATAGTGTCGGAAATGATTTAGGCTCATAGAATTAGAATAAGGTTTTGGGAGTATAGCATACTATAACTTCATTAAAGAATCCCCAAAACAGTGTCGGAAATGATTTAGGCTCCTACAGTCGCCGGGAAGACACATGAAGGGACTGTCGAGGACAACCCAAGTCCCCATCACCAGACTGTGAAACTGCGAAGCCCGAAGCCCAAGTTTGTCATCCTTAGGATTCTATAAAAGCTAGATCCCTTAGGATTCTATAAAAGCTAGATCCCTTAGGATTCTATAAAAGCTAGATCCCTTAGGATTCGCTAGAATCCTTAAACTAGGCTTTGTGAGGTTTCGATACAGATATATCAGAGATCCCAACGGAATCATCTTTCCAATTACTCAGCCCCCTTTCTGGGAGGTTGTCAAAATTATGGTCCCTTTTTTGGTCCGTAATACAATACGCACCTGAATATTAAAGGTAACCAAAAAGGGACCCTGATTTTGACAACCACTCATACATCAATACCCTATACTCGGGACCCCCGCCACCGGACCTGTCGTAGAGAGGGAGGTATCGCTGATCCAACTTTGGACCCTAAAGAACCTACATGTGCAATTGCTGCAATATTGGGGCCTTATCCGTTTGAATAGGGTTTTGGGGAATCGTAAAGTATAGATTCAGCTAATCTAAGGAAGGGCCGAGATACCGAAATCAGAATACGGGAACGCCCTCAAATTCCGACTCCTCCGACCACACACCCAGGCCCCTGCGGTCTAAAGCCCTTACCCCAAGCCCTGACCCTAAAACCCTCAAAAGCCCAAAGCCTTACTTAAAGGATCCTGGGACTTAGTAACTAGGGTTCCTTAAAGGGTTCCTTAAAAGGGATCCATAAGAGCTCTATAAGAGGTGTTTTAAGGTTACTTAAAGGATCCTGGGACTTAGTAACTAGGGTTATGATTGGAGTAACTATACTTATAGCTACTTATAACCCCAACTAAGGTACTTATAACCTTACTTACTAAGTCCCACGACCCTTCAAGTATGGGGCCCTTGTGCAACCCTTGAATGAAGGAACCCTGGAACTTCCCCCCTCCAACACCACCCGACAATGCAGTAAGTTATAGTCATAGGGATCCTTAGGGGTGTAGGGGGAGGGGGGGTAGCGGGCCTTAAGGCCCATAATAAGGACTAATAAGGCCTATTTGGATCCCTATGATATAGGTCCTCATGTGATTTATGTTCTTTAGAAGCTTACTAAAGGGGCCTGAAAAGCTTGAAGAGGGTTGTGGGGCCCATTATACTATACAGGGTTTAGGGTTTAGGGTTTAGGGGGAACTCCCAAAGCAGTATTGGTAGTTCTTCAAGCCCCTATATTATACTCCCAAAAGTCTAATCCAAACAAGCGCCTAAAAGATTAGAAGAGGATTCTGGGTTGGTTACTTGGAGGATCATGGGACTTATTAAGTAAGGTTATATGTACCTTCATTGGGGTTATAAGTAAAGCCCCCTAACTACCACCCTAGTTGCTAAGTCCCCTGATCAGGCGTCTGGCCCGAGCGTTGGAAGTAGTTTCCCTTGTGGTCCTTCCCTCGCTCCAGCCTGACCCTAAGCGAGGCACAGACGTTGCCCGCGGTGAGCTGAAAGCCTGTACGCACTGCGAGGGCTCCTTCAGCAATACTGCCCCACTGACTCTACCAGACCAGTGGCTGGCTTTTACACTGTCTGTTTCTCCCCTGACTATTCGGTCTGGTGGAGAGACATTCAGTCTGTGGATCTCCTTTTCAATTTTGACTGCCTCTCCTGTTTATGATTTGGGGCTCGCGGTTCGTGGGTCTCCTCATCTTCTGCAGCTTTGGCACCGCATATCAGGGAACCCGCGAGTCACCGGCGGCTCCGGAGACAGCGGACACAAGCCAGGTTCGTTTTGAGGGCCTGGCTGAGTGGCATCCAACAGTACAGCAGGAAAGCTATACTCAGCTCGTGCAGAGCACTGGACCATCACCACAGTGCCAGCCGGCTACCTATTCAAGCAAGGCTTCGCCTTTGGAAAGGAACAATGGCCAGTCGTGGTGGACAAAGCGGCTGGTGGTGCGAGCATTGCAATCGCCAGAACAAGCAAGGAGCCAACTTCTGTCCAGGGTGTGGCAGAGGCTGGAGTCCCTGGCAGATGCCCTACACGGCTCCTGGCAAGGGGTCGCAGTGGCAAGATTGGTGGCGCGACGAGACCAAATCGCCGCGCAGCAGACAACAGCCCTCACCGAGACGACACAAGTCGAAGGGCAAGGACAATGGCAAGGGCAAGGGCAAGCCGCCCGGGCCCAAAGGGGGCAAAGGCAAGACCGAACCCCCACCGACGGCTCCATCCATCGAGGGCCTGCCCGCAGCGCCGTCCGCCCCGGCGCTTGCAGCACCCAAGAAGCCGGCGGCCGAGGCAACACCGGCGCCGGAGAAGACGCAGTTGGAGGCACTACTGGGTCTTTTGGTCAACTCGGCTGTGCCTCTTCCGGATGGGGTTCAGCAAATGGTGCAAGACATGCAACAATCCAGCTCCCAGGCATCGGCCAAGGTGCTTCACAGAGCTGTGACGGATCAGTCAAAGGCTCGTCAGGCCCTGGCTCGCATTCGGCTACAGCGGTCCACCTACATGGAGGCCTGGAGAGACTACCTTGTGCAGCTATCTGCACTCCTCGAGCAGCAACTGCAGGAGCAGACGACCATCCTGCAGAGCTTCGACGAACACGAGACCCAGTGGATCGGCATGGAAAGCCAAGCGACGGTGCAGCTTTCCAAGCTGACCAGTGGGGACAAGGAAGCCCCAGACTCGATCGAGGGGACCGAGCGAGATGCGGAGATGGCAGAGCAGCAGGTGGACAATGCCATCGAGACGGAGCAGCGGCTTCGTGCAGCATCGGGCGAAGGCCAGGAAGCCACCAAGAAGATGATCGCGGCTCTCTCGGAGATGAGACAGAACGCAGAAGAGCAGATCCGAGCTCACACCAGAGAGGGCTCGCGCACACCCCGCCGCACTCCTTTGATGGACCTCACCGGCGAGGACAAGAGCGAGGAGAACGCCGAGGACAAGAAGGATGGACCCAAGCAGGCATCCAAGTTCCAGCTGGGACTCCCTGGCGGGGCCCGTACCTAGGTCTACGGACTATGTGCGGGCCTATCAAGCTCCCTTTACAGGTTGAGCCACATTCCATTATTCAGGACCGGACTTACGTCGGTCCACATGCGTGCAGGTTGCTGGCTATCATGCTAAGGTTTGAGACGGCTCTTGCTTGCAGTGGTGTTTGCGGCCACTCCATTTGGGAGGATGGCCGCATTTCGGGAAGTCGGTGGCCAGTGCCTGTCGATCTCGACAGGGCGGTTGCCACAGCCAAGTGGGAGCTTCTGCTTCGTGTTCCTATTTGGGAAAATGACGCTGAGAAAGACCTAGGTCTGCTTGATCGTGATGCCCTTTCTACTGCCAGTATGAGCCCTGAGTACCGATCCCCCTCGTCGAGCATGGGTTGTCCGAGGGTGCGGGTTGATGCCTCAGAGCTGGCACTGGCTAAGACAGGGCCTCCGGTCACTCGAGACCATCCCACAAAATGCAATGAGGACGCTAGTTTCCTCGGACTTGTACAGACCTCGAGGGCATGGTAGGGCGCTTTTCGTGCAGCTTTCCACTCTCCCGCTTTCCCGGGACCACGCACCTGTTGCCGCCGCCAACCTCGATGCCCTGTCGCAGCATGTGCCACATGAGCTGAGCACTGCAACCAGTCCTTCTTTTGTCACGGTCGCCAATTTTTGTCCTCGCGCTGTCTCTCTGCCGAGAGACAGCCCCCGCCTTTGCAACATTTCTGCGACAGGCGACCAGTGCCTGGCAAGCCGTAGCTGCCTTCTCAGGCAAAAGAAGTATACCACAGCCCGAGTGCATTTTGCATCGCAGGAGCTGCCCTCATGCAACACGCCCACAGGATCAGGCCCCACTGAGCCCTCGACGATTGTGCCCCCTGGAGAGATCACACCGCCGAGTGCCAAAGCCAGCGCGGCTTCCGCCAGAAGCCCAGGACAAATTGCCTTGTTCAGGGCAGAGGCAATCCAGGTATATCCTGCTGAGGTCCGTGCTGCTCCTATCTTTAGCTCGCCGGCTCACTTGTTTTCCTGGGGGTCCGGGGCTAGGTCTGGGAGGTTCACGGTTTTCGACCATGTACGCCACGTCACGACAGAGCGATGTCTGCCTGCAGCCAGCCTGGCCGATATGATTGCCTTATCGTTGTCGGGCCTGCCTTTCACAGCCTCGGGGGTAGTCATTCTCGCACACACACTGCCTGGCCTTCCCTTGCCCCAACTCGTTTTCATCGAACAGGGAAGGACCCCGACAGAGCTTCCAATTCCTTGGGATCTCCGTGGCATTGGGGAACGCATTGTCACTCTCAGGCATAGCAGTGGCGACCAACGCGACCTTGCTCTTCAGGCAGTTCAGCCGCATGTGCAGCAGCCGATTGACCTGAACAACGAGCTTGAACGAGGGTCACTTCACCTACAGGATGCACTGGGACCGGTGCAACAGACCCTACAAGTCAACCTCCATGCAATTCAGCACTTCAGGCTGTCGCGGACCGCCGAGCTTGCTGTTGCGGTTTGGGACTTTAGTGGGTTAGTTGATGATAGGCCCGGACCCGATAGCGCGGCCCCAGTGACCACTACCACTACCACTGCTGTTCGGGTCACGCCCATGCTGGTGCAATATCCGAGCTGCCGACTTGTATTGATGAGGGGCAACATTGGGTACTCATGCGTGCTCACCAACCAGCAGCATCTTGTTGATGCCGCCATGTGGCGTTTGATACAGCAGCATGGCTCTGACGCGCCAATCAGCGATGAGGCACAAATCGTGCTGGCCGCCGCCCAGCCTGCACGTCAAGGACCGTACCAAGATGTAGTCTGTCTCCTGCTGGAAGATCCCGATGACGTGACGGTCCTCTGGGACGGTCGAGTCCACCAGAGCGTTGTACAGACTAGCACGTACTCCGCCTTCCAGCAGACTCAGCTCGTGCTTACACCACAGTGGCAAGAAGCTGGATGGCGACTCGCGGTGAACGGAGTACCCGATGCACACATGCCGCGCACCTTGAGAAATGGAGATCTTATCACTCCCTTTCGATGCAATCAGGTCCCACCGGTTGTTCCACTCGGATGGCCACTGGCGCACTTTCCGCTGCTACGGCCCTATGCCTTGCCTATCAGCATCACTGCCAGCGATAGGACCTTCATTCGGGGTTTGAGGCTTAGGCGCCTTCAGATGGGCCTCCATCTCATCCAAGAGGGATCCGTTACGGTTTATGGCCCGGCCCATGCGGAGCTTCATCTTTACACAGGCCTGCACTCCGTGCCCACCTGGGAACAGGCTCTTGCGGCCGTACGCAGAGTACAGGGAGTGCCGGGGTTGCTTGACTTCACCATCACCCCCCTAACCGCACCCAATGCAGTTGTTTTGGTGAGCTCCACGCCCAACTGTGCGCAACATACAATTCTTGTGCCGGCGCCGGGCTATCCCTGTCAGTTCCTCCCGCTCATGGTGTCCGCCCACACGAGACACCTACGAGGCGTTCCTGCCGATGCAGGGGTTGTACTCGTGCCACAGCGTGGGCTAGCTAGAGGGGATGTCTTGGTTGCTAGGGCCTCTAATGCTGCGTTCTTTGCAGATTCGGACAGCTCCATGGACGAGGACACGTCAGCTCTTCTGCAGGTGAGCGCTGCCAACATCCCTGCTCGGATCTCAGGACCCCCCTCTCAAGCGGCCCGGCGGAATCTCGGGTTTTTCTTCAAAAACCGACAATTCCGCCGGAGGCCAAATCTCAGGTTTTTCCTCAGAAACGGACAATTCCGCCAAGGGCAAAACCCCTGAAAGCTCGGCAGGAAAGTTGGCAGTGAGCGCTGGCGAGCCGCGGCACTCTCTTCGGCCGAATCGGGAGTCACAAGCTGAAGGTGACGCTGTGCGCACGACAACCCACAACTGTCCCGTGGTCACCCCCTTCGGCAGAAGGAGCCTTCCCGCGCAAAAGGCCGTCACAGAGGCCGGTCGCACCTCTGTTCGCCTTTCTGAATGCTTGCCGCTGCAACCCAGCACTGACGTTGATGGGCCTCCACAGAGACAAGTCAGCTTACAGTGCGGAGTTACACCAGACATGTTCGATTTCATTTTCCGTGATTTTGGACTCGAACTTTTCGACCTCGATTGGAAAGATGTGCCAGCTCTCCCTAGCTGTTCCCGGGGTTTTGTAGCCCTCTTGCCCAGAATTGATCGGGCCAAGCCAATTGAGGCAATCCAGCTTTACGTGGATGGGTCGTACTACCCCGACACCGGACAGGGGGCGCGAGCCGGCTGGGCGATCTCGGCCTTAGGGCTTCAGCGTGGTGTCTGGGGTTGGATAGGCTTGTGTGCGACCAGCACTCCTGCACGAGGGTCTTCTCGTACTCTTCAGACTTCGGTTGGATCCTCATACGAAGTTGAGCTCGCGGCTCTCTGCTACGCGCTCGCTGTTGCTTGTGCCTTGCCAGCGCCCACCATGGTCGGTTACGATTCAACTTCGGCAGGCGACATTGCCAAGGGTGTTGTTACTGCTGAAGTCCAGACCGGCCTGACTTCGGCGGTTGCTTCCCTCGTCCATCTGCTTGACGTGTTGGGTCGTCAGCCCAACTTCCTGCATATCAAGTCGCACCAGCAGCATCCCCTCAACGAACTTGTAGACTGTGCTGCAAAGGCGGCAGCCAATGGGCATATCTGCAGCCATGTGCCTGATACCCTGGCCGCTGCGGAAAGAGAGGGGGTGCTCTCGTGGCTGTGGGCGGCAATCGGGGCCCTTGCTTCTGTACCGGCTCTCACCCCCGCTGGCCTCCTTCTCGACTGCAATCCGCCTGCCACTGAGCCTGCTCTTTCTGAGCTTGTCGTTGACACCCCATGCTCAGGCAGGACTGTTCTGCATTTTCAAGTTGCGTCGTATAATTGTCTCTCACTCGCCTCCCAAGCCCAGAAAGAATCCCTGTGCGACCAGTTTCGCCGGGCAGGAGCCTCCATTATCGGGCTCCAAGAAACTCGTGTGACCGGTGAGGCCCGTCAACACTCAGCCGACTTTCACATCATAGCGAGTGATGCAGACCAGGGACAGCACGGATGCCTGATCTGGTTTTCCAAAAAGGCGATTCTTGGCTGGCTAGATGACACTCCCCTCCACTGGGATGGGGCCGGCTTCAGTGTTGTCCTTCGCCGGCCACGGCTGTTGCTTGTTCTGGCTAAAGTTGGGACATACCGGATCGCAGTCCTCTGCGCTCATGCCCCAACATCCCGTGCCACAATAGGGGTCCGCAGGGCCTGGTGGGAGGAGCTGCACAGAGCCTTCGGTATGATTCCCTGCAATTGTGTGCCGTTGGTTACCATCGATGCCAACGCCCGCCTGGCGACCCCCCCTCAGTCAGATGAAGACAATGCGGCATTGTTACGACGCTTCCTGGCCCGACACGATTTGGCACATTCTGCATGCCAGGGCGATGATGGCTCAGAGATTGGCTCCTGGATCAGCCCCCTGGGCAATGCAACCTGCATCGATTATGTGCTGTACCCCCGGTCTCTGCATGGAGGGGTCAAGTCTCTTGGTGTCTTCAGCGGTTTTGTCGGTTTGGTTGAGCACGACCACAAGCCCGTACGGATCGAGTTGTCGGTCAGGCAGGAGGTCACGGTTGCTCAGTCTCGACCACGCCTGGACCTTCAATGCCTGCGCACACCACGGGGCCAGCGAGCGCTACAAGAAATGCTTCGTGCCATGCCGCTGGTTCCGTGGAATACGGGGGTCGACATGCACCTCGATGCCATAAACCGTCACATCATGCAAGGCCTGGAAAAGATCTGCCCCAAAGCACAGGCTTTTGCCAGAAAGCGCATCACCTCCGCGCGAACCTGGGATCTCATACGCAGACGGCGCGAGCTACGCCGGCAGAGCCACCAACAATGCCTTCACATGCGACATGCGCTGCTGGTCGACTGCTTTCGCTCCTGGCGCAGGGGGGCCCGCACCGTGTCGGTTGACACACATCTGCAGGGGCTTCACTTAGGGTTCCTAGGCCTCCAGATCAAGCGGATCTCCCGCCGGATCACTCAGTCCGCCAAACAGGATTCGGCCGAGGCCTCTAGGCAGATCTTTCAGGATGCCAGACAAGCTGGACCGGAGAAACTTCACAAGCTCTTCAAGGGAGTGCTTAAGACGGGGCGAGGATACAAGAAGCCCAACCTCACCCCAGCCCTCCTTCAGGCCGACGGCGTGCTTGCTCCGGAGCCGCTCGATGTTCTGGGTGCCCATTTCGCTACTGCAGAGCGTGCCACCAGGGTCGATGCTGCGGACCTTCGTACACCGTCGGCTCGGACGGAGTGTCTCACATTACAGGCCACTAAGACCTTCAGCATACCCAACATTATCCACGCCTTTGGTGGCATGGCAGCCAGAAAGGCACCGGGCATCTCGGGGGTGCCGCCGGAAATCTTCAGATTCGCACCCTCCCAGGCCGCCAGCCTCCACATGCCGCTGGTCTTAAAGATGCTCCTCAGGGGCCAGACTCCGACCCTCTGGCGCGGCGGCCGGGCCGCGGCCATCGAAAAACCTGGCAAATGTTTGACAGACCCGGCCGGGTGGCGATCGATTATGCTCATGGAGGCAGGAGCTAAGGGCCTAGGGGCCGCCATGAGGGCTGAACTTCTCTCGGGGTTCGATAAGATTCGGGTTGAAGGGCAAGGAGGGAGCCGACCAAAGGCTCCGATGCAAGCTGCCATGTCACAAATCCGCGGATTCGTGACCGACTTGAACCGTCGCCACCGCTCAGGCGGCGTGATTTTCGTTGATGGGCAGACGGCCTTCTATGCCACTGTCCGGCAGCGACTTCTCGGCCGTGACGCCTCACAGCCTCTGGCATATCTGGAGCATCTTGCGACCGTGCTTTTCGACGACAGTGATGACCGGGACCGCTTCATTGCTACCGCCCTTGCGCCAGGGCTGCTTGAGCACTGCCAGATTTCGCCTGAGGTTCGGCGAATGGTCGCTTCGCTACTAGACTCTACGTGGTTTAGCCTTACAGCCGGTGGAGACAGGCCGTACCTCACCCACACAGGCACCACGCCTGGGGCGCCCTTAGCAGATCTCCTTTTTCAATACATCTTCGCGACAGTACTCCACCAACTCCGCAAAAAGCTTGATGACCTTGATTGTAGGGCGTTTGCTGGAGCGGACCTCCGGGTTCAGCTGCCCGACCCCACGTGGATGGACGATCTCTCGGTACCGTTCCTCGCAGAACGTGCCGTTGATGTCGTCCCCCTTGCGTCAAAAGCATTGGCCGAGATCGCTGGGGCCATGCAGCAGATCGGGGTTCGGGTAAATTGGGCGCAAGGCAAATCCGAACTCTTGGCCATCTTCCATGGGGAGGGCGCGCGTTCGGAGAGAGCTCGCTGGAGCGCGGCCGAGGGAGGCACCTTCTGCGTCACATCGCCTGATGGATCCGCTGTTCGCGCTCACATTACGCCAGCCTACATCCACTTAGGCTCTCTTGTGGATGTACGTGGCGGTGACCTTGAGGACATCAGGCGCCGTCGTGTCCTAGCCCGCGAGCTTCAGAGACCACTCATGAAGCTCCTTTGCAATCCCTTCTTGTCGCCCGCCGAGAAGCTCGACCTCTTGCTATCTATGCCGGTCGCCCGGTTCAAGCATGGCAGTGGTCTCTGGCGCCTCCAAGGTCCAAAGGAGCACGAGGCCTTCAGAGCAGGATACATGGAACTGCTGCGCCGTGCCTTCAGGCCGATTGTTGGCTGCTCGTCCAGAGGCTTGACGGACGATGACATTTGCGACGGCCTTGGCGTCCTCAGTGCGGACGAACTCCGCATCACAGAGCTTGCCAGGCATGCTGGCTGGCTTGTTGCTGAACGGTCGAGTTCCATTCAAGAACTCTGGCTCAACGAAGGTGCTTGGCTGCAAGAGGCCAAAGCCGCTGTGGCGAGCTGTGCGCCAAGACAATGGAAGGGCAGCTGTCCATGGGCTGCACTAGTTCAGGAACCCAGTGCTATCAAGCCGGGCATCAAGGGTTTCGTCAAGCGCTGCAGAAGGATCAGGGCAGAGAGGGGCGCTGACAAGGCGCCCAAATGGCGGACAATTGAGCAGGCCAGAAAGGAGGGTTGGATTTTCTGTCATTTCTCCACCGAAGCTGATCACATTGCTTGCCATCGATGCGAGATTTGCAGCCGCAGTTTCAAAACCAGTGCTGCCTTGGCAGCGCATCGGAGTAAGACTCATGCTCGACAGGCTCTTGCCAGCCGGCTCGCTGGAGGCAGCCGCTGTGAAATCTGTTGCGTCGAGTTTTGGAGCACACGGAGGCTCACGGAGCACCTCCGTAAGTCGGTTCGATGCCTACAGGTGCTCGAAGCATCAGACACCGATCCTACGGATCATGTGCCGCAGCGCTTTCATTTTGCGTGGCCTCCCGCGGCCGCAGCACATGGGCCTAGGCCCTTCTGGGCCACACTAAGCCCAGAGGAGACAGCCAAGCCGACTGCTTCAGCAGCCCCGGTTGCAGCTTGGCCAATTTTGCCAGACATCAGTAAGGGCATTTACTCCAAGGGTCTGTCCGGATTTGTTCAGGCTGTTGTTGAGTTTGGGCTTGATACGGGGCTTGGTTGCGATGACGTGCCCATTGGCCTTATTGGTGTTCCGACCTGTTTGAAGGGGTTAGTGGATTGCTGCCTTTTCATTTCAGAGTCTTTCGGCTCAGCGCGAAGCGCGAGCTGGACTGTCAGGGGATCCTGGGCTGTTTCAGTTGTCGGGAACCGGGCAGTTTTCAAACCTCTTTCTGCTCAGCTTGGCGGAGAGCTTCCCACGGAGTGGCAAGCTTGTCTGCCATCTTGAGCCGGGACACATGCATGCAGTGAGTGCACTCGACGAGTTCTGCCCACCATTCCAAAAAGTCCCCTGATCCTTTAAGTAAGGTGGAGCTCTCAGGAACCATAGTTGCAATTCCCCACGCTTCTGTCGTATTCCTTTTAAATTTGAAGTATCCCTTATACAACCCGCCACCGTGTTTACCGTACCCCTAAATATTGAAAAACGCAGCTGCCGCTGTGGTGGCGTGCTTATTTCAGTGTATTTTGGAAGTACGCAAATGACAAGGCTGTTTTGCGTTTTGTGTGGGAGGCGTTGCTCGAAAAGGTTTACGCGCGTGTGTTGTGACAACGTGTCTTGCTCCACATCCTTGTGCAGCATGTTGTACCAAGAGCCCAAAATGCTGTAAATACCAGCGTTTTGGGCATGATCGCCAAAGGCAGTGACATGAACATCAACCTGACCATCTTCATCATCATCATCATCATCTTCATAACCATCATCCTAGCCATGCTCAACACCATCGTTTACCTGTTCATCTTCATCATCATACGGTCAACCATGTCGTTATTATCCCCCCCCCCCAGTCCCCAGTAGCCGATTTCACGGGTACGGTAAACACGCCGCTGGCTTATACAAGCACCTCTAAGGAACAAGAGCTGCTCTAAATCACTAACAACCAAATTCACTTCATCATAGGACCCTGACCAAAACCTTCAAAGCAAGAACTACAATGTTATAATACCCTATAGAGCTCTGGAACCTTATTAATGATAAGAACAGAGTGTCCTGTATTGACCACCACCATTTTTCAAAGTGCAAAAGCACACTACCGGGGACCCTTAACCCCTAAATCAACACCCCTGAACTCTAAATCCGAAGCCCCAAACTCTGAACCTAGCGCCGGTCCTGGACTCTCTTCAGCATCTGGGCCGCGATGGCTTCTGGCATCGACCTTGCCGAGGCGTCCTCCGGCGGCGAGGTTCAATTTTAGGGTTTAGGGTGTTGGTTTAGGGTTTCTTGAATAGGGTATAGGATTTGGGGCTTGTGTAAGGGGCTCCTCTAATTTAAGGGTTCTAAAAAGATAATTCTCATGCATGGGTTTAGTTTCGTTTTCGAAGGGTTCGTAGAAGGGGTATGGGGCTCCTTTGGGGGCTACTATAAAGGGTTATGATGTTAAGGAGTTTTGGGTGTTCGGGTTTAGGGGTTCGGATTTTGGTCTCAAGGCCATACGGAGGCTCTGTCACTGCTTTCGTCATGGTTCTTATTCCAGGAAAACACGACTAAGACAAACTCACCAGACAGTATGGGCCGAGGTAGCTCTCTGAATCGGGGTCCTTCCTTTGAATCCTTGCAACAATACATCACCCTTATACCAGTCAATGCAAAGGCGCCAGACAAGGGGCCCGAATTTCGAGAATTACACATTTAGAACAGGTAGTTCGGTGTTACAGTAGAGTGTGTAGTTGCCTTCGCTTTTCTTGGGCGCCTGAGAGAAGAGAGGCACGGCCGATGGCCCTGAGAGGGAGAAGGAGTAGCCGCCCACCACTGGGACCTGGCATTCGCCAGGTGCAAGGACTTCGTGGGATGCGGCTCAAGCACAGCGGCTGAGTTTCTGGGCTGTTCTTCATACGGAGGCACGTTTGATGTCTGTGTCTTGGCTGCGTGGTTTTAGGACTTGAGTTAAGATTCCCTCCCTGCTTGCAGCCACTGACAATGCAACTTTTGCAGCATGTAGCCCATCAAGCACAAACATGTGGGTGGTTGTCAAAATTAGGGTCCCTTTTTGGGTACCCTATGTATTAGGTGCCGTATTATAAGAAGGACCCACAAAGGGACCCTAATATTGACAACCACCCATGCGGCATTACGCAGGCAAATCCCAAAATCGTGAAGGTCCGAGTCGGCTCCAGCACGAAACCAGGACACAACGAGGTCCGGGCGCTGACATTCTCGATTGGAACATCTGTGGCCTGACAAGGCCGTTTAGGAATCACACCTACGGCCTTGGCGGTCAACGTCGGATTTACGCAACTTTGCATCTATGAGAGTTGCTCGACATTCCCCTTCTCTGGAGCCTGATGTGCGAACTTTCGCGAAAAGTGTTTGCCTGTGGGGTTCGACGTTTAGGGAAAGGTTAAGGGTTTCGGCTGGTCAGTTAGTACCAACATACACACGGAAGTGTTTATAACTCGAACACCGAAGCCACGCATTCCTCACCGCTCCTTGATACTGCAACAACATAGAAACCCTTGAAACCCACACGAAGCCCCTGACGACCTCGTGGACAAATTTGTTCGCCCGGACACTGTCCAGAGAGGTGATACCAATGACCTGCGTCGGGATTGCAAAATGTAGTGTCCAGGATAAGGGTTTCGGAGTTTTGCGTTTTGATGTCTAATATAGGGGCCTTAATAATTAGAAAAGGGTTTTGGGGCCCACTATACTATAGGTATCATCATAAGGAACACCCAAAATAGAATTTGTAATTATTAAGACCCCTATATTAGGTTCAGTGCATGGGCCGGTTTATGGGAACATGATTTGGTGCCCTTCCCTGCTTCTTGACAATGCGTGGGGTAGGTTCGAAGATTTTTGGAGTTTGATGGCCACGCGGGGTATGGTGTGCTTGGGGCAACCAGGAGGTTAAGGTTTACAGCTGCATGTCGCCTCGGAATACCTGCATCCCTTCTTTGCTCGACATCTTCAACTAAAGTTTAGTTACCGTATCTACAAAATCGTATTCAAACCGTATTGAAACCCACATTGGGAAATTACAGGCCGGAATTGCCAAGCAATAATCGAACTCTTGGAACTAAACCCTTAAAGCCCTCTTGAGCTCAACCCTAAAAGGCCAACGCCCCGAACCCTCAACCCCCATAACATGATTAGAATAAGGTTTAACGGGGCCCGGGGCCCATTATACTATAACTATAAATAATAAGGAACCCCCCCCCCCCCCACGGTAGTATAGGTAATTACCAAGGCCCCTACATTAACCCCTAGCCCCTCAACCTCCAAAATTCCAAGCGAGCCCGAGCCTTGTGGGGATCAAGCCCCGCCTTCTCGTAGAGCCTCGCGCAGCTGCGCAGTTGCTCTGGAGTTCATAGGGTGTAAGGGTGGGGTTTTGGGTTTAGGGTTTAGGGTTTAGGCTTTGGGGTGTAAAGGGAACTCCAGAAAGTTGGAATATGGTTTCAGGGTAGGATACCTTATAATTTGCCATGAAGGGTTTAGGATAATGATATTCCAAGTTTCTGGCTTTTACTTTAAGGGTGTGTCAGGCTTTTATAATTATGGCTCATTATAAGGTTTGAAAAAGGGTATTAATCTATAATTGGGTTTATAGGATTAAATTTATAGCTAGGGCTAATCGAGTCTTTACAGTGTTTAGGGTTTGTAGTAGGGGCCTGAATCATTTGAATAAGGCTTCGAGGTACATTTTAGATAATTAAAGTATATCGGGACTAGCAGGGGAAACTGCGGCAAATTATTCTGAAGCAACCCCAAACCCTAAAACCCAAAGCCTAAGGCCTGAACCCGAAGCTTAGGACATGAAAGCTGCAAGCCCATCCTCGCCATGGCTGGCACAATCGAGTTGAGCCTCAGTTTTAGCAGATGACTTTGGGTATAGGGTATTGGGCTTCGGTGGTTTGGGTTCAGGGTCTAGAGCGTATTAGGGTTCTTGAGCTTCGGGGCTTGGGAGTTATGGGTTTCGGGGCTTTGAAGGGTTTGTGGTTGTTTTGGATGGTCTAGGGACCGAATAATCCCCACACACACACACACACACACCCTCCTCCTCCCAACCACGCTTCATGAAATTCGGTCTATTACTTGGGGGATCATGGGACTCAGTAGGTGTGGTTAAAAGCGAGGCAACTATAACCCAAAGTAAGGTACTTTTATAAGCTTACTTAGTAAGTCCGATGATCCTCCAAGTAAAGGCATCTGAGAAGCCCTGAACACCGGGTGAGGCTGCAGTCTTGCACTTGGGCCAGGGCAGCCCTGTCCATTCCGAAAAAGCCTCAGCCTCTGATTCCGTCGGGCTGTGTAATATAGTTTCGGGACCTTTATACCATAACTAAAACCATTAAGACCCGTATAGTAAGTCCTAAACCTGCGACTCTTAACCCTAAATGCGTGTGAGTTGAGATCCCTAAGTACAGGCAGATGCACTTGTCCGACGGAAGGCTGTTTTGGCTGAGGAAAATTTCGAAGCGTTCGATGGAAGTTCTCGGGTGATTCAGGGCATTGGTCCTTAACATTTGAGGATTACCTTTCAAGGTTTGTGTTAACTTAGTTGGTTTGTCCCTTTATTTCACGTAGGTTATCAGCCGTAAGCTCTAAGCTGGGTTCTTAGTGGGACTAACGTAGTACTACTCTATTAAGAGGTGACCGGATTTTCGGAGTGATGGACCCGATGACTCGCAAGCGTCGAGGAGCTGTGACTGGAGAATCTGAGGACACCAATGTTTCTCGTGAGAGTGCGTATCAAGCAGCCTTGAGTCAGGTAGAGGCCGGAGGGGTCTCTAGTACAGGGGGCAGTGGTCTCCCTGTAAGTGGCGTCAGACAGGGTGAGGCTTCGCCTGGAACGTTGGAATCAGGAGAGGCAATGGGTGGGGAAGGTTTGACCTATCCTACGCCCAACCCGTTTTACAGTGATCATGCCAAGGCGGAAATTGAGTTGCTTCGTAGCAGGCCATCGACATTGGATGCAGAGGCACTCCGTCTAGGTGCTGAGTACAACGAGTCTGCTCTCGGTGACACAAGCATGACGGGAGGCCTGGGTGAGCCTAATTATGCCGAGGCGTTCGGAACGCTCGGATCTTCTCGGGATGTTCCCAGGGTTGCCCGAATTGAGTCTTCGAGTGAGGCAGCAAGGGTTGCTGAAGGCCGCCCAGAGGAGTCTGTTGAGGAGCATCTGGCGAGGGCTGTACCTCTAGAAGTCGAGGCTGTGACTGAGGGTGAGAGATCCAATCCTGGTGGAAAAGGGGGACCGATTGAGGGTTCCAGTGCTGCCGTAGTGAGCGCGGTAGCCGATGACCCGGAGCTAATCCCCGCGGAGAATGATCGCCTAACTAGGGTTGAGATGCTGTTGACTCAGGTCCTAGAGGAGAATCGATTGTTGAAGAGGCAGCTGCAAGCGGAGTCTAGTTCTAGTTGGCATAGTACTCGTACTCCGGGAGAGATTCCAGCTTCGCCGGCGTCGTTCGGTCTCGGCCGACAGTTCCCGGAGATGATGTCTTCGGCGTTGCTTGGTGTACAGGCTGTAGGACCGAGTGTTCCTCATGATTTCCCGGGCTCCTTGAGAGAATGGCCGAGTGGTGAACTGGTTACGAGTCAGGAATCGTCGCAAGCTCTAGCGAGGGCTAGGTTCCAACAGGCCCTCCCAGCTCATCCTTACGGAATCCCTACTGGTTTAGAGGGGTTTGGAGCGATGGGTATGAGTGATCGGATTGCTGCGGGGATGTGGCCGGTTTCGGGGGATTTGAGAGGGTCGGTAAACCCAAAGCCTCCTCCACTTCCGATTAAGCAGCCTGAAGGTATGGGGTACGAGGTTTCAGAAGTTGTAGAGCCGACTCAGACGCTGAGACAGTTTGCAAGTGCAGCTTTGCAGGGAAGCCAGCCCACTGGAGATGGGAACGATGTAGGTTATCATACTCCTAGGTCGGGGTGTGGTGCTAGGGGGTTTGACGCGGAGGGGTATCCACTATCCCCGGGTGGTTCAAGTATCAGACCTCCAGCAATCCCTCCTCCAGCTGTGGTTTCACCGCGTGTGTCGCCTCGTGTGGGGCCGAGTGTTGCGGGTGGGCCTTCTGGTCCACCAAGAGCTCCGGGCCTTCCGGGAGATCCTTTAGGGAGAGGTTTGATTGGGCATGGTTCTGGGTTCCCTTTTGCTTCGGGTTGTTCGGGGTTGCCAGGGAGTCAGGGTACCGTTGAAAGGCCAGAGGAGCCTGCTAAGTACATTTCGGACCTTCCTAAACTAGCCCAAACGGATCTCGCGAGTAGTGCGGTCGTGTGTGGGAATTGGTTAGCTCAAGTTAGGCAGGTGCTTGTGGGGCTTTCTCCTAGCGCTAGCGTATGGTGGCAGGGAGTAGAAGGTCCGGCCACGTCTGCATACCGGCGCTGGTTAGTGGCAGACCCGCTAGGGCGTCTAGGAATCGACCCGTCGTCTGTAGTCGGAGAGTTCGATAGGCACTTGTATGGGAGGGTAGAAAGTCGGTCGGTGTCTTTGCTGTTAGCAGCGGTTCCGCAGTCGATACGGGATGATGTGGTAACCAACCGTTGGCTAAGTAGTGCGTCCATTTTGTTTAGGGTGCTCTGTTTGTTTCAACCCGGAGGTTCTAGTGAACGATCACATCTCCTATCCCAATTGGTGAGTCCTGGGGTTTGTGGTTCGTTTACCGAGGCTATCAAGGGGTTGAGGAAGTGGCAACAAGGGTTGCAGCGGGCGGGTGAAATCCACGCGACGTTACCCGACGCGTCGCTTCTACTTAGGGGAATAGATGGAGCAACCTCGGCATTGTTGACGGCGCACCCCATGATAGGATTCCGAGTGAACGCGTTTAGACATCAGCTAGCGATCGATTACAACCCGACTGTGGCTAACGTTGTGCAACTAGTTCGATTAATCCAAGCGGAGTGCGAAGCTGCAGCGATTACTTCGGAAGGGACCCCGGATAAGAGGGCTAGGACGGCCGCTGTTTCTACCCCTAAGGAGCCTCCTCCTACTAAGGCTGTTCCTCCTTCTCCACCGAGTCAAGGGGCTGGGGTTGCGGCTATTAATGCAAAGGGTGATCCTAAAGGGTTTGGTAAAGGGAAGGCCACGGATGGGAGTGCCCAACTCTGCTTCAAGTTCTCAGATGCAACAGGTTGCAAGTTTGGGGATGCGTGCTCGTTTAAGCATGATCGGGCAAAGGCTCGCAAAGAGGGTAGATGTCTTGCGTGTGGTCAGGCAGGTCATATTCGTCCGGATTGCAAACTCGTTGCTCCTGAGAACCGGCAAGTTTTGGCAGATCCTGGGACAACTCCTGAGGGTTCACCTAAAGCAGGATCTCCTAAGGGTAAGGGAAGGGCTGCTAAAGCGAAGGCAGCAGCTCAGGCCAAGGGGGTTTCTGAAGAACCCACTGGCAGTTCCGAAGCAGCGAAAGCTGCCTCAGCTTCGATTCCGACTGAGGGCGGACAGGAGGGTCTGATCGCAGAAGCGGCTAAGCTCCTGAAGACCGTATCTTTGAAGGCTTTGAGGCTAGGTTCTGATGGTGAGGTTGATACCTTGTGGTTGCTAAGTGCCATTGCGGGACCTTCCGATTTCGCCTATGCACTGGTATAGATAGTGGAGCAACCAATGCGCTTCGGCCAGCGTATGGCGGAGAGTTGAGCCTCGGAAAGCCCATTAAGGTTGACTTAGCTAGTGGCGTAGCTGAACTGAGGGTGAACGAGTGCGGCACTCTTCGGCATGCTGGTCCTTGCCAGGTAATTTTACCTGCGGGGTATCTGGTATAGAGCTTGGTTTTACTATCTCCTGGAGGAAGAGGGGGTGTAAGATTAGGCATCCTGGTAGGGGTACCTTGGAGGTTACGGTCGTTAAGGGTTGCCCTTTGATACCTCGCGAACTCGGTCTAGAGATTCTTGAAGAGTACGAAACCTTGAAGTGTAGCCGAGGAGGTCTGAAGAAGATTGGGCCTTTGCAAGCCGAATGTGGGTTAAAGCCCAGCGAAGTTCGGTCGTGGCTTAGGGATAAGCTTCGGAGTAGGGATGGTGGCTTGACCAGAGAAGAGCAGTTTACTTTCCTTACGGGGCTGTTTCCTAGGGTACCGTTGGGTCTTCTAGAGCAGGCTTGTGTCGCTGATACAGGAACCGGACTTGTAGATTATCGCCATTTGCCGTGGAACAGGAGGCTGCGTCGGACAGTATCCCGGGCGAAGCCGGGGACAGTCATGATTAATTTGTCTCCTAAGCAGCCTGGTTGGAAGGGATCGGGTTGTGTGGTTTCGGTTGAGCCATCTGAAAAGGGGATAGAGTCTGATTCAGTGTTTCGGCAGCTTCTGGATTGGGCGAGTTCTGGAGCTATTGGCGGTGTGATAAGAAGCGAAGAGGACGCATCTGGGCGACCCACAGTTTGCCACGATCAGGACTATTGGAAGGGATTAGAGGATACAGAGGTTGGTAGCACCTTGTCACGGGGGTCAGTTCGGATCTTCAGGGCTGTTCTGTTGTTTGCGGTAGCTCAGGCGATTTCGGACGGTCGGAAGCACCGAGAGGATCTGCACGTGACGAGGGTTTTGATCCTGAGGATGTTCCCCCTACTGGGTTACGGGATCCCGCGGAGCTAGCCAAGTGGGCACTAGAGAGGGCGGCGGTTCGACTTAAGAAGAAGGATCGGTCAAGCCGTGACACGGGAACATCAGATCCATGCTCTGTGTTCTTAGTTCTCGAAAGGCCTCGGGATCCAGCGGGTCGTTGGAGATCAGCTGAAATCCCGTGGTTTTGGGCACCGGACGAGATTGAAGGGTTTCGTGAAGCTTATGGGTTGAGTGATGTTGTGTTTGATCAGAGCTGTCTTGGTTTGCCTGTGTTAGATACAACTTCGCTTCTTACCTCGTCCTGGCGCCTCTTTGAAGCTCTGCACGCGATCAGGGCTACCGAAGAAATGAAGACTTTCCAGCGGGGTCTTAAGGACTTGAGGCTTCTTGCTGGAGATTATGGAAGGTCGTTTTGGGGCCCTGGTCTGTGCCGCGTGGTGCAAGGTGCATGGGCTCAGTGGAAGACTGAGATTGCTCAGACCGCAGACATCAGTGAGCGTCGTGTCCTTGTAGCTAAGCTTTCGGAAGCCGAGGCTCAGGCTAGGCATGAGGCACAGGACCACGTTCCATATCCTAAAGGGTGCCCGGTGTGTATTGCTGGGCAAGGCCGACAAACAGCTCACTGGCGTAGCGGATTTCCGGACTTGCATTCTCTTAGTGTAGATATTGCAGGGCCGTTTGTTAATGGCCAGTCCTACAATGTCGAGGCTAGCGGCAGAGACAAAGGAAAGGGCTATCGTTACATGCTGGCGTGCACTTACGCGGTCCCCCTTAAGTTTAGTCCCTCTGTAGGCGAGTTGGACGATCTGGCTGAGTATGAGCCTTCAGAATGCGAACAGTTGATTCCTGTTGATGGCACGGAAGTGAACTCTTCGGTTGTGGCTGAATCAGGAACCGCGCAGGGTCTACTTGATGATCTCTGGGATTTACCGGAACCGGGGGAGGAAGCTGTGAAAGCGGTGACTCACCGGGTTCGACATAAGAGGCCGGAGGATTTGGACGGGGAAGCGGAAGCAGGGCCTGCTACTGTACCTGAGAAGAGCAAACATCTAACTCTGTTTATTGGAGTGCCCCTTAGGACTAAGAAGAATAAGGAGGTGTATCCTCAGATTCAGGGTGTTATTAATAGGCTTGAAGCGGCAGGCTACCCAGTCCATAGGTATCATGCGGATCGCGCAAAGGAGCTGCGATCAGACATGCTCACTCGGTGGTTAAAGGAGAGAGGAATCCATGGGTCGTGGACGGCTGGTGAAAGCCCGGCAGGCAATAGAGCGGAGTTGGCAGTACAGGGTTTGAAGGGCTGTGTTCGTAAGCTTTTGGGGGCCTCAGGGCTTTCCAAACAATTCTGGCCCTTGGCTTTGTTGCATGCGTCAACACGACTGTGGATTCAATTCAATGAACGACTTGGGATTGTGCAGCCTAACTTGTTGCCTTTTGGGATTCGCCTTATGGCACGCAAGCGCGTGCGTACGGGCTACGACGCGCAATGGGAATCTAAGACGATTGAGGGCGTCTATGTTGGGCATGCTCCGAGTACGCCCGGAGGACATCTGGTGTTGGTACCGTCGGATGATGGCCATAAGGTGTTGCTCACGAATACCGTGTATCCGTTGCGGGCGGCTTCTGACAATCCTGTAAAACCTAAGTATCGACTCACCGGGAAGCATTCTTCGCGCTCCCCGCATTTTGTCGTTCGGGTTGTAGCTGCGCATGAAGTACCGGTTGTAATTTCCGACCAGGATGGGGCCATGCTTGGACCCAAGCCTGGGGGGGAGTCCTCTTTAGATTCTTTAGAGTTAGGGGATTTTGACGCCGATTTTGAAAGCGATCTTGAAGGTCTAGGTGTATCCCTGGCTCCTGAGGAATCCCCTTCTTCCCCGTTTGACGAGGTTCTCCGTGAGAGCTGTTTCGAAGGCAGCGGGTTGTTTGAACCGGTGTTGAAATGTTATGGTCCGGAGGAAGTTTCGGTCCAAAGGATCCAAGTTCCGCAACTCGATGAAGAGTCTTCTTTATGGATTCGGGGGAGACGGGAGGCTGAGGATTTTTCCGATGAAACGTGCTTGGAAGTATTGACGAAGGGTCTAGGATTATTGCCAGGGGCAAGAAGGAGAATGATTAGATCCGAGGGGAAGGCTGTGTTGTTGGGTCTGTATGGTTTGGGGGGTTTCCATGGTATCTCTAGGGCAACTGGAACTTATGAGGAGGTCACACGGTACTTAAACGGGTACCTGGGTACTTTGGTTCCGGGGCACGCCTGGGCCGCGTTGTATGTTTCTAAGGATACTAAGGTTCCCCTACACAAGGACCTGAGAAATGCCACCCAGTTCGCGACGGCTGTTAAGGCCCTTGGTAGCTTTGTCGGTGGAGGGTTGTGGATTGAAGATGAGAGCGGCACGGGGCCGATCTGTAAGCAGTGACCGGATGGGACTTGGCGCGCTGGTAGGGTCTATGATGTCCGAAAGGGAGCTCTTCAGTTCCAAGGGGATAAATGGCACACTTCTGAGCACTGGGAGGAAGGCTCTAGGTGGGTGATTTCGGCTTTTACCCCTAGAGATTTCGGAAAGACCTCTGAAGAGGATTGGGAAGCCCTGAGAGACCTCGGGTTTCCGGTTGACAACGTTTTGGGTGGGCTTCAGGGGGTCTCTGAAGTGTTGAAGAAGGCCGACGGAGCCGACCAGAAGGTTTGGGAGCCTTCCATTGACCAGGAGGTTCAGTGGGAAGTGGGTTTACCGCAGCCTCTATTGGAGGATGAGCATCGGCAGGCTTTTGTGGTATGGCATGAAAGGGTCGCACGGTTGAGTAGGATGTTTACCTCGGACTTGTGTGATGCTGTGGATATCTCGGAAGATGTTGGTGGAATCGCGGATCAATTGCGGGAGGTTGAGGTGTTAGCTCAGTGGTTGGAGTGTGGCTTAGATGACTGGGTCGAGCAAGGGGATTGTTATGGAGCGCTGAGGGCTCTTAATGTGGAAATCCCGTTGAACGATGGAGCCCCTACCACTGCTGTGTTTCTGCAAACTCGTACCGTTAGCCTCGTAGAAGCAAGAACTGAGTTGGGATTGTGGAAGGAGCCTGCCTTGGATGAAGTGACGAGCTTGGAAACGACCAATCAAGCTGTTGATAGGGTCAAGGCCGCCTTAGTGGATCGGTGGATTGAGCAGGGTTACACCGTAATCCAGTTACCTGGCAAGGCAGTCCTTACGAGAAAGAGTGGAACGGGGAAGCGCCGCCTGCGGGCGGTGTGTTGCGGAAACCATCTCCCTCCTGAGAAGCTAGGTTTGTCAAGGGATGACGTTTATGCTTCCGGGGCTGAGGCAGTGACGTTGCGGGTAGCCCTGGGTTTCGCATCGATTTTTCCATCCTGGACCGGGATCACGATAGACATCAAGTCAGCTTTTCTGTATGCTCCGATAGGTACCCGATCAAAGGAGAAGGAGGAACGCATTATCGTTAAGCCTCCGGCGTTGTTGGTTGAGTTAGGAGTGCTCGAAGCCAGTGACCGTTGGCATGTGCGAAAGGCGTTGTATGGGTTGCCCACGTCGCCTAGGGACTGGGGTGATTACCGGGATAAGGAGTTTAGGACCATTACTATCCTTTGTGAAGGGGTCACCTATGGGCTGTTTCAATCGAAGTCTGATGAGTCCTTGTGGCTGGTTCAGCCTGTAGGTGAACAGGGGAAGGGGCCGATAGCGGGGTTGTTGGTTGTGTACGTAGATGATCTAGCTTTCTTCGCCTCTGCGAGCCTGTGCCAATGCTTCATCGACCAGGTTCAGAAGAAGTGGAAAACTTCCCCTCCCAATTGGTTTGGTGACGAGCCAGTTACTTTCTGTGGTGCTGAGGTGACCCGTTCAGCCCGAGGTTACCGGCTTACTCAGGTGTCTTACTTGAAGGAGCTGTTGCAGAGGTATAATATTGAGGGTACCGCGGCATCGCCCATAACGAAGTGGACCGAACCGCTGGAACAAGGAGTTCCCGATGCTGGATTGATCAGAGAGGCGCAGGGCATTACCGGAGCGTTATTGTGGATCAGTACCCGATCGAGACCAGACATTGCTTACGCTGTTTCGCGTATGGGACAGCAGGCGACTAAAGATCCGGAGTTGAGTATTGCTATCGGCAGGCAAGTGCTTCAGTACCTCAGCTCCACCTTGACGTTTGGGATTGAATATTTGCATAAGTCAGGACCTTATTTCTCGGATCATGGTCAGTTGGCTGTACCTCGACAGAATAACGTTTTGGAAGTGTACTCAGATGCTTCTCACTCGCCGTGTGGCGGGCGCTCGGTACAGTGCTGTATTATTGGGTGGCGTGGTTCGCCGCTGGCGTGGGAAAGCGCCAGACAAGGGTTCACGACCCTGAGCTCCGCAGAGGCGGAGCTCGTGAGCATGATCCATTCGGTTCAATTGGGGGAATCCATCCAACCATTACTTCAGGAACTTCTTTCGGATGACTGTGTTATTTCACTTTTAGCCGATAACGCCGCCGCTATCCGTTCTTTCGAAACGGCGCCAGCCGGCTGGCGTAACCGCCACCTGAGGATGAGGGCGCAAGCTGGCCGAGAACGAATAGAGAACAACGTTTTGAAGGTCAATCACCTCGCTGGTGTGCACCAGGCGGCGGACATTGGCACGAAGCCGCTAACCCGATCCAGGCTGCTCTACTTACTTGACCTCATCAATGTGCGAGACCAGCCAGCTTCACCAGAAACAATTAAGGCCGCTAGGGTACTGAGTCGTCTCTCTCGGGATGCTCAGGGATGTACCTGATAGATCTATTGCGTGTAATTTTACATTTTTTAATTTTTTACACGTTTTTGACGTGTAAATCTATCCCTGAAATTTACACGTTTTCGTGTAAATTTGGGTGTGTAAATTACACGCCAAAACGTGTAAATTATACACCCATGTTCTCCGAATTACACTCTGTTTCGGTACATTTGCAGCCGAGATTACTGGCACAAAGTTCCGTTGTGCTTGTGTTTCCATGTGTTTCCCAATGCCATTTGGACGAAACACACACACACGAAAAACAAGATTTTGTTGTCTCCACTGAAGAATGCGGCCGACATAACAACAAGCAGAACCAAGAGATGTATATACATGTTTGTGTGGAGGAGAGAGAGAGTCCTCTGTTCTTTTGAGCCACACATTTGAGCCAGAAGATCTTTTTTCGAGGTTTCAGTGACAGAATTTCGAGGCACCAGCACATCTTTGTGGAGGAGAGCTCCTCTGTTCTATTTGAGCCAAAAACTTGAGCCACAAGAATTATACATTTTAGGGTTTAGGGTGAGGTCTGTAGCCGAAAATTTGATCCAAAGAATGAGAGGGTGTGTAAGGTCTGTAGGGTTTTATAGGGTTTAGGGCCAAAAAGGTCTGTATAGGGCTTAGGGTTCGTGTGTGTTTTCCCTGTTTCTCTCTCACTCTCTGTGCGTGTGCCCTCACATCTCGTCGGTCAAAACTTCCTGCTGCTTTATATAATGTGTGAGAGCTGTTCGCAGTTTCGCTGTGCGAAAGCTTCTCACACAATGAGGCATGCGATGCTCTTCACATTGGAAGTCGCGATGTGTCACAGGTTTCGAAACTGCACTGCGACGACATCTTTTTTTCGCGAGAGCGATGAGAGTGCTTCCTCCAAGTGCGAGAAACCTCCCCCAACTCGGTGTAACACCAAGAAAGGAACAGAGAGGGGAGTTTGCTTTGTGGATCTCCCCACTGACTCGGTGTAACACCAAGAAAGGAACAGGGGAGATCTCATCTGTCAAAATGGACCAGGCGAACAGAGAACAAAGGTCACAGGAGTGTGTGCTGCTTTGGAGCAACACGGGTATGTCTTCAGAAAGTTCCAGAGCTCAAAACCGGCCAGAGCCTGCCAGAGAGCACACTCTGAATCTTCTTTTGTGGGAATGCAAACACACAGTCTGTAAACCCTTGGAGCAGGCCTTCTTGATTTGTGCCAAAACCTCCATAGCCCTCCCCTGACCTAACTCGGTGTAACACCAAGAAAGGAACAGGGGAGTTTGCTTTGGAGAGCTCAAAACCACAGCCACAGCCTGCCAGAGAGCACTCTGAATCTTCTTTCGTGGGACTGCAAAGACACACTCTGTAAACCCTTGGAGCAGGCCTTTGCCAAAAGTGGGCCAAAGCCCAGTCCCAAATTTTCCCCTTGCTGAGCACCGTCAAGTCTCCACAGCTGGCCACCAAAACCTCGTCCAGGATGATGGAGCCTGCCAGAGAGATGCAAACAGAGTCTTCCTTTTGTTGTGGCTTATAGAGGGTTTATAGGGTTCACAGGATTTACAGGTTTCTATAGAGAGGGTTTAAAAGGGTTGTGCGGCAGGCCTCTGTGCACTGCGATTTTTTTTCCGCGAGAGCGATGAGAGCTCTTGGATTTTGTGCCCTGACCTAACTCGGTGTAACACCAAGAAAGGGACAGGGCAGTGCTTTGATATATTGTGCCCTGACCTAACTCGGTGTAACACCAAGAAAGGGACAGGGCAGTGTGGTTTGATATATATTGCGCCCTGACCTAACTCGGTGTAACACCAAGAAAGGGACAGGGGCGTTTGCTTTGTGGATCTCCCCACTGACTCGGTGTAACACCAAGAAAGGAACAGGGGAGATCTCATCTGTCAAAATGGACCAGGAGAGCAGAGAACAGAGGTCACGACAGCTTCTGCCACTGCAGGTGAAGTGCAAGCCTCATCTTCAGGTTCAGCTTGTGGCTCGCCTCCTCTCGCTGAACACCACGACAGCAGGAAGCCATCAGAGTGCCGAGCTTGGACATGTAGTCCTCGAGGGCCCCGAAACCCAAAATCGTTTAGACTTGAAGCCCTCTCTATATATAAGTCCTAGGACCCACATATATGAAACCTCTACACAAAAAAAACCCTTTGGATTGTGCGAGCACGTGTTTATAAAGCAGGAGACCATTCATTTCTGTCCTCCCCTCGCCAGCAAGATGTGAGGCCAGGATGAATCAAGTGACTGAGCATGACGATATGCTCGCAGGCATGCATCCTTCTATATGTCTCTGGAAGAAAAGGTTTGTGGGCTTTAGAAAAAGGCTGTTTATAGGGTTTAAGGGTTGCAGGATTTGTGTTATAGCCACAAATGTGAAAAACATGCATTGTTCCGGAAGAAGAGAATCTTTTCCGTAGGATTGAAGGCCCGACGATCTTCGCTGCGAAAGCGATCCCCGACCATGACATACAAACATGCGAAGTCCCGAAAGTTCGTCTTCAGTCTGTCTGCAGCTTCGGCAGGAAGGCAGAAATAGCCGTCTGCAATGGGCCATTCCTCCAGTATCTCCTCGAACTTGCATGTCAAATCCAAGAGTAACCCAATCTCTTGGAAGTCCTGACCAGGAACACCAAAATGACCCCACATTGCCCGCACGGCTGCTGCCATGTCCTTGATCTCCGCCGCTTTTCCACGAAGCTTCGGAAAGTCGGTCTTCTTCTTGTACATGCTGACCTTGTTCAGCCTCTGGGAGTACGGGCTGTGCACCTTGTGGGTGGATTGGTATGTCTTCAGAAAACCCCAGAGTTCATGCAGATTGTCGCTTGGACTCCCATGCATCGTCTCCTCACAGAGGACCCAAAAAACCGATCCATAGAGCTGCTGGAGATAGCCAAGGTACCGGCAATGCATCAGGTCAAAATGGACCACCAGCACAGAGCAGAGGTCCTTCTGGAACATCCTGTTCATGCTTCGGCTCGGCCATGCTTTCCAAGCAGCAGGGGTCCACAGAGTTGTCCTCCATGCGGCATCCTCCGCAAAGCAGTGCCAACTGCGGTCTCCTTTCTTCTGGCACTGGCACAAGCAACAAGGGGAATTGGAATTCCACCGGGGAAGGCCCTGGAACTGTGCCATGTAGTCCAGGTCTCCACAGCTAGCCACCAAGACAGCTCTATAGCCGTCCGCGAGGTATTGGCCAGCTCGCTGTCCCTCGGGACTGTGGGGATCGAAATCATATCCTCGCCAGTCTTTTTTCGGGAAAACGCCGGACCACAAGGCTTCGAAAGACCAGAGTAAAAGACTCCAGAGGTCATCATTCGTCTCTTTGGAGAATGACTTGTGCCAGGCGGCCCAGATGTAGAGCTGGCTTTGTTTCGTGGAGCCGCTACCCAAAAGGGAAGCCCATGACATCACTAAGGCTGAAGAGGACCAAATCTTCCCCTTGGCCAGCACCGGTGTTTCGTCCCCGTGCAATGATAATGGTATGATTTTTCTCACCTGATGGGATGGCTCCGATGCCAGTGGGTGGCCCTCCCACTGCGGCAGCCCTCTGGCCGACTTCCAAAAGCGATCCAAAAACGCCTGTCCAGGCATGATCACTTGTTTCCATGCTGCCTTGTAATTGTGGTAGAGGCTGCTAAATAACTCGTGTGGCAGGCTGATGGTGTAGGCATGCTCGTCGCTGGGCACTCCGTCGACGGGCACGGGCACTTCAGAAGCATTTTTTCGCAAAGTGGTGCGACTGGGATTGTACATCAGTGGCTCCTGCCCGACCAATCTCATCAAGTCCCTGTTGACATTGTTGCTGTGTTGACCGGAGCTTCCAAGCTTGGCGAGGGGCTCGAGGTCAGTCACAGTTCGTTCTCTGGCATCATGCAATGCTGCAGCAGATATTGCTTGCACCTGCTGTGGTGATAGCAGGCCCCATGCAAACTGTTCCAGGAGCCAAACTCTCAATCTGGAGCCTGGCAGTTCACTGGCGGCTGCTGCGATGCCAGCACTTGTGACCCTTTTCTTTTTTGGTGGTGGCCCCAAACCGGCCATCAGAACATCAGAGATAGGAAATGTCCTATTCGATCATATTTTCATCTAAAAAGTAAACCCTCTAACCCTGAACCCCTGAACCTTTTTGAAGCTGAAGCCCGTAGGGTTATAGCTCTTGGATTTTGTGCCCTGACCTAACTCGGTGTAACACCAAGAAAGGGACAGGGCAGTGCTTTGATATATTGTGCCCTGAGCTAACTCGGTGTAACACCAAGAAAGGGACAGGGCAGTGCTTTGATATATTGTGCCCTGAGCTAAGTCGGTGTAACACCAAGAAAGGGACAGGGGAGTGGTTTGATATATTGTGCCCTGACCTAACTCGGTGTAACACCAAGAAAGGGACAGGGGAGTGGTTTGATATATTGCGCCCTGACCTAACTCGGTGTAACACCAAGAAAGGGACACGGGACTGCTGGGTGGTGTTTGATATTCGAAACAAAAACAGCTGCGGCAAGGCTTTCTGGACAATACTTAGCATGATTATCCCTGTTTCTGAGGGTTGAGGACAAAGACGGACCAGGCTTTGGGCAATACTTAGCATGATTATCCCTGTTTTGAAGGGTTTAGACTGAAACGGAAGAGGGCTTTGGGCAATTCTTAGCATGATTATCCGAACTTTTGCGGGTTTAGGGCCAAGACGGACCAGGCCTTGGGCAATACTTAGCATGATTATCCGAACTTGTGAGGGTTTAGGTCCAAGACGGACCAGGCTTTGGGCAATACTTAGCATGATTATCCGAACTTTGGAGGGTTTAGGGCCCAGACGGACCAGGCTTCGGGCAATACTTAGCATGATTATCCCTGTTTCTGAGGGTTGAGGACAAAGACGGACCAGGCTTTGGGCAATACTTAGCATGATTATCCCTGTTTTGAAGGGTTTAGACTGAAACGGAAGAGGGCTTTGGGCAATTCTTAGCATGATTATCCGAACTTTTGCGGGTTTAGGGCCAAGACGGACCAGGCCTTGGGCAATACTTAGCATGATTATCCGAACTTGTGAGGGTCTAGGTCCAAGACGGACCAGGCTTTGGGCACAATACTTATAGCATGATTATCCGAACTTTGGAGGGTTTAGGGCCCAGACGGACCAGGCTTCGGGCAATACTTAGCATGATTATCCCTGTTTCTGAGAGGGTTTAGGATCAACTCTTTTTATAAACCCTTTTGAAAGCCCTAAGCCCTTAAAAATTCAAGGCTGGACCCCAAACCCCCCTAGAGGCCGGCCTCAGAGGCCACGGGCCTTCAACTGGCCACTCCAGCCAGTGATCTCCTCGACCACTTGGCTGCACAGCTGGCCTGTGCAGAAGGGTTCGGATGTATATAGGGTCGCGAGTCGAGGGAAGAGGGTCGCCGATTCAGCACAGCATGTGTGGCCTGCTTCGAGCAGGGTCGTTTGGAGATTCTCCTTGTTGATGCGGGTGCCATCGGGCAGGTCCTGCAGCACACATTTGCATATATATATATATATATAGGCACACTTGTACACATCTCTCTGGTCCTGGAAGGATCGCACATGCTCCAGCAAAGCTTTCTTGTCCGTCAGAGCTTGGATGGTGGCCTTCCTTGTGGGGGGCTGTGACATGAAGCATGGGCTCTCTATACTCTCTGTAACATAGATTCTCGATAAGATGCATTTTGTTGAGGAGGGGGTCGTCTTTGTTCTGCTTGATCTTGTCGCTCAGTTTGCTTGCATCCTGGAACTGTGACGTGCAATTCCCTGCCCTAACTCGGTGTAACACCAAGAAAGACACAGGGAACTGCTATGATACTCCCGCGAGGACCTTCTTGAGCTTCTCGACGGCGCTTTCAGCCTTCTTTAGGAGCCCGTCCGCTTTCGACCAGTCGGCCTCTGACAAGGCCGCTGGCACGGCAGGCTCCTCCTTCTTGTCCTCGATGGCTTTGATGGTTGGCACCGCCACGGTCGGCGGAGCAGCCGATGAGGCAGCGGCAGCGGCGTTTCTGAGGTCCTCCTCTGTCGGCTCAGGCCTTTCCATCGACACACTGTCGAACAGGTTTTGGAGTTGTCCTGCTTGGGACCCAGAGACTCTCAGAGCCTCGGACTTGATGTTTGCCACGTTCTTTCGCTCGTCCATCGAAGTGGACTTCAAGGTTCGCCATTGACAGAACACCACGTTGTCTTGGGTGACAACGGAGACTTCATCATTCAAGATCGCGGCCCTGAGCTGCTCATCCGACAACCCAAAGCGCCCTTTAAAGAGCGTTCTCGGCAATCCCTTGTCTCCCCACCCAGTGGACTGCTTCTTCTCCAGACTGCTTTCCCCCGCCACTTCTGCGGCTTCGCAGGCGAGGGCAAGCTTCCCTGTCTCGGGGTCACGACTCACTGAGTCCTCGATAAACTTCGTCAGGTTCTTCCTCTTGCCGTTGCCGCCGGCACTCAAAGCCTCCCACTCCGTCTTCATCTTCTCTGGCACTGCTCCTGCTGCGAGCAACACGTTGAACTTGTGTTGCTTGCTGCGGTCTCGTCGAATCGCCCCAGCTTCGCTTTCCTCCGGCTCTTCTGCTGGAGTCTCGCCGGACTCCTCAGGCCCAAGCCCATTGATCCAGTCGCCGGTCAAGGCCTCTGCCATGCTTCGCTTCCTTACGAGTTGCTTTGGCTTCGGGTCGGCCTTCGCTTTGGGGTCGGCCTTCGCTTTGGGGCTGGCCTTGTTGTCTTTGGGGTCGGCCTTCGCTTTGGGGTTGGCCTTGTTGTCTTTGGGGTTGGTCTTCTTCTTGGGGTCGGCCTTCGCCTTGGGGTCGGCCTTGGCCTTGGCTTTGGGTGCTGTCTTGGCCTTGGGTTTGCACTTCGACTTGGGCGTGCTGGTTGCTGGGGTTGCTGGGTTCGGCTTGGCCTTCGCTTTGGGCCCTTTGGGTTTGGCAGGGTCGGCCTTGGCTTTTGGCTTTGCGGGTGCCTTGCTGGGTGCTGGGCTCGCCTTCGCCTTTGGTGTGCTTTTCGCCTTTGCAACAGCCTTCCCCCCTGGCTTTCCTCCCGACTTCAGGATCCCCGGTCTTGGCTTACTGGGCGGGGGTGCTGGGGTCTCCTTTGCCTCCTCCTCCTCCTCTACCTCGTCGTCGTTTTCCTCTTCTTCCTCTTCTCCTTCTGCTTCCTCTTCCTCCTCAACCTCCTCATCCTCCTCTGGAGCCTCTTGCTCCTCTGCCTCCGATCGCTTTGGCTTTGCCATAGCTGTGTGCGGGCACAAAAGAAGATCTTGTGCCAAAGATTGCTTCGGCAGAATTGGCTCTACGTGTCACAGAGAGAGAGAGAGAGAGAGAGAGAGAGAGAGAGAGAGAGAGAGAGAGAGAGAGAGAGAGAGAGAGAGAGAGAGAGAGAGAGAGAGAGAGAGAGAGAGAGAGAGAGCACCGAGGGAGGGGTTAGTTTTCTGTATTCAAAAGCTATAGAATGAAACCGATTTTCTTTGTTTTTGCTCACATTGAAGACTTTTCCAGCAAAAGTGTATGCACTTTCGGCCAAAAGTGTATACACTTTTGGCAAAAGTGTATACACTTTTGGCAAAAGTGTATACACTTTTGGCCAAAAGTGTATAGACTTTTGGCGAAAGTGTATACACTTTTGGTGAAAGTGTATACACTTTTGCGAAAGTGTATACACTTTTGGTGAAAGTGTATACACTTTTACGAAAGTGTGAAAGTGTATGCACTTTTGGTGAAAGTGTATGCACTTTTGGTGAAAGTGTATGCACTTTTGGTGAAAGTGTATGCACTTTTGGTGAAAGTGTATGCACTTTTGGTGAAAGTGTATGCACTTTTGGTGAAAATGTATGCACTTTTGGTTGAAATCTATACATTTTTTGTGTAAATGTATAGATTTTAGGCTAAAATTATGCATTTCTGGTGAAAATGTATAGATTTTTGGTGAAAATCTACACAATTTTGGTAAAAATGTATAGATTTTTGGTTAAAATCTATACATTTGTGGTAGAAATGTCTAGATTTTTTGCTAAAATCTATACATTTTTGGTGGAAATGTCTAGATTTTCACCTAAAATGATACATTTTTGCTGGAAATGTATAAACTTTTGATTGAAATCTATACATTTTGGGTGGAAATATTTAGATTTTCACCTAAAATGATACATTTTTGCTGGATATGTATGAACTTTTGATTGAAATCTATACATTTTTGGTGGAAATGTATAGATTTTCACCTAAAATGATACATTTTTGGTGGAAATGTATGACCTTTTGATTAAAATCTATACATTTTTGGTACAAATGTATAGATTTTGGGCTAAAATGTATGTGTGTTCTGCAAACGTCTGTGTTTTTTTGCAAGTAAAAAACATTTTTCATTCAATCCATATGTATTCAGTGAATTTTATTACTGGTTGCTGATAATCCAATCAAAATTACAATCGTTTTAAGTATTTTTCATGGAGATTCCAATGGAATTTCTACAGAACTCTAAATTCGCGGATGAAATTTGGCTCTTTGTTTTAAAGAACATGATTGAAATGCTACGGAATTTACAATACTCTTTTGTTTTACAATGTGAAACCGTCACAAAATATATGCAACTTCTACGGTTTCCGTCTCACAAACCATTGAGAAGATTTTGATTTCATTCTGAACAATCACAACAAAAACCGGTTTTGGGAGCATAAGAACACTCACCCCACCCTATACCCCACCCCACCCTATACCCCACCCCACCCCCCATGATGGTTTTCGCTGTCCCCTTGTTGTGTTTTGGTGTGCTCACATAACCCTCCCCTGGCCTAACTCGGTGTAACACCAAGAAAGGAACAGGGGAGTTTGCTTTGAAGCTCGAAATTCCACTATATCTAGACCGGGCCGCGAAGCAAACTGTCCCTTTGTTGTGTTGTGTTTTGGTGTGCTCACATAGCCCTCCCCTGCCCTATCTCGGTGTAACACCAAGAAAGGAACAGGGGAGTTTGCTTTGGAGCTCGAAATTCCACACACATCTCTCCACTGCACACAGAAGCACACTATTTCTGTGATGTTTTCCTCTGCGACCACACGGCATCCGACCAGCATGGGGTCCTGGCAGCGATGGAACTCTCTCTTAACCCCGCGAACCCAAAACACACACCTTCGTCATGAATCCTCTAGACCCTCCAAGGATGTGGTTCGGAGAAGGAAATCGAAGTCACAGGAACCGCTGTGTGCCCGAAACCCGAAAAGCGCCACGACCTAGCACCCTCCGGCCTTCCACTTCTCAACCACTTCTCCAGCAGAGGAGTCCAAACCGGACCCTGTGCGAGTCCGGGGGCAATGCTTTTTTGGATTCGTGGCTTGATTGTAACAACCGACATGCGACCGAGTCTGCCCCGTTCTTTTGCTTCCATGCACTATATGCACACACTGACAAACACGTTGCGAGAGAGAGACGAACGATTTCGGTGCATCAACCGCAGAGAAATGAGACAGCACAGGGGTGCACGAGATTTTGCGGGTGGGCACACAGCGAATCGCGAGCAGCCACGTGCTGTATCCCCTGACCTAACTCGGTGTAACACCAAGAAAGGCACAGGGGAGTTAGCAGCCACGTGCTGTACACATCAAAAGGGCGATCATACTACACGGCCCTAAGTAGCTCCAACTTCCGGGCTATCACATCTTGCAGGGATTTGCCAGCAACCAGCATGTCCATGAGCTCCCGAGCAATCGCTGCCCTCCTTTCTGAAGCCAGGCCCACTCTGGACACCTGCAGAAGCTGATGGCCCCTCTTCGTGCCGAGCCACTCACAGATGGCAATCCTCTCAGTCGGAAGCCCTCTGTCGTACATCATGAACATATACTCAGCACCATCCGGAGCAGTAAAGATTTGCTCGGCCTGACCGGGCACGGCCTTTGCCACCGCCGCCGCCGCTTCGGAAGGCACGGCCTTTGCAACCGCCGCCGCCGGTTCGGAAGGCACGGCCTTTGCAACCGCAGCCGCCGGTTTCTTCTGAACTGCCTTCGACTTGAGTTTCTTTTTAACCACGGCCGTCGCCTGGGCTTTACCCTTGGCCTTGGCCTTGGCCTTGGCCTTGGCCTTGGCCTTCGGCTTCGATCCTGAAGCTGTCTTGGTGTCCGTGAATGCAGGCCTGCGACTTCTGGCCAAAGCAATCAGATCCAAGTTGCTCAGAGTCACCGGCTGCTCTGCCGCATCAGCACCGGAAGAAGCAGCACCGGAAGGAGCCGAACCGCAAGGATCCGAACCGCAAGGAGCAGAACCGGAAGCAGCACCACCGGAAGGAGGAGGAGTGGAAGGAGACATGAGGACATTGTCGAACATTCGTTGCAATTCAGAACTCTCCCCGGTCGCGAAGATCTCGACAGAGGTCGTCGAGTTATGATCCACTGCTGTGTTTGTCGTACACAGGGAATCAAGAGAAACCATAAAGGTCAGGTCCACATCGGACTCAGAGCCACCTTCTTCCTTGGCAGCCTCTTCAGCCTCCTCCTCATTCAGCTCGATCTTATCCATGACCATTGTGACTTTGGCTTTCTCTGCCTCAGAAAGCCGCCTGAAAGCGGTGTCCCGTTTCTTCTTGTTAACTTTCAGCTGGCGAAACCAGCTGAGCAATATTCTGATCGTGATATCAGCACAGGCAGTGAACTTCTTATCGTCATGGCCGCTGGTGTTGGTAACATCACCGCTCAACATGCAAGCTTCGATTGCTGGAGTCATAACTCTGCTGAGTATCTTGGAATTTCGACAAACATCGCTGACCAGGTCAAAGGCCAGGGAGGCAAATCTCGCCATCCACCGGGCATCAGCGCTTTTTCTGAAAGTCCATGTACGGGACCCATCCGGGCCCGGAACGATGCATGACCAGAGGTCTGTGGTGCTCTTGTCCCTCAAATGCCTGGTGAGGCATTTTTGCACATCTGACACCGACACAGTCGAGTCAGCACACACTCGCTTGTTGCTCGGTTTCCGTTGGACTGCCATCAAACGATCCAAACGAGTAGCCATGGCTCTGAAAAAACTGTATATAGCACAAAAGTAAACCCTAACCCTGAACCCTTGATGGCTCTGAAAGCTATATAGCTCTAGAGTAAACCCTAACCCTGAAGGGTTAGGGTTTAGGGGTTGAGGGTTTAGGGCTACGGTTTAGGGTTGAGGGTTTACGGTTTAGGGTTTAGGGTTTAGGGTTTAGGGCTTAGGGGTATCATAGCAGTCCCCTGTCCCTTTCTTGGTGTTACACCGAGTTAGGGCAGGGAAAGCTCTCAAGCCCAAATCTCCACACCTCTGTAAAGCCCTTCAAGCCCGTCAAGCTTGGGGTTTTGGGTTCCCCCCCATTGTACTCGAGCTATTGACAGCCTGGGCACTACAATGTCATCAAACACATGTCGAGTTGCCCGAGCCTTGGCGGAGGCTTGCTGCTTGCAGATGATGTCCCACAGGCATCGAAGAATTTCCTGCGGCAGCAAAAGCACAAAGAACAAATCGATGTTATGAGCCGTACCACCACATTGGGCACTACAATGTCATCAAACACATGTCGAGTTGCCCGAGCCTGGGCGGAGGCTTGCTGCTTGCACATGATGTCCCACAGGCATCGAAGGATTTCCTGCGGCAGCAAAAGCACAAAGAACAAATCGATGTTATCAGCCGTACCACCACATTTGGCACTACAATGTCATCAAACACATGTCTCGAGTTGCCCGCGAGCCTTGGCGGAGGCTTGCTGCTTGCAGATGATGTCCCACAGGCATCGAAGGATTTCCTGCGGCAGCAAAAGCACAAAGAACAAATCGATGTTATGAGCCGTACCACCACATTTGCAACACCACGTCCATCAAACACACATGTAGCTGCCGCCCTGCATAGAGATTTTTGCGAAGGCACAAGGCCGTGAGTCACAGGTGAAACAGAGAAGCAAGACGGCAGCCCGAGCCACACAGAGGCTTTTTTCGGGGTGCAGAAGATGCTACACCTGTGCGATGGCCGTGCCAGGCCTCCCCTGCCTTATATAACTCGGTGTGACTATCCATGTTCTGTGTTTTGTGGCAAATAGTTATAAGTAATAAATATATGTCAACCCCTATGATACTGCCTCCCTGCTCCCACACCCCCTCCCCTGCCCTGACTCGGTGTAACACCAAGAAAGGAACAGGGGAGTTTGTGTGGGAGCTCATTATAAGTAATCAATATATGTCAACCCCTATGATACTGCCTCCCTGCTCCCACACCCCCTCCCCTGCCCTGACTCGGTGTAACACCAAGAAAGGAACAGGGGAGTTTGTGTGGGAGCTCATTATAAGTAATAAATAACATCCACACAACTCACACCAAGAAACGGACAGGGGGCTCCCACACTCCCTCCCCTGCCCTGACTCGGTGTAACACCAAGAAAGGAACAGGGGAGTTTGTGTGGTAGCTCAAAATGGCAATGACGAGTGCTTCACATCGCCTCGACGGTCATCACCCAGACCCAGAAGCCGTCCTCCATGATCTGGTACCAGCAAATGATGAGGATGGTCTGGGTGCCCGCGATGTTCGCCAAGTTCTCGAACTCGGGATCCTCAGGCCTCTGGAGCAGGACCACAGGCCACCAGCTACTCTCGGGCTCGGGGCTCTCGAAGACCATCTGCGGGTTCCTCAGGGCCACGGTTTAGGGTTTATGGTTTATGGTTTAGGGTTTAGAGGGTTTAGAGGGTATATAGGGTTTTTAGAGGGGTTATAGAGAGGGTTTACAGGGTTTAAAAAGTTTAGGCCTTTGGAGGTCGGTGTGGAGCTTCAGGTGGTCCTTGGAGTACGAGGCATTCGTGTACTTGCCGGACGTCGGGGCATAGCTCACCCAGGCCAGATGGTACTTGGCCACCTGGACTCGTGTCCAAACCCCCTCTGTGGTCACTCTTCCTATACTATTCTATAAAAATTCTATAAACCTTATCGTTATTTTTTATTGGTTCTCCTTTTTACCCACAAGCCCACCTGGTCCTTTGTCAGGAGGTGCGTTTTCGCGGTCTTGGACGTGCCGTATTTGATTTGCATCGCCTTGGTGGCATGGATGCTCCGCACCAAGGACGGAAGCTTCTCCACATCGCCCCAGTACTCCACACTGTTTGCCAGCGACAAACGGTGCAATCCCCCGCCGAATCGCCGAACTCTCGCGAAGGACTCCCTCACCTCGGTGGCCGTCATCGCAGTTGGGTCCGTGAGGAGGTACGACGACCTGAGGTGCTCCCTCATGTAACTCTTGTGGTCCTTATTCTTCAAGTGCCACTCGTCCACAAACCTGTCGCAAAAGGGACACTTCTGGTACAGGAACAAGGAAGTGAGTTCCTTGTCCGCCTCCTCCACCTGCTCGTCCGTGATCGTTGGCATGTTCATGCCCGGGCTCTCTTGAAACTCTCCAAACAATTTCTTGAAGAGGTCCTCCTTCTGGTTCTCCGCGAGCTGCTCCAAGACAGCCTCCGTCAGGTTGCCGCTGCCCTTGCGGTACTTCTTCACCATCTCCAAAATCTCCTCGACGGGCAGCTTGTCTGCTTCCTCCTTCGAGATGACCCCCTTGTGGATCAAAGCTTTCTTGGCCTGTTTCGCCTCACGCAGAGGGCCTCTTCCATGTTCCGGCTTGCTGTTGGACCGCTTTGCGGTGCTCATGGTCTCGTTGTCGGACGGAGGGTCTGGCTCCTCCATCAGAACATCTTCCGGCACTTTCGTGCTCTCGGTGCGGGCATCGAGCCCCTCCAGGGCCGTCTTGTCCAACTTCTTCACCCTCCCGCTGGCCGGCTCCATGGCGAGGAGCTACGAATTTAGATCTATATATAAAAGGTGCCCACACAAACAAAATCTACAATTAAAAACACATCTAAGCTATATAACAATAACATACATTCGCTAACCATCTTATAGATGCCTGCCCTAACTCGGTGTAACACCAAGAAAGGGACAGGCGGGCACAAAAAGAAAGTAAAGCTGCTTATGCTACCACATGTCACATGTCTGTGAAAACCTGTCAATATAACATGCTTTCGCAACCCGTCCGACGGTTGCACACCAAAAAAAAGCTGCCGCTGATTCGCGAAGCCACACACACAGGCACATGTGTGAACATGCTTTGGCATCCGGTCTTGTGAGCACACAAGCAACTCTGTCTCTCTCTCTCTCTCTCTCTCTCTCTCTCTCTCTCTCTCTCTCTCTCTCTCTCTCTCTCTCTCTCTCTCTCTCTCTCTCTCTCTCTCTCTCTCTCTCTCTCTCTCTCTCTCTCTCTCGGAGGTCCTGCCACGAAAAGACCGAGAATGTTTGCCAGGACCACGAGGAGCTCCGCAGATCTTCGGCTTGCCCGTCCTGCCACACAAAGATGAAAAGATCACCAAAACCGGGAGCACATTCACTGTTCGAGCAAGTCCTGCCACCACCATAGCCGGCCATCCAGGGCGGTCACATCAAAGCACACTGTGCATCTATCAACGATACAGGATTGTGAACTTGTTCTGCTCGTCTTTCAATCACCCTATATATATATATATATGTATCGACAACCCGACATATATACATATATATATATATATCCTAAACCAGAAAAAACATCCATATCATATGTTCGTAATAAGTGCAGAAAAGGATGTCCTCTCTGCTGAGTGCGAGAGACCCACCCCTGCCCTGACTCGGTGTAACACCAAGAAAGGGACAGGGGCGGGCTTGAGAAGAGACACACGGCCCGGCAGCCCGTAATAAGTGCAAAAAAGGATGTCCTCTGCTGAGTGCGAGAGACCCACCCCTGCCCTGACTCGGTGTAACACCAAGAAAGGGACAGGGGCGGGCTTGAGAAGAGACACACGGCCCGGCATGAAAATCACAAGTGCGCTCGCAATGCCTTCCGGCTTTAGATGGCCTCCCCCGGGGTCTTTGCAAACACCAGTGTATAAGTCTCACCTCCACTCGGCCAGGGTGGATCCGCCATGCCTGAGGGGTGTGCACCTTCCTTCCACAAGGTCACAGGAGTGTGTGCTTCCGGTTTTCCCGGACGGAAGCTTGTCTGCTTCCTCCTCCTTCATGATCCCCTTGTGGACGACCGCTTTCTTGGCCTGTTTGGCCTCTAGCAGCTGACCTCCGTGAGCCGGTTCCTGGAGGAGGTCGACTGCTACCGTCTGGAACTGCATCCAGACTTGCCGGTCGAGGAGTGGTGCAGGGACTTGCCCTCAAGCCGCAGGCCAGTGGCCCTGCAGTGATGTATGGCAGGGGGTAGGTGATACTGTCTCAGACAATCATGCACAAGTCACACAAGCAAGAATGGATTTCAGGAGCTCTGCGGTCTAGGATACATATAATAAAACTGCATCCTGCCAAGTGCTATAGGGTTCCCCTGCCCTAACTCGGTGTAACACCAAGAAAGGAACAGGGGAACCCTATAGCCCTGCCCGATATATATACCTCGCTCTCTCGCTCTCTGGCTGTCTCTTTCTTTTTTTTTCAAAACAAGACAAGCCATGCTGTTTAGATGTGTGGCCTCCCCCGTGGTCTTTGCAAACACCAGTGTAAGTCT
Source organism: Symbiodinium sp. CCMP2592 (assembly GCA_905221615.1). Lineage (NCBI taxonomy): Eukaryota > Dinophyceae > Suessiales > Symbiodiniaceae > Symbiodinium > Symbiodinium sp. CCMP2592. The sequence goes on along the minus strand of CAJNDT010006185.1, from coordinate 1,419 downwards.
CACCTCCACTCGGCCAGGGTGGATCCGCCATGCCTGAGGGGTGTGCACCTTCCTCAGGGGTCGTGCTTCCGGGTTGTGCCGCCCCCGAAAGCCCGTTGCTTTGAGATGACCCCTTTGTGGACCTCGCGAAGAGTGGCCGAGAAGGAACTCGCGGCTTCCCCAGGCATTTCTCTGAGCAGGTTGCTTAGCACGTGACTCCACACTGTTTGCCAGCGACAAACGGTGGAATAGCCCGCGGAATCGCCGAACTCTGGCCAAGGACTCCCGGACCTCGGTGGCCGTCATCGCACTTGGGTCCGTGGAATGGTGCAGGGACTTGCCCTCAAGCCGCAGGCCAGTGGCCCTGCAGTGATGTATGGCGGGGGGTAGGTGATACTGTCTCACGGACAATCATGCACAAGTCACACAAGCAAGAACTGATTTCAGGAGCTCTCCTGTGGTTTAGAGGATATACTCTCGCTCTCTGGCTCTCTCTTTCTCTTTTTTCTTTTGTTTTTTCACCGAAACACAAGAGAAGCCATGTCGGCCTTCGGAGTCACAACTGTACATGTTGTCTCTGTCGGCAAATCTCGCTATCGGAATCTATACGAATCTATCGCCACGTCGGCCTGCCCGGCATTCGGAATCCACTACTTTTTCGACATCTCGCACTTCCTAGTGCCTGTTTTTCAAAACACCTTTTCGGCACAGCTTGGCCCATTGAACAAAATAGGACAAAATTTACACGCCAGAATTTACACAAAAAAGTGTAATTTTTTTACACCCCAATTTGGCGTATAAATCATTTATACCGTTTTTGGCGTGTAAATTTTCCGAACGTGTAAAATTACACGCAAAGGATCTATCAGGTAAGGTGACGCCTGAAGCCGTAGCGGGTTTGGCGCTGTTAGTTGCTCTTCCTAAAGTTTCCGGGCAGCCTATTGGGAATGCGACGGTTGGGCAGCGGTGGCTTCACTGGTGTGTTGGTGTTCTGGTGTGCGTGGTTTTAGGCCTAGGAGTCTGGTGGTTCTTCCGTAGAACAACAGGGGGCTTCGAGGAGCAGGCTGTTGTAACGAATAGCGGTGATGAAAATCAGCCGCCGAGCGTAGCCGAGGCAACTGTTGTTAAACGGGGTTGTGAGTCAGGCCCTTCCGGTTCAGAGGACCAGGATTCCGAGGCTGCTGCGGAGGGTGAGGATTGGACCCAAGCTGAAGCTAATCTTAGAGCCATTGAAGTTCGTACTGGGTTGACCTTTATTCAGCGGGCCCGTTTGCGACAACAGCTCAGTAAGGGAGGGGTTGTTGACGTGCCGGTATTTCAGCAGCGGTATGGCCCCCTCCCCAGTTGGTTGACTGGAGGGGATTCTGGGTTAACACAGGTCAGGGTTACTCAGCGGTCCGGTTTGGATACTTTGGTATCGGTTCTCACGATAGGCGGTGG